>CM060977.1:179293051-179893051 GCA_030765065.1 Deroplatys truncata | reverse complement strand
TGATAATACTAAAATCAGAAGTCGCAGCAACAAGTTTTTCTTCTAACGTGTTTATGTTTTGCAAAGACATGGTGGTCATTCAGCCGGTGTTTAACTAAAAATGTGTACAAATTAAGATGGAAGCACGTGAATGATTTACTGAACATTTTGAACCTGCCTAAGGAGATATGATGTGTAGCATATGTAGGGGAATTTTAAGTTGCAGTGTCTTATCGTATTAACATGAACACGCTATGAATGGATGACAGACACGTTCATATCATTCGAAGATTCTAACTGGACAATGGTGTAGCATCTCTGGAGCTTTGCATAGCGGACACACATTAGTTCGTATGTGCGGAAGCATCTTGCAATCCTAATGACGCTGATAGACTATGATAGAAACTATTGCCCAACTGGCGTCAATCCCTGCGAGTGGTTTATATCTTTAGATCGGCGGTTACGAAAGATGGTTTATTAGAATCAAGGAAGGAGAAGCATGTGGGGCATATCCAGACATTAGATTCTTCTTTACTTTATTTCACGGGAGTGAGAGTGAAGGGAATGTGTTGGGACGTACAGCTCGTGCAATACGTCGTGACTGTCCATATGAGCAAGAGAGGAGAAATGAGGAGAAGTGGTGGGAGTAGTGGGGGAGCAATAGACTACAAGTGATATCGGAACTCGTAGGCAGTCGCATACACATACACAACGCATTGTAAACAACCTACAATTGAACTCGGCATTAATCACCCTCATCCAAGGGCAATGGGGACACTCCAGGAATATCCTGGAATGATTTGTGTGTGTGTTGCACAGCTTCATCTTCGTAATCAGACTCGTCACCATCACCGAACTTTTCACTTTCACTTTCCTCACTATCGTTACACAAATGAATAATTATTTGTTGTCCTTCATCCAAGAGTCCCTCATTTTCCATACATTTCTGTTCAATATCTCTTACATGCCTGCATCGGTCTTGCCATTCTTCTGCAGTGATGGATGCTAATTTTTCATCGATCAGTCCCACAGCAACATCCATTTTGAATGTTACGTTTTTGTCCGCAACCCAATTCTTTACGGTAGCCCAGATAAGCTCAATTGGATTGAGCTCTGGGTGGTATGGGGGAAGTCTTAATACACTGTGGTTGCACTCTTCCAATATACTATCTGTCTTATATCTACCATGCTTGGGTTTTAGAGGCTTTATGAGATTGTATATTTCAGGTTTGCGAGGGAAGGCAAATCTGTGTTAAGGAATTCTTCTTCTGGAAGGTGAGCCTGTAGCCAGGAAATCATAAGGTCTCTTTTTGAATTAGATGAAGGATCCTTATTTAATTGCACGTTATGATAGGGGGCATTATCGATTACCAGAACTGAAATTAGAGGTAGATTGGGTATTAATCTCCGTTTTAGTCATAACTCATAGTTAATGAGGTTCATTTCACTATGGTAGTCTCCTGTTTTTTGGTGGGACTTACAACGGACATAAGTGTTAGGGATAAAACCGTGCTCTCCACCAGCATGGATTATTATTGACCTCTTGAGACTGGGCAAAATAAACCTTCTAAGGAATCATCGCTCCAGGAATGTGGGACGGTATGTGAGGAATGACTGTAGGTTTCATCCATGTATACAATGGTTTGGCCCTCGCTGCGAAATTTATTGATCTGCCTTAGATACTTTATACGTATGTCTCGTACGTCATGACGCTCGATCAAGATTTTGCGCTTGTTTTTGTTTTACACCACCGAAATCCTAGTTTTAGGAGGATTTTGCGCAATGCTGAAATGGATCCTTTGAAATGAATTTAATTTCTCAACTTTTCATGCACTTATCTTAAAGAAGGCCTCTCCTTTTCTGTTACGTAAAAGTCGTTTACGGTTCTTCGGACTACCGCCTCATTAAAGCTGTCCAAAACTGATATCGTTGATTTTCTTGGGATTTCTTTATGAGGGGTGGAAAATGAGGTGGACACGCTGGAATCAATTGTTTTCTTTTCCCTAACAATTCGCCATACACTACTTTCTGAAACACCTGTAGCTTCTGCTACTAGCTGCAATACATTATTACTTTGGTGTATAATTTTAAAATACGTGTACACATTACTTACGATTTCCCTACTTTAGGAATGTATCACTTTAACACTAAGTTTACTCTGAATGGGCAACATATCTCGCACAAGACAAGGAAAGAAAGGATATGCGCTAACAAACAGCGATCGGAATTGCTCTGGAAGTAATTATCACACTTACAACAGGTGAAACACGGAGTCCCACTGAATTTGTTTGCATATCAATGGCAACTAGGCGATAGCTTAAATAACTTCCTCTACTTATTATCAGTAGGTGCCAGAGAAAGTACCATACATTAATGGAAATGAGATTTCCGGTAAAATTAATACACGAGAATCATACTTTTACTTTTAAACCTATAAAATGCATATCTAGAGGCCTCATCAAGTCTCCCTGCAGCTTTTTGTTCCCTTTCTTTTCTCCAATCTAAGATGTGAACTGTCACTTTATTCCCAGTGGCTTACTACTTATAAGTATTCCATGGGAAACAGGAGCAAATATGCGGCAGTGAACTATGCACAATACGGAGTAACAGGAATTCAACAATAAGAGAGCCATTTGCCTGTAATTACACAAGCAGCAACTGCAGTCCTGTTCTACCCCAACGCTCTATTGGCACAAGTTACTCTAAACAAATGTTGAACCGTGACAGCTTGCTGCTTTTGTGTGAACAATGTCAACGGTTCACACTGCGAACTTTGATGACCCCTACTGTGAAAATGAATAACCCTGGGCCGAATGCACTGTGATTCCAAGAATGAAAAAGAAAAACAAATAAAACGATATACGTACTGATAGTGGCAATTGACGCTTTATCGTGCTGTAGGCAACCTATCAGTGAGTTTACTGTGCCAGGTGAACCAGCCATCCCTTATTTTGTCGCTTTATGCAATCTACAGTTTACAGCCACTGTGAAAATATGGTGCCTATGGAACATAAACATTAGATTTGTTGTATTGGAATGCTGTATCGAAGTAAACCTCTGCTTAAAGAGAATATAGATGCATACATTCGACCACAAGCATGGTCGACCCTTAGCGCAGATAGAATTAAAGTTTTCCAAAACCAAGAGAAGAAATACTTGAATACTATACAGGACAAGTAAAAAAATATACACCCGCTTAAAGAATACAAATTATTTACTGTGTATTAGTATTTAACTCATTCACGGTGTTCCCGAATCACTTCCACTTTGCTCGAATGGGCGACACAAAGGGTAGCATCAGGGACGGTAAAACATCCTTACTGTTTTATCATTGCATTACATAAGACTACTTGCTTGTATGCCAGTTATTTGATTTAAAACCGTTCTGGTATTTTAATACCTGTCATCATACCTGTCAAGGTATCTTATACTAATATATATTTTTGGTTGTTACATCGACGTAACAGATATATGTATTATTAATTATTGTACACTTCGTTAAGTATTATAATGTCTATAATATGTAATAATAATTGAAATATAATAATAATGATGGTGACAATAATAATAATGTGGCAGTACGTAATGAATGAGACATCCGAAGATGTCCTGTTGCGAGTTTCTTTGAGCTATGTACATATTCGCAACTGTGCTTTGTGTACAGAGTCTAGGAGGGTTATTGTTTGCTTATTGGTAGCCAAACTTGAGATAGTTTAAGCCCCACGTTGGTATTGCGTGAGATATGTTTCTTGCAGTGTTCGCCCCACGTACGATACAAAGTTTCCGGTAGCCAACGTTCACTTTTCCGGTGGCCTTCGCCCCCACGTTTAAAAATCAACTTTGTATTTTTAAATGTTTATTTAAATATTATATATTTATGCCTCGGCTGCGTCAGTAGTAATTTGCAGAAGCACGTATCGCTTAGCAGGGCTGGAACGGCTAAAGAATGAGGCTTACACAAATTATAGTTTTTTTTACTTCACTCCTTTTATTAATCCCTCACACGATTAAATAACACTTCTCTTATGTATCCTACTATGGAGCTGTGATATTATTGTTAATTGTGCTTTTTAACACGTAAACTTTATATTATTCTCGCCGTAATGAATGTTTTATGTCTCACCAAGCTGCTCGGGAACGCTGCTTTCTAGCGTCTGCCGCCTAAATTCGTATTTTTACTCTATTTCAATTTATGATTGGCTAATCCTACTCCAATAGAATACTTTTTTGGTTAACTTAAGCTTTTTCTAGTTGTTGATTGGCTATTTATAAACTCTTTTAAATATTACATTATTCTTCCAAGAATTATTAGTAGCCTTTATTAAACTTTATAATTTATTGTTGTCTCAATGTTACCTCATTGTTACCTCATTGTTAGCAACTTTCGGTTTTTACTTTGTAATTTTTTTTTGATACGGAAAGCAGCTTGCTTCTATTCTCACAGCTCCTACATTGCTGAATTACCCAATAGATTCACATAACATTATTATACATGCATATAATGTTATAAACATAATACAATGACTGCAACATACAATTTATATATTATAACATACACGTATTGCTTTTAGGCGGGTTTTTATTATATTTTTATTATAATTAGAATGATATTATTTAAGTTTAAAAATACTGCCTCAATATCGTAGGTTTAATAAAAGCTTCCTGCACTTCTTCAGTTACTTTCGGACCTCAGAATGGTTTCCGATAGCGCCCAAATACACCATAACGGCGAATGATGATACAACAACGTTGAATAATGTGTCCCAGAGGATTTCTGGTCTTGCTGCTGTAATTTTTGACCAACTCCTTCAGCGTAGGTGGTTTCCTGCGATATACACTTCTTTCAGGATTCCCCAACGTTAAAAACCCAGAGGTTTTAAATCTGTTTAATGTGCCGAGAACTCTAATGCACTTCTTCTTCCTACGCAGTGTGCCTGTAGATTGTCGTCCGGGAAGGCCCACGAGCCTCGGTGGTAGTGTCAGGGTGCTCCACCTTGTTGATAGAAGAACTCACTGTTTCCACTAAACACGTGTCTAAATGGCAAAATTGGTGTGCTTACCATTTCTACATACGTACCTGATGGCAGCAGATTCACCTTCAAAAACGAAGGCTCCTATTAAACCCCTAGATAAGTCTATACAGCGTGTCCACTCCCGGTGGATTGACTGCTTTGTTGACATGTTGACATTTGATGGTGCTCAGTGCGTACAAGCACGACGTTTTAGTGTTCCATTAAATTTGAATTGGGCATCACCATACCAAACAATCTTTGTCACAAACTCTTCATCTTCATTTACCTTATACGGAAACCATTCATAAAAGTCCATTCGTCGATCACAAGCTGCCTAATTTAATGTGTGCCAAGAAGGTGGAAGTTGCTGCTGCACGTCGCATGATAAGCGTCTTAAAGCCGTGTAATTTTTAAGCTTATTAGAGGTTGTATTGTAGACTCACTCCTCCACCTACGTTGAAATTCAGCGACATTTTAAACTTGAACCACCACTTTAAAATGCGCTTCCGTTCCTCAAACGTGAAGCGTATCCCGGGCACTTTGAGGTGGTTTCTTTAACAATTCCTTGTGAAACTGATACAGCATTACGACATAATATGAACCTGTGATCGTTTTAACATTTTCCAGGTAGTGGATGTCTATCACCCCTTGTGAATCCCAAAAGATAGCTACCATCATTTTTCCTGTCGCCGGAATGGTTTTCGCTTTCTTTGGAGCAGGTTCCCTGAAGGAAATCCAGTGCTTTGATTGTTTCATTTCAGGTTGATAGTGATGGATCCACGTTTCAACAACCGTGATATAACGCCGCAAAAACTCATTTGGGTTGCGTTGGAACATGTTCAAACATCCCTGTGAAATGTTCACACGAAGCCGCTTGTTCTCAACAGTGAGCAGTCACAGCACCCATCTTGCTGACAGCTTTCTCATACCCAAGAATTCGTGCAGAATGTTATGCACCCGTTCACTCGAGATGTTTACAGTCTGGGCTATCTCGCGGATTTTCACTCGGCGGACTTCCAACACAATATCGTGAACTTTGTTCACCATTTCTTCTGTTGTGACCTCAACCGGCCGTCCTGTACACACGGCATCCCTTGTGCTCGAACGGCCACATCGAAATTCTGGGAACCACTTGTTAACCATGCCATGCGATGGAGCAGAGTCCCCATAATACTTGTTCAGCTTTTCTTCCGTTTCCTTCATCGTCTTACCACGCAAAAGGTAGTGCTTTATCAGATACGAAATTCATTTTCTCCATTTTCTGCGAAGCAACACACATCTGCTTATTTTAAATGCTCTCAGCAATGTTCTAAGACACAAATGACGCATTTCTGCGATTATACCCAGAATAGATGTAAGGTTTGGGTGCAAACAAGAAACCTGCGATTAGAAGGTCTCTCGTCAAAGTCATGGACTTAAGAATCCGCCCTCTAATAGTAATAAGAGGCTTACGGATAGCAGCATCTGTTGAGAAAATACCATACTATATATTTCATAGATAATTCAATGCAAATATGAAAACAATGCATGGATACTATCTGTTAAATTCTGTATACATTTTTTGACGGACCTGTAGATAGTAGTTTAGCCTCAGGGCGATGTCATCCAGGAAGCCACTCCCCGAGGTAGTATAATATGTAGGCCGCCAAGTAAAGAAAGACAGTCTGCGTCAAAAACTACGACCTGAATCTGGGTGTGACGTGAGTGTGGCCTGAATCCACTATTGTCGTAACTAACCAACTAATATTATGGTTTCAGTGTTGTAAAATGACAGTGGCCAATCAAATTTCAAAACAAAAAATGCGATTATCTTCAATGAATCACGAAAGACCCTGTCATACCTGAAACTTCAAGCTTTATAACACAGGGAAGCTCACGAAAAAATTCTTAATGCTTGAAAAATGCTTCTTGAGTATATCCTAACCAGAACCGCTTGAAAAAATACGGGTATTTTGCTGGTTACTTATATAGGGTCTTTCAACAACTGTATCCTATCTTTGAACTTAAATAAAATACGTTTCACAAATGATAGAGGTTTATTTATTTTTTATTTTGGAACATAATTAATGTCATTGCGTGGTGGAAGAGAACATCAGTTAAGTGACTGCCGCGACTTCGTTGGGTTGCCCGTATACGGTTGACCCAATTTTCATTGACAGAAGAACGTAAATTAGGTTCAACTTCACGAATAACACGCGTGATGTTATTCATAAGATCGTTTACTGTTCCTGACTTGTTGACATAAACTCGAGATTTAACATAGCCCCACAAGAAGTAATCCAACGGCGTTAAATCACATGACCTCGGGGGCCGGCTAATATCACCACCACGGGAAATGATGAAACCTCTGTACTTCTCCTTCAAAAGATTGATTGTTTCCAGAGCAGTATGACATGTGGCACCATCTTGCTGGAACCACATGTTTCTGAGATCCATACCATCCAATTCAGGCCAAAAATAGTCCCTTATAAGAGCCCGGTATCTTTCTCTATTGCCAGTTAGAGCTTCTCCATCTTCATCTTGGAAAAAATATGGACCAATGATTCCAACATACCAAAATCCACACCACACAGTAACCTTTTGGGGATGAAGTGGTCGTTCTTGAATCTGCATTGGATTGTGATTGTTCCAATAGTGGAAAGTTTGCTTGTTAACACAACCATCCATCCAAAAGTGGACTTCGTCCCTGAAAATGATTTTTCGACAAAAATCCGGTCAGCTTCCAATTGCTCCATAGCCCAGTCAGCGAATACGCGGCGCAACCTATTTCGATGGCCTTTAGTTCTTTAGTTAACACCATTTTGTATACGTGAAACTTCAAGTCCGGATGCAGAATTCTCCAAGTTGTGGTCGGCGAAAGACCCAATTCTTGCGTAATTGATTTGTTTCCGTTCTCGCGTAAACTCTCAGGAACGGCGTCTATGTTTTCGTTGGAGCGCTTACGTCGATTACGTACAGGCGTTCTTTGATTGCTGACAGAGCCACTTCTTTCAAATTTATCGACCAAATGCCGAATCCTTCTCTCGCAGGGACCGCAAACTTCACGCAATATACGGATGGTTTGGCAAACAGATGATCCACTTTGATAATAAAGTTTCACAATTTCTACGCGTTGCTGAATGCTATAACGTTCCATGCCTATTTGTCAATGACAACTGTAACCACATGAAAAAATGACCGTTGTAACTGAATAACAACGGCAGCTATCACATGTTAAAGATAGGACACTCTTGTTGAAAGACTCTTTACATATAGGACAATGTGGCTCATTTGATTACCAACATTTTGAAATAATAACGAGATATAACAGGTGATAACGTCGGTATCCAGATAATGCATGGTTTTAAACAGATAGTGTTGATGTTGTATAATAACATAATGTAAATTTAGAAAATAAAGACGTATTGGAAAAACTTAAGAAGCTGAACAGAAGAAGAATTACATTAAGAATGGAGCTTGTGGAAAGGGGATGGCTGTTTTTAGGAGAGAGGAAGAACAATGCTATGGAGAAGAGGAGACCCTTGATTAAAAGCGGAGAACAGACAGATTGTGATTACAATCAAATAATTCTAGTGAACACACTTTCTCTTCCTGATTATTTAGATCAGTAGTGTTTCCAGTAGAGGATTGGTCTCAATACCACAAAATAGTTTTGAATAGAGAATAGAATTGTAATACCAGGTTCAACCGTCTGTACGACAGTAGGTTAGACGTTGGCGAGAAGTACGTAGATAGATGAAATGTCTAATGAGGTAGCATTTATTTTGAACTTTGGAATTATGAAGTAAATAGTAGAAGTAGGCATTTCAGTAGGTGAGTCAGCCAGTAGTACATCCTCACACTTAGTTATTCTAAAAATGTATTGAGATAAAAAGAGGCTAATAAATGTAGTAAGGTCTGGCATACGTATATTCCAGACTCGTCTGGAGTGAGCATGCAGCTTTTATATGACTTAATTTTTCTTTTATTTTTTGGTGAAAGCTTCTTACGGACAAAATGCAAATTTTGGTAACATTAAGTGTGTGTTGGATCTCCTGCTGCGTACTGTAACTGATTGCCAACTGAAATAAGTAACTCACAATAGAATAGATTCAACATTAAAGCCTTAAGACAGTTTGTTTTGTAGCCTGTGCTAATGTAAATAATTTCTTTAACTTAAAAACATTAAACAACGTTACTTATTTTATTAATTAAGTTTATAGCACATAGTATTGTTTTCATGTATGGGTTATATTATAATGAGAAATACTATTTTATAAATGTATAACTAAGTATCGAAGCATTTGCTTATTAGGAACGTACTCACTCTCTCTAGACAGAACAGGATATCCAACCTACGCGGGCAGACTTGGGTTTCGCTATAATGCAAATAACCTTGCTTAAAAATTACATCATTTTTATTCCTCCATTTATTATTTAAACCTTCTTAATGTTTAACTGCATTATGTTTTATAATATGCGACATAAACCATTAGTTTTTAAAACAGCCTCTTTTCTTATTTCATTAGTCGTAAGTAGTAGCCACCTTTGGTTACAATGAATGATGATTACGACTTGTTGTTGTCGTACAGTAAGAAGTGGGGCAGCTCCTTGTTTAACTCTCAGCAGATGTCATATCTTCCAGAAAAATAAAGGAGGTCTGGTATAAAATCCTTTCTACAAGCCTACTAGCATTAGTCGGTTTGTAGCTAAGGCTTGTTTATATTTAGAGACTTCACCAAAACACAAGTTTTGGGTTAATTGAATACAAAAAAAAACGCATTTTGAAAAAAAGGTCCGATTGTGTGTGTGTGTGTGTGCGAGAGGAGAGAGAGAGAGAGAGAGAGAGAGAGAGAGAGAGAAAGCGCTACGTACGAGAGTGTCTCTCTGTCAACACCATAGCTCAAGCGAAAATTCGGATGTATACTAAACTTCATACTTAAGTTCAGAATATCTCAAAAACGGCATTGGAACATTTTCAAGAAAAACCCTCCAACCGAAACTGCCGTTAAATGCTAAAGTGTTTTATTTTTAATTTTTACAAAAACGACTAATTTGCTGATAAAAATAACATATATTTAAATTGTTTACTTAAAAACAAAATGTATATTTTGAATATTCTGGGGACTTCTTCAGTCAGAATGAATTTTAATAAGTTTTTGTACAAATATTTAGATCTGCTCAAAGCACACAATTCACTTCAAATCATTGTTGTGGCATCCGAAATTTCCGAATTGTTTTCCTACGCATACCTCGCCTGGTTATATAGGCGGCCTTACATTTGCAATCTATTGCCTATGGGTATTAATTCCTATATCTATAGTTTGGTTAGATTTCTGGTTTTGAGTGTGTGTTTGTGCGCGCGTTCTCTTTTGCTTTATTTTTAACGTTAGATCGCACACGCACATACACATATTCATTGTCGTTCATGCTTTGACTCGGGAACATAGTCAATAATTTTAGTTAGAGAAACATTTGCAGCCCCAGCCGGAAATTGAACCCGCGATCTCCCACACAGCAGGCACTACGGGGTCAGCGAAATATTTGTTGTTATTGATTTAAACTTTCAATGTTTCATCATTTGAATGAGCGGTCATCATTTGGATTTTTCAAGCAATGTCATGGAAAGAGGATGTATTATCAGTGCCAGCATGTAAAGTTTCGTCTATAATGTTTCCATTGTAATGACGACATCTGCAATTGCAAATGTTTATCTCAATTAACATTATCCACATAGTAAAATACGTTTGTAGGAGAGGTACAAAAATAAACTATATTGGCTGTAAAAAGCAATAGCATGTAACACATCATTTGTACCTTCTCTACACGTACCTAGTAGGTAGAGAAGGTATTGCATTCCACTAAAATATTCGATACCAATATTTCACGGGAAATAAAAGATTTGAGGTCTCTAAATCCAAAAACATTTTAAGAAAAAGGTCCGTGTGTGTGTGTGTGTCTGTGTGTGTGTGTGTGTGTGTGTGTGTGTGTACAAAGCATAACTCAAAAACGTTATACAGGGTAGATAAATCATGTGGATTTAACATAAGCATTCGACTCAAAAATTGGATATGAAAATTTCAAATGTTTTAAGGCCCCTGAATAAAAAAGTAGCATTTTTATAACCAGACCCGTGTTTGTGTGTGGGGGGGCGGGTGTGCGCGCTCGCGCCTGCGAATAGCATAATCCAAAAACGAAAATTCGGATAAATACCAAACTTGATATTTATGTTCATCACCTTCCAAAGATGCAATACGAAGATTTTCAAGAAAATTCTCCACCTGAAACTATTCTTTAAGTGCAACACTTTCGGAAATCTTTTATTTTCTAAAAACAGCCTTTGATTAAAATACCATGTTAAAGACATTTATATGACGAATAAAATGTATAACTAGAATTTTCTGGGAATTGCCTATGAAGTCCTCTTCTTTTGGAAGGAATTTCATACGATCTTATGTGAAAGGTAAAAGTTAAGCGATAGACGAAAATGCACTACACAGAAAATGAAAATATCATTAAAACACACAATTTATTTCTAATTAGATTTTTTGTGAGATAAGCCAATTTCGTTATTAATATTTCGAATTGTTCAATATTTGGTCATTCTTCCCAAAGTGCTGTCAAATTTCAGTTGTTTCTCGCGATTGAATGGAAACAGTATGGAATTTTAAGGCCAGCATATAGCGTCCAGTTCCTAAATATTTGACTGTCACCGTTTTCTTTGTTTCTGCAGGATGGGCCAATCTGATGGGTCGCATTTATAAGGCATATTTCTGGGCAAGAAAAGAGCGTATGTATTATATAATAAGTGTAACACATTACCAAAACATGGGAGTTTATCACTATGTTCATTTGTTTAATATCATACCCCTTAGATGGTTGCCACCTTGAGAACATTCTTGTACGTAACGTAGCGCAGCATTTTGGCTGTATGTTTTCTTTCAGCTCATCAATCGTATGGGGTCTTGTCATGTACACCTTTTCCTTAGGTAACCCCACAGGAAGCAGTCCGATGGGGTTAGATCCGGGATCCAATGGACTTCGCCGAATCTGGAAATGAGTCGTCAGGGAATTGTTGTCGAAGGGTTCTCATTGGCACTAACCCTGTAGGACTAACTTAGAGACATGTGGATGCTACTTCATACAGGATTCCCATATTCATATGGGAATACATTACCAAAATTTGGCAACGTATTATACTTAGTCTTTAAAAAATATGTTTCTTCCTTGCTAGAAATACGCACTAAATGCGTCCCATCAATATGGCCTATCATGTATAAGGAAATGTATAATGTAGCTGTTTATGCAAGTGCTTATTTGGATTAAAATGAAATAGAAAAATAAGGTTTAATATCATTTTTATACCCACTAATAAACGATAGAGGGTACAGAAATTAATTTGAATGTATCACATAGAATTTGTTCTTTCTTTTTTCGCGGTCATGCAAAGAGTGTTATCAAAAAGCGATCCACTTTTTAAATATTTGCCTATTGCTTACTCCTCCTCTATTCCACTTGTGCTTACAAGAAATGGATAGAGGAATAAGCTTTCGTTAAAATAGTTTGTGGAAGAGTGGGTAGAAAATGGCATGCGAATGTAACACATGAGGTGCTTTGTATATAAAATATAATTTAGCTTTGTTTATTTGTTCATTATTTGTATTGGTAGATGGGTTAGAAATATTCCCGATAAGACCCGATGCAACAATGCACGAGAATATCTTCTTGAATGCATCCTGTATGGACGTTTGCTCTGCACGACGCAGGAGGAATACTATGATGTTATAAATAGACTTACATGTAGCCCATCAACGATGTCTAATATGCAACTTGCAAACGTGGGCTAACTGCCTTGAGTTGAAACTTAAAAGTTTATATTTACGGTATACCTGAGGTTACCATTGACACATTACGTTTTAGAGGTCTATGCGCTATTTAAGAATATTGTGTATATCTAATATATATATATATATATATATATATATATATATAGCGTTTTAAAAGTCACTTGAAACCTAGAAGAATAATTTATATTATAATATTTAAGATTTAAAAAAAACAAAAGCTTCATTATTTTGGGTAAACACTGTGATTTGGTTTTCACAAAACTTTGAGAATTTGTCAACCGTTTTTTCTGCAACACATTGCAGAACTTCATTACCCATAAATACATTAACACGAATTACAATTACATCAGAAGAGTTTTTTAATAAATGAATTTAATTTAAAGAATATAATTTATTTAATATATGAGTATATGAACATTTTATTTTCTTCTGTGCCTTGCCCGAACGCTTGAAGTAAAACCTCTACCAAATTAAAATTTTTATAAAAAACACACATGCAAAATGGACAATACAAATCAACCGAAGTCTTCCATTGTTCGTTCCGGTAATGGTGTTCTATATGTGCTATATAGATATAAGAGGAAACTTTATATCGTAGCCATCTAAAAATGTTCCTATATTCGTTTTATTTTCGCTAGGATAACATTTCCGAAAACAAAATATTAGATTATATGCTGATACTGGAACAAATCTAAGAGAGAGGAAGAATCAGAGTGAAGGGTTGGAGCACAAATCGAGTCAAGGAGAAACAAATGTACAAAATATGCAACACAAGGTAGCTGGAAGCTGCAGTGACATGGTTAGAGCTTCAGGGAAATTTGAAAGCAATCAAGAACTCTCAAATAAGTATGGAAAGCTCGAGTTAATGAGGCAACTGAGCCGAGACTGAAAAAAAATAATCATCAGCCATACGTAAACATGTAGAGGAGAACATTAAACGAAAATGGCTGAATCAAAATAAATATTTGCCGCTTTAAATGAACAATACTAAGCAACTTTACAGATATATAAAAAGTGTTTTTAAAATCTGAAGGTTATTAGAGTATATTAATATAAATACACATTGAAACTGAGGGTCATCTTTACAAATATGGATTATGGTGAAACAGCTTCCAACTCTTAAGCTTCTACTGAATTTTCAGTGTGTATTGTTACAATTAGGTGATGAATTAAACCAAATGCAAATATAATAAAACTAAAATAGAAAAATGAAGCAAGATTTAGATAAAAAATATCTAGCAACAGTAGTACCTCTAGATGCACTTTTTTTCAAACTTTTTCTAATTGTTACATTCTCTGCTAGTTACCTACAGTAAGAAGAAGAAGTATAATATACTTAAAAAGCAATATCACTATTTCACAGAAAATACATGTTTTCAGGTCCTAAACACAAAAAGCATTTTTAGGAAAACATCCATTTGTGTGCGCGTGTCTGACTATGAACAGCATAACTGAATATGAGGGAGGGGGGGGAGATGTTTAAGAAATTTTCGGAACCCAAACTACCCTTTATATTGAAAATGTTTACTTATGTTCGATTTTCTCAAAAATAGATCTAACGATTTTGATTAGAAGAAATATTTGCGATACTTTGCTGAACAATAAAATGCTTAATATGTTGGTTTTTCTAGGAACTCGTGTTCATTCTGAATGAATTTTACATAATTTTATAATAGGTAGTCCACAAAGAGGTGCAAAATGCTTAACACACAAAATATGTAGTTATCGTTAAAATACGCGTTTATGTCAAATGTTATGGGTATTAACCATTTTCGAGATGTTAGGTGCTGTTGGTTTAAGATTTCCAAGACTTTACATTTATTTTAAATCCAATTCCATGTCCATTTGTTTCTTGCGATGTAATAGACGCAGTATGGAATTTCAACGCCACCATACAGGCATCCACTTTTTAAAGATTTGACCACTCCTTTAGCCTCCTGTATCCCTCTTTTACTTACAAAGAAATGAGTAAAGGATCTGGAAAGGTTTATCTCGATTAGCATGAAGTGATAGAGATAGGCTTTAGTAAGGTTAGATTGTGCAATATATTCTCAAGTTGAAATGCTAAGGCTGTGCATCAAGGATCGACTATTGAATATGGGCCCATGCAATTACATTTTGGGACAACAGACTCGAGAAAAGGAGAGGTCGGTAACACCAGAGATGGTCAAACGAACTGCTACGAGGGGCTGGAAGAAGATGGACCACACCAGCCAAGAGCCGCCAGCTTGGAAGAAAGGAGATAAAACTACAGCATACTACAGCTAAGGACAATGGTGCTGGACTAAATTAAATTGAGTTTTATTTATGGACGGTGTTTGCCTACTATGGTTCTTAGCGTCCCATTCTATATTGGACGTGAAAGACCGGACATTTTTGCTCATAGGCATCTTTATCAAGCTGGAGGTTCTCTTATGTGGCGTAAACCTACTATAGCTTTATGCCCTTCCGAATGAAGCCATCCTAAGGATTTTTACACCCAAAAAAGTCCATCACCCTCCGCCGGGTGTTGGACTAAACTTTGATGAAAGGAGTTTAGTGAAAAGAAATTAAGGGGTAAATTCTCTACGGACTGGCTCGGCTTGGGAGTCTATACTGAGCTTATCCCTTTTACATACATTTTACTTATGTTTTGCTTAATTTTGTGGTTTTATACATTCTTCACGTAGAAGAGGTTACCCTTAATCCTTCATGCCATATTTCTCGATCCTAGCGCCCTTCCTCTTGCATATGTCGGTTCATCATCATTTGTTTCTCACCACCTCCTATCAGCTTCCCTTGGTCGTACACGCTTCCTCCTACGTGGTGATCACACCAGGAGAATCTTTGGCCAACTTTCTTCTGCCATTCTTTTTACATGGCCATGCCGTAGAAGGATGCTCTACTCAATTATATTACCGGCTCGTCCTTTTCCATCATTTTTCTTACATCCTCCTTCCTTGTCCTTTCTAATCTAGATACTCTAGTATCTCTTCTTATACCGCGCATTTCCACCACTTGTATATTACCTTTCTGACTTGCAATAAGCGTCCATCCTTCCGCCTCATGTGTCACTCCATATTAAACTATACTTTGGAGAATACATTTCTTCATGTTTTCTTCTATTTCTCAAATCCCCAAGCGGTATACGTGTTGCCCTTCTCGCCTGCTATATTCTGTAATGCACATCTTATACCACCAGGTAAATGTGACTCAAATATTTAAAATTTCTCACAGCATCTACTCCACCTTGGAGTATATAACCTTACCCCCATCATTAGATATCCGGCTTTCTTTATATTAACGCGCAAGCCACCTATATCAAATGCTTTTATCAAGTGCTTCACCATTGATTTAACATTTTCACGACACTATGCAAGTAATACCCAATATGTAATTATGTATACTTTTTATTTATTCATTCACACCATCCCAAAAGCAGATGCGCTGCAGTATACTATATTCTATGTTTATAGTATACATTTTGCCTGTTACACAACTGTTAAGCTTTAGATTACATTCAGATGCCTATTTATCCGTCATCACTCTCACAGATGCGTACCAGTCTCTAAACCTCATTCTTTTCATTTGAATCTAGGCTCCGATATAAATTAGGTTCAAGGTATAAAACCTGATTAATAATTTATACAGGTATTTGTTTAGGTTAGGTGTTTTTCTATTCCGATAGAAAAATTCAAATCCTTACAAGAATAGTTTGGTTTTAACGCAGGATTAAAGTTTACTAGCGCATCGATGAAAGGGGAAACTGTGATACTCTTAGAACAATGCATTTTAAGTAATTAAATTTATGTAAGGCATGGATAAAGGGTTGACAATTCAAATCTCATTTCCCCTCACATATACATAAAATAAAATGCAAATGTGTAAACGCAACCGTAAATGGAAAAAATGAGTAATAAAATAAGGCAACTTGCATTTATCTCGGGAATGTTTTCTTTTGATCACATGTTGATAATTAGGGAAATAAATTAAAACCTAGTGGTAAAGCGGAAATACGTCTATTGGATATGAATCCACCTGACTCTAAACTGGAGTATAAAATAGTAGATTGACACAAGGGGTAAACGTAGGGTTTTATTTTGCGAGTATAATGTTAGCGAAACGTAGGCCTACAACATATACTATATACTACTACTACTACTACTACTACTACTACTACTACTACTACTACTACTACTACTACTACTACTACTACTACTACTACTACTACTACTACTACTACTACTACTACTTCTACTACTACTACTACTACTACTACTACTACTACTACTACTACTGCTACTACTACGCGTGTGGCATATGCTAGACAGCCCTAAATTGTAGAATATCAATAATATTATACTGATTCCTGAAACTAACAGATCACGTTCACAACGCGGTTCTTGAAACACGCGAAATGACGTTAAAAAGCGAAATGTCAGTTTTGTTGACTCATTTTCAATCAAATTATTGTCAACATGTTTTATCTAAAATAAGCAAATGAAGCGATTAAGTTCTATATCATGTTACTTTCTGGATTTTTTGGGTAAGTACTTCTAGTGTCATTCTTGCTGCTGCATCTGTGGTTTCGCATGGCTCTTCAATTTCAGTTTCTTCTGAACTCATAATTTCTCCATTTAATTTGTATGTAGGTAATACTTGATAAAAAATAATGTAACGTATAGGTTAACTCCATAACATGTTGCGATAAATTGAAGTAATACGATTTGTATTGTGAACAGATAATGCGAGCGCCATAAGAAATTAATAATGTAAAAAGACATACTGAAAAATAAAACCTAATCAAAATAGTCTAATTATTAAACATGTGCAAATACAACGCGTAATACCTATGTGATTGAACTTGAAACTAAAGTTAGTCACAGTTGTCGCACTAGTGCGACAATCTAAAGCTTTTAGCGTGTACACTGTGTTAGAAGTTCTACTTTTAGACTATACTGTCCAAAGATATTTTAAGTTGCATCACAAAAGAAAATAAATGAATAACCGGGATAACAGGTTGAACATTTATAATCGAAGGGAAACCGAGATTCTCAGCGAACCCAGAAAGGTTATGCTGTGTAGGCTTTTCTCCTCCTCGTCAAATGTGTGTTGGTTTATCTGCTAATACTTGGTGTTAGGCAGAATGCATGTATGACGAGTTTACTTTCCCATTACCGCACCACTACGATACAGATCACAAATATATAAAGTTATTCCACATAAGCTATTAGCTTCAAATGGAATCGGCAATTATAACCAAATAAAATATTTTTCTTATAAGTTCAGCCATATTTCAAAGACATCACAAACAATCACCATTCGAATATGCGTGTACGCAAAATAATGCTTCTAAAATGTAACAACTGAGTTCTCAAACATGTTATATAATATTAGTGTTATGGGTTAATCTAAGAATGCGCCATGACAACCCTGAATCGATATTTGCAATTTATCAACCTCGTTTTACGAGCCCGATAGCAGTAATAGGAGCATAAACCCAAACTTCAGTTCCCTCTCAGTTTATTGCAGGGAAAGTGGTGTGAACAGTGTTAGCGCAAGCGGTCGAGGAGGTACGGTAAAGTAGCTAATGTACTTAAGCTCATTACCCTGTATTTTCGGTAATAATAGACTATTTATTATGAAGGGCTCGTAAATACTCCCTTATATACTCGGAGATTGCATTTACTACCACAGCCCTACGTAAACAAGAAACCTACTTTATGTAGTCAGTTCCAGAGCTTCAGCGGTCTATTTAAGAGCGGAATACTACCGATCTTAAATTACAAATGGAAGCTATTGTATGACAGGCGAGGAAGGATCTTCTGCTCACGCTGTACATTTGCGACTTCTCATTCCAGTATGAGAAAACCAAATGCTGCAAATGTGAACTACTATATATTCTCACAAATGTTTATGTTTTGTAAACATCAATCCCAGATTTTAATTCGATCAAATTGTCCTACTAACAAATCAAGACATAATAACACAAATAATCACGCGGAGCTAAAGGGAATTAGGTTAAAACAATTTTTTTTTGTTTGTTTGTTATGACTTCCAAATAACCATTAAACTTCACATCAAAAGATGGCATTACATACGGCTTCCTATAGCAATTACAAAAGCCACATATACTATATCCGTGGACTAGTGGTGCCGTGCTAGCCTCTAGTTCCCAAAGTCGCGGGTTCAAACCCGGCGGAGGGCGATGGGTTTTTTAGGGCGTAAAAATCCTTAGCATGGCTTCTTTCGGAAGGAAAGTAAGGCCGATGGTCCCGTCTCGTAGATTTATGGCACGTAAAAGAGCCTCAAGCCTGATAAAGAGGCCTCTGAGCAACATTTCCGGTGTTTCACGCCCGATATAGAATGGGAGGCTAAGGACCATAGTAGTTAAAGAGCGTCCATAAATAAAACTCAATTTAATTTCATGCAAGCATTTATAGCAGAAATGCGTAGGAATTGAAGTATGGTAGCGAAACTTGAAGGTGATGTAGTTACACGTATGGGAGCAAACTTGAAGTAGTCGTTGCAGCCCCACTGTTGGAGAGCCAAACTTGCAGTAGTTTAATTGTGGTGGTTGCACCACGTATTGCGGGAGATATGTTTCTTGGAGTGTTCGCCCCACGTACGGTACAAACTTTCCGGTGGCCTTCGCCCCACGTTTACTTTTCAGATGGCCTTCGCCCCCACCTTTAAGAATCAACTTTGTATTCTAATGTTTATTTAAATATTATATATGTATGCCTCGGCTGCGTCAGTAGTAATTTTCAGAACACGTATATCTCTTAGCAGTACTGTTACGGCTAAAGAACAAGGCTTACACAAATTATAATTGTATTTTACTTTTTTATTAATCCTTCACACGATTTAAACAACACTTCACTGATATATCCTACTGTAGAGCTGTGAGATTATTGTTATTTGCACTTTTAAACAGGTAAACGTTATATTATTCTCAGTACAATAAATTTTTACGTTTCACACTGAACCTTTACCGTACCGATTGGGTACGCTTCATTCAAGCGCCTTCCGCTTGAATTTGAAAATTTCCTCCATTTCTAGTCTCTGATTGGCTATGCCTACTTCAATAGGATACTTTTATTTAACTTAGAGCTTTTCTAGTTATTGATTGGCTATTTATAATCTGTTTGAAATATTTGATTATTATTCCAAGAATTATTATTAGCCTTTATAAACCTTCTAATTTATTGTTGCCTCAAGGTTACCTTGTTGTTAGCAACTTTTCGGCTTCTACTTTGTAATTCTATTTGCTACGGAAGGCAGCTTGCTTCTATTCCCACAGCTCCTACATTCTTACAACTACGTAATACATTCACATAACATTTTTATGTATGTACTTAATAATATAAACATAATACAATGACTGTTACATACACTTTATACATTATTATACACATATTGCTTTAAGGCGAGCTGTTATTATATTTTATATTATATAATTAGATTGATATCATTTAAGTATTAAAAATACTGCCTGAGAATGCTGCAAGAAACCATAGCAGCCAGTTCCTGCAAAGAAAAAATAAGAATTATAAACATTAAACAAGTGCCGTGAAATGACACACATTCAGCAAAATGCAAATGTACAATATGGAATATTTGGAAACCGATTAATGCTATGAAACTAATTATTGATAAAAACATGTTTCTTTTAATGCCCTATACATTTTTCTGTATTAATTGTGTATCTCTTATGGTTTCCCAACTACACATAAATTATCAGATTTGCGAGTGTTTTACTTATAATGATTGTGTATTTGTGTTTACTTCACGCGTTGAAGCCATCTTGTGACGTGATTCATTTGTTCGGTTTGTAGCTCCATCTGGTGTTAGCAATTTGCGGCAGTATTAGTTTTTGTTTGAAAGAATTTTACTTTTATTTTTTATTTAATTCTGTTTCACTGTCCTCCGGCTAGCTCTGATCTTTTGGGTCAAGCACTTCTCTTAATACAGGTTGTGTAAACGGAAGGAATCTTTTATCCAAAGAGAACACTGATGAAGAAATTTGTTTTACACTTTTATTGTGGAACACGTTAACTATCACATTTATACATTGATCTTAACACTCGCCAAACTGAAACTGTTATAATAACTTCTTACTGATCACTCTTAATTCGCGTACTTCAACCTTTTGTATAATTAACTTTACCATACTTGAGAATTTTCATAACTCTGTTACGCGTAACCTGCAAATTGATATCCGAAGTGTGCCGTACAAATACTTTCGACGAACTGATGGGAATGCGACGTGTAGTGTACAAAGAATTTTGATGAACTGACGGACTTTACCTCTAACCTACCCTATTTATACTCCTACACACCGATATGCCTAAAGATTATAACTGAACTGCAATTGGCTAATAAAACGCGCCAACATTAGCGTCTATTTTTATATCCAATGAAAATTATGAATACATATGCTCTAGGGAAACGTTCCAGAAGATTCTCAAGGAAAAACGCGCCAACATTACGTAACTTCCTCGTTTCCAATAATGATAAACAGCTCACCCCCTCGCTGCATTTTTGCACGCTATTATTGTCAGTTTCAGTAAGGCATTAAAAACTTACTTCTCAACAATAATTACAATAAACAAATATCTCAAATTAATGTCACATAAAAATGCATATTCATAATATAATCATTCTTTACATTTAAATAATTTATGATACAAATTACTGCATCAGACTGAAAAGGATTTCACGGGTCGTTTATGACATTTCAAACGTATCATAGTGTAGTAAAAATAGACGTGCTTCTTAGTTAATTAAAACAATGAATATTTTCCATAGCATTTCCAAGATTTAGTTGAATACTATTGTTTCTAGTAGTTTTGTTCACCACTTAGGAATACCCAAATTCAAAGGCTTACCATAACCATAAACTAAGTCAATAATGACCAGAAATCCAACAATGAAAGTTATAAAAACAGCAACGTATTTTATTCCTGAAATGCAATTCTCCAGCATGATTTAGATTTTTTTGCCTCATGTAGAAGAATCCCGTAGCTCAACTCTGAGACTAATTTGAAAAAGTCAATGACGATGTTCTGATATGTTATATACATTATGAAGTCATCAATTTTATAGCACTTTTCAAAGATTTTAGGTAGTAACCTAATTTCGGAGCTTTGTAGGCGTTTACCTGGGGGAGGTGTGGGTGTGGACCACATGGTGAACCGACCGACGGTTCTTGGTCCCTATGAGTTTATTCCCTTGCAGATACCAAAAGGTTAGCTGTTTTAGGGAAAGATCTCTATCTCAGAGAGGGCTGAGGTAAGAAGTAAGCAACTTCGACAATATCGAATTTATTTCCACACAAACAAGCGATAAAATCGGTTACGCTCAACAACATTCCCCCATCCCGCACGCAAGACTCGAGCTGAGTTTTAGGGGCCAAAGTATATTACGAGTTCAATTATTATACTTCAAAGAATGCATATTTTCATTAAAGATTACGTTTTAGTTACAAAATGCTGGAGAAAACGAATTACAGTCAGACATTTAAAACTGGGGCGTTAAATGCTGGCCTTAAAATCCCATTCTATTCCGATGATGTGATAAAGCGCTGCACTTTAATAAAATGGCTTAGTGTGAAAAAAGTCAACTAAATACTAACGGATATTATGGAAAATGCCTGCCATAGGAAAAGTGGGTCCCTGATTCGGTCACCTTTTTCCCTAAGCGTGTTTTAACTTAGCTGCTGTACATTTTGAATTATTTATTGTGGTTTACCGGATATTTAAAGCTAAAAAAATGCTTCCGAACGAATAGGCCTCACAGGCTATTGCCAGAAAATTCAGGATAGTCGCTTTATTTGTCATGTAATTACCTTAAACATATATTTTAATGAAAAATATTAGTCATTTTTGAGAAAATCAAAATGTTCGAAAACGTTTGCATGTAATGGGAAGTTTTGGATGGGATATTTACTTGAAAATGTTTGTCACATCTTTGGAAAATAATGACCGAAATGCTAAATGTGGTCTTCTTCTCACTTTTCGTTTTTGAATTATGCTATTCACAGACACATACTGACCTTTTTTCTAAAAAAGTCTATGTTTTTTTTAATGCAGGAGCCTAAAGGAAATCTTACATAAATTTTTTTGCGTGGAATGCCTACAGTAGATACTTTATTGACTATTTGTAGATAGCAGGGAAAAAATAAAGGCATAACGACCGAACTATTTTAAATGCGTTACAAGCAAGCCTACTTTTCTTTGTTAAACTTTCAAGAACCTAAGCTGAAAATGTTAAACGTATTGGATTAAAATTTATGTAGAGCATTTGAAGGGATAGAAAGTGCTGAAAAAGTTTTGACGCTGTAAACGTATTTACAGCTTATAGGATGCTGAAGTGCGGAAGTGAAGATATTACCAGATTTAGATGTGCTTTACATGAAAAGAGGAAAAGCGCATTTTTTAAATATTTTTTTTCAAAATTGCAATGGAGTGCTCTCTTAGTACCTATGTGATCCTTGTCAAAATATTTCTTAGAAAAAGAAATGTACAACTGCTTGATTTCTAAAACTGTGAACCAATGGGCACGTCTTTACATGCTGGATGTAAACACAAAGAGGAAATTAAATGAATTAAGAGAGCGTGGGCGCATTGTATAGTTAAAATCACTTAAAATGTATGTTGTTTTCAGTTTTTATCTTGAAGGCTACTTTAACACTGCAATAATAGTGTGGTTACTTTTATCTTGCAATGTTTTAATAAGAATGCTTCTGTGAATCATACCTCTTGATTTTGGTTAAAGGCATTTTTACGTCTAGTTTAATACGGAGCATTGTTCTCCAAAATGAATATTTTTTTCGGTGTAAATCAAAACGAAAATTGTATTGGTAGTGAACGTTCTTCTTAAAGGATTGAGTTTCATTCGGCCGTACAAACCCATTACTCTCGTTGCTGCTAGACAAAATCCTATAGGAACGGCGCTCAGCAGGTTAGAGAATACAATTTATCATGACTCGTGCTGCTGGTACCTGTTTCGCCATTCCACGAGTGTCGTTGAGCTAATCCCACCCCCTCCCCCGGTTTAATCTACTTGAAGGAAGGACGACGGGCCTTGGCGGTGTTACACGTCAAGTAAGTGCCTGTGGGGTTCCCAAGAGAGACCCGCCATGTACCCATATCCGGGTGACGGGATTAGCGCGCATAAGGCTAATATGACTTCAACGTTACCGACAAAAGGCTCATCCACGCTAACGTCATTCTTACCCTTCATAAAAAAATGTTATATTCTTGTCCTGTGTGAGGAGCATTTCATATGCTGGCATGCCTAACATTGGGAACCAAGTTCCCCAAAAACATCTATTAGCGGCAAACCTGCATAAGAATCGAATTTCAAATAAATATCTCTGCTGATTCAAGCAAAAGTTAGTTACCTGCCGTTTTCGGGAAATTCGATGTCTTAAAAGCCATAAACGATGTCGTGATTGATCTTTTTGCTTGTATCCTCTCGGATAGAACCTCATTGCAGGAAAAAACCAATAAGTAGATTCGACTCTGTGAAGGAAGCCCACATAGTGGCGTTGGTTAATTTGGTAGTCGAAGCTTTGTATGTTTATAAGTTTTTGGAATCTTATTCAGTTTTGCATTGTGTTGTAAATAGTGTTACCGGATAAGCAATGCAGTCACGGTGGTGGTAGACTTCTTATAATCCCGTCTTTGGATAGCTCAGTGCAAGCCGTGCTGATATCAGTTCACTCTGAATACTTCGGTTTGGTACTCCTCCAAATCCCAACACAATATTATGATTTTTGATGGCCTTGGAGCCTTTGTGCTTTTCAAGAAAATAAGCCTCCACGGAAAGTAATTAATTTCCAAAACGTATAAATGTACACTAAAGTGCCTGTTCAGAACAACACAATACGCACTGACCTGAAGCACCGGTTGTTCGTTCGGTGCTGCAATATAAACTAAACTATATTACAAATGACGGAAGAATGAAGCCATTAACACATAAGTTTATGTTCATTTTGCTTTGAATAGCTGTATCTGCTGATATCTGAGCAAGCCATTACAGATTAGAGAGGTGTATTTATTGGTCTTAAAGATTTTACATGATCAAACTCGTATATCGCAAGGGTCAGATAATCCGTACCTGCTTATGTAATACACTCTAGTCCATATGCTTCAGTCTATATTCATCACACTGTACTAAATTAAATTTTATAAGAACTGGAAAGAAAAGAAAAAGAAAAGCTAACAGCAAGAACCACACAAACAAAACAGAATAACAAGAACAAGAGGATGAAAAAAAGTTGTTCACAAGTACACGCTATTGTTTACAAAATAAACAAATATCCGCCCATAAGCCACTAAACCTCCCCCTCCCAACATTGTTCCTCTTCCTTGCACTCCGACCTGAGCTACATAACCCTCTGTAAATATGTATCAATTGCTCCCCCTCCCCCGTCACAACCAGAAAGGTCCATCAAGCTCGTACCCTCTTCTTGAGTTAACAACGGAATCTGGCACATACTCTCTCCTTAGATGTTCTGTCTTAGTGTCATGCTCCAGAATGTGAACCCAAGTTTCTTCCTCCCTACACCAGGGACAGATTCTTATGCCTCTTTTGATAAATTTTATCCCTCGCCGTTGTCCCAGTCTAGTCAAGGAAGCCCTTGTTTGCTGACTCTATTTCCGGACAAAATACATTGTTCTATACCCCATTCTGTTTTTAGTTTCGACTGTACGCTTAATTCTAATTGCTTGTTACATTACGTTAACTCCTGTCGATATATATCTTTCAGTAGCTTCTGTACTTTTCTCCACACATTCGTTCTATCTCCAGGTCCTTCAAACCAAGCATTATCCATTCCTAGTCTTTCCAGTCCTCTCTTGATTTTTGCTGCCCACGTCTTGTCCCCTCCCATTCTAAGCTCTTCACTTTTCTCATATGCACTGATGCCCTATCATAATTATAATCCAATATTTCATTGCCTGTACCTTACATTAAATTGTTTCGCTATGTGCACCATATTTTCTAAAAATGCAGCAGTTTGCGTGCCCCTTTTAGAAAGCGTGTTATTACTTGATCTAGCCTTTCCGTGGGTTCCGATCTTTAGATCTGCTCCCATACGCCACTGTGGATCTAACAATTACTCCATATATTGTATCTAGCAGTTTTCCAGATACATCTGGGATTCTGCTCTGAGTACGCAGTTTCCACAGCTTTCATTCCTGCCTTGAGTTTCGTAACCTCAATGCGTTTAGTTCATATTCCGTTCATTGTAACAGCCATACCTGAGTATACATTGCCCAGTTTCTCCCCTGCGTAAGTCCAGGTCTCTGTTCGATGTATACTGAGTTGTCTTTCAACGTAATTGTTGTAGTTCTATTTACATTAACGGCTGATTGCCATTCTCACAATGAGTCTGTCTAGTCCCGTATGTTAGTAGAGAACAGTGTTATATCGTGTGTATATAAAAGCGCTGCGATCCGAATGTCCCCGATCTCAGGCACCTCCACGTTTTCTCTTATCTACATCATCCACAGAGAGATTGAAGAGAAGGGGTGATAAAATGCAGCCTTTCCTAACACCTTTATGGCACTCGAAACTCTCTGAAACGTTATTCACATTAAACAAAATTCCTCTCTATGACACATAGCCTGCAATGCTCTAATCATCTTCTTTGACAACCCTTAGCTTCTAATTTATACCAGAATAAGTTGCGGTTTAAGGAGTCAAAAGCTTTCATAAAAGCACAATGTAGTCTTTGAGGCAGTATTTTAATACCTAAATAATTTTAATTGTAATTTTATAATAAGTAAATTCAATAACAGCCCGCCTTGAAACAATATGTAATAATTATTTGAATTGTATGTAATGGTCATTGCAAATGCTTATTTTTATTGTAAACATGTTTTAATAATGTTATGTGCATACATTACATACTTTAATAATGCAAGAGCTGTGAGAATAGTAAGTTTTAAGTTGCTAACAATGAGGTAACCTTTTGGCAAGAATGAGTTTTACAATTTGAAAATTACTAATCACGATTAAAGCAACGATAATGTAATGTCTGTGACAGTTTAAAATTAGCCAATCACTAGTAAGGAAAAAACTTTAAGTAAAATGCAGATGTTCTATTGGACTAGAATTATCCAGAGACTTGAAATACCGAAACTTACGGGTTTTGACCGTTGAAAGTTACTTAGTTCCTGGCAAACCTTGGTAGTGATCAGATGGAAGATGTGTTCTCTACAGAAATATTACGTGTGAATCATAACAATATGTATACGCTCTAAGTGAAAGTATTACAGATTCCCACAGTTCTTAAAAAGTGTAGTGCTTTATAAAAATGTGCAAGGATTAATAAAAGAAGCGAATTTAAAAAGTTAAATTCTGTGATGTCTACATTCTTGTTGCACCACGACTTGGCTAAGATACATGACTCTACAAACATTACTGATGCAGCCAAGGCAAATTCAAACATAAATAATATATATATATATATATAGAAGCAGTTTTAATAACAAAGTTAAATATTATAATTTAAAACTTGGAGTGTAATAACAAAAACACATCTTGAAATCAGCTTCTCGTACGTAGCAGCATGTTGCGTAAAAACAGTAACTATTACGTAATCAACAAATTCAAACCGATGCCCAAGGCGTGTTGCAAAACTCCTTAAAGCAACTAATACTTACTGTAAAAACATATTAGGTAACAAAAAATCTACTTCAAGTTGGCTCCCATTACGTAACCAATCAAAACAAAAGCAGCACAACATAAACTTCTTCAAGTTTAAAAACATATTTACGTGAGGCAAATACTTCATCTTCCCCGCTTTCTAGACATATATTTTGCCCTTAGTGTATCCAAAAACACAGTATCTACAGTGCTCTATTCCTCCCTAATCCAGCTTGAAATTCTGAAATTATATTAAACGGACCCACCCATGTTTTTAATCTCCTTCCGTCTTCCTAAAGCAGACAAGACAGCTTGACTGAAATATGCTTTCATTCCGGGCAAAACATAAGCAGCCTTTAGGCGTTAGAAACTGCACTTTTACTAAACAACCTATAACAGAATGCAACACGATGTATTCACTGGTTTACAGCCGCTGAAGAACGCGATTTAACGTGGAAGAATAATGGGTATAACACCTTAAATATTGATTTATGGAAATATGATACGTAAGAAATCGCGTTATCAGCAAAATACATATCAACCTTTATTATACCAAACTTTCTGTATAGCTTAATGACCGCGATATCGCATTCTTTTTCATTTCTGCATTACCTAATAGTAAGTGGGGGAACTATTGCCATTCAACCAAAGATTGATGTCGAGATTTCCCAGAAAATATGTGTTTTAATCATAGAAAAAAAGTTTTAGAAAGACATCCGCGTGTGTGTGTGTGTGTGTGTGTGTGTGTGTCTGTCTGTATATAATTTTAAATAATTTAATTTCGTCTGTGTGGTGTGTGTGTGTGTGTGTGTGTGTGTTTGTGTGTGTGTGTGTAGGTGTGTGTGTGTGTGTGTGTGTGTGTGTATCCATACCTATGAACAGCATAACTCAAAATGCAAAGTCGGTTAAAACCAAAGTTGTTATTTTAATTCAGCATTTTCTAAGGATGCGAAACGAAGATTTTCAAGGAAGTACCCCCATTCCAAACCACCCTTTGAATGGAAAATTTGTCGAAAATTTAATTTTCTCAAAAATGACTCATACAATTTTGATTAAAATGTTATATGTTTGAGATATTTTCATGACAAGTGAAATGTATATCTTGAATTTTCTGGGAATAGCTCATGGAGCCCTCTTCATTCTGAATGACTTCTGCATAACTGCTAAACCGCAAGAGATTCACAAAATCTTACTACACAAAAAAGGTAGACCTCGTTAAAGCACCCAATTTATGCCAATTGATTTCTGGTAGAGTTAACCATTTCCGAGATATTCCTTGTTATTGGTTTGCATTTTAATACACTTATGCCTTTCTCAAATGGGAAGACATTCGTGGCCCACCTTTCTCCCTCTTGGTCATGCAAACAGAGCGAATTTCAAAGCCAATGCCTACATAGGACCCGCTCTTAAAAGACTTGAGTACTCTTAAAGCCTACTGTATTCCCTAAATTTCGTGGTGCCTGCAAGGAAATATGCAACAAGACAACTTCTGCAAACGTTTTACTCCGTCAACATGAAGTAGATAGAAGAATAAGCGTTTCTAAGAATGCTAAGTGAGTGAGTAGAGTGGCAAGAGTGAGTAAAGAAACTCTTGCGAGTGGAACACATCAGATTT
Source organism: Deroplatys truncata (assembly GCA_030765065.1). Classification (NCBI taxonomy): domain Eukaryota; kingdom Metazoa; phylum Arthropoda; class Insecta; order Mantodea; family Mantidae; genus Deroplatys; species Deroplatys truncata. The sequence continues at coordinate 179,863,979 of CM060977.1, read as the reverse complement.
TAGTTTTGGTTTTGTAACTCTTTATAAACCCGTTCGTTAAGCAGTTAAGATAATAAATACGTCATTCTCTTTGTGTATAGTAATAGTACAGCAATGAATTCTTCCATTCTTGAGGAAAAGCAAACATGCTCACATACATGCAGGTGTTCTTATACGGTACATAAATATGCAGACAAAGCTTTTTAAAATCCAGTTTTTGGATTCTGGGTAACCGCTGTAAGCGTGAATATCAGTTACACATCCAAAATAAAAACATTACAGAAATTTTTCGGTTACAGCTGTCTTACTTGCATGATTTCATTGATTTCCAATAGTTGATTCAAAGTTGAAACTCCTTTAGCTCCAAGAACATGCTTTTGATTTGCAACTCGTAATTTACATAAATATACAAAACAGCACTTAGTGTTGTGTATGGCGAAGAATGTAGTTTGTCATTCAGAATGATTACCTTTTTTGACTGCGAATATTACCCACAGAGTACAAACCTAAAAGTATTTATACACATATATTGACGAAAACGCATAGCTAGTAATAGAAAACTTGAATCTATACGTTGAATTTTGTTTCTTTTAATTTTTGTAGCAGTATTTCAATCTCGCGCAGGAATTTGCCTGATGTTGCAGTTGGCTATACTGCAGATTGAGAACTCAGCGCAACGACCAGCTATTTCATCCATATTTGATAACACGGATGTAGTGATGTTTATGTGCGCCGCGGAGAACTCTTCCTCTTCGCTATAATCGTAAATTAAACGGCCTTTAAAAATCTCTCGGGTCTTTCTTGCAGAAAAACAGAACTCAAACTGAATGGAGTAGTATCTCGGCCACCTGGTTAATTAGATTTTGTAATTTGGTCAATGAGCATCATTCGCGACTCTAACACCGTTCCCTTTTCCACTCTGTAAACGGGCCCCTGATTCCAGTTACTTTGTAGCCAAATGTGATTACTGGTATTAATTGGTAATATTTTCGGAACTTCTATGGGTCGTTGCAAAGTGGCACAAAGCTGTAGACGCCAGTAGATGTACTGTTAAGCTGTTTCTGTACAAGACTGCACGAGGTACGACCTTTTAGTAATTGCCGAGTCTCCTTAATTACACTAACTTCAAGATACTGTATTTCACTCCATTCAATAATAGTAGGTACTCTTTCAAAATGTTTCCACCATCTTCTAGTTACTTAACAGGTACTTACGTTTGTATAATCCTCATCCCTATCCAAAAACTAAACACACAAAACATAGCAACCAGTAATACTGAAAGTTTTGGAGATTGAAGTTCGTCGTTTCTAACTTTCCCATGTGTGCTATGATCTTCGGGGGATATCTTATTCCAATAAGCGATGACTGGAAGTGAAGCTACCCAGCGGGCGGAATCGCACCACCTGAGGCGGTTCAGAGAAGGCTGCCATCTGGCAGTTTAGAGAAGAACTTTCTAACGATGAAGCATCTGCGCCATCTGTTCGACACTGACTGACATTGTCAGCTGCTAAGCCTAGCTGAAACATGAAAGGGGAAGCGAAATGATAGGAAATGAGTGAAAGAAAATTCATGGTAGAAGAGAAAAAAAAAACAGCATTTTCTCTGCAGGTCAGGGAAAACCACGAAGAACCCATCGTGAGAGTAGCCGTCTCGAATACCTTGGACCTCCCAAATGCGAGCCTCGCGGAGCCATTCCCTCGGTTACCAATCATTAAGCTTCTTGCTATCACATTTTTCTGCGTACTTCTGATATGATTTCGTTGCTATTGCGAAGTGCTGACGAATGTTTACTTTGTTTTCAATTCAGCAATTATTGTTCCAACATACTTAATGCTGTCTACTCTTAATTTCAAGTAATTAGTAGCTACTGTTTACTCTCTCAAGACAATGTCGGCTTTAGCTCTGACATTTTTTTCATAAAAATATTTGCTTTGTTTCAATGAAAAAGAGAGGCTTATGTTTTATATTCTTATGACTTTCTCCACCCTCTATTATTTATTAAGAATATAAAGTATATTCTTATGAAAGCTTATCACTTTCTCTACCAGGTACCTACATAAGATAGAAAAGGTGTTGCATTCCACCCAAAATTCGATACCGACATTTCTACATAAATATAATTTTTGAGGTCCACACAATAAAAAAGAACATTTTTGGAAAAAGGTCCGTGTGTGTGTGTGTGCGTGTGTGTGTGTGTGTGTGTGTCTGTGAACAGCAGAAATAAAAAACAAAAAGTCGGATAAAGACCAAATTTTGTATAGGTTCATTATCTTCAAAGGATGCGACACAAAGATTTTCAAAGAAATCCCCCATCCAAAACTACCTTTTACATGGAACATTTTTCGAATCCTTTTATTTTCTAAAGATTGAAATACAACATATTAAAGATATTTACATGACAAATAAAATGTATATATTGAATTTCCTGGAAACAGCCTGGGAAATCCTATTCATTCGGAAGGAATTTTGTATTATCCTGTATAACTGGAAAATGTTAAGCAATAGACGAAAACCTAATTAGAAAAAACGTGAATCGCTTTAAAATACACAGTTTATTAGAAAAACTTGTTGTGTTATCAAACTATTTCCGATATATACGTTATTAATGGTTCGAATTGCCACTACTTAGGCATTCCTTTCATGTCCTGTGGATTTTCAGCTGTTACGTAGACATGCAGAGTATGGAATTTTAAAGCCAGCGTATAGCGTTCACTTCTTAAGAATTTGAACCGTTATTCTCTTTGCATCTGTAACAAACTGTGTAGTGCAGATATTTCCGAAAGGTTTAATCAAGTACGAAAATAAAGTGTTTTGGCACTGGACATCAGTCTGTGATTTTTACTATCTCTTGAATTAGTACCTATGCATACTATATTAACTAAATGTTTGGATTTTCCCAACTTATATCTTCTAATTCATAATTTTGGAAAAGAATTATGAATAATAATTGTGTATGGTTTTAAGTTAAAGAGCATTTTTAAACATGCACGTGCACAGACTGTTTTTGTCTGTTATGTCATTTGATATTGTTGACTGTCATTGCTATTTTTCCAGTGTTCGATAAGCGCATGTTTATTTTCTTGCCTTATTTCGTAAAAGTTGTCTGTTCTACACAATGAAAGTGTTACGTTGGAAAGGAATATCGGATCAGGAGATACGGAAATTGTTGGAACAGCCTTGTGATTCTGAAAAGCCACCTAGTGAGTTCGAATTTTCAGTCATGATAATGAAGTAGACATTGGTGAAAACTTGCGACACGAAGATGATGAATACCGTAACAAAAAAGGTGAAGAACAATTTATTGCAAATCCTGTTGTGTGTGACTGGGAATGAAGTTTGGGCTACCGCCCCTCATGCTGGAACTTCAGGAGGGCGGAGTATAAACGGTATATTGAAACAAGACCTGCAATGTATTCAATTGGGAACTGCGATAACGAAGAGTCTTGCTTCATGTTGCTCTTCCGTGTATTCCTCATCAAAAAGGTGTGTATCCGGACCAACAAGGAAGGTCCAATGGTTTACAAGAACTGGGTGGACATAGATTTGTGTGAAAGTGAGATGCTTCTTGGTCGTTTTTATTGTTTACAAGTCAAGAAATAAAGATATCATTCAGCTTTGGAGTGTTGAGAATGAGGCAGTATTTTTAACACTTAAATGATATCAGTCTAATTATATAATATATAAATTCAATAACAGCCCGCCTTAAAGCAATATGTGTATTAACAATATACAAAAAGTGCACATTACAGTCATTGTATATGTTTATATTATTGTATACATGTAATAATGTTATGTGAATGTATTACGTAATTTAATAATGTAGGAGCTGTGGGAATAATAGGTTAAAAGTTGCTAACAATGAGGTAATAATGAGTAAGAAAGTGTAATAATGCTATTAGTCATTCTTGGAACAACAATAATGTAAAGTTTGTGACAGTTTATAAAATAGCCAATCAACAACCAGAAAAAGCTTTAGTTAAATAAAAGTATTCTATTAGATTAGGAATAGCCAATCAGAAACTGAAATATAGCAAAGTTTAAAAATCTAGAAGTCAGTTGCTTGTAGACAGTGCTCATGACTGGACGCGTTGCTTGAAGACAGTGTTCCTGACGCGAGATGTGTCCTCGAGAAATTTAACATGTATTTTGTGTGAGACAAAAATAGCTTACGTGTTAAAAAGTGCAAGTATTTAATAAAAGAATCTCACAGCTCTCTATATCAGTGAAGTGTTATTTAAATCGTGTCAAGCATTAATAGAAGGAGTGAAGTAAAATTATAATCTGTGTAAGCCTACATTCTTCAGTCGCACCGCAACCCTGCAAAGAGAAGCATGTCTCTAACAATAATACTGACGCAGCCGAAGCAAACATAAATATATAATATTTAAAGAAACTACAAGTCAAAACTACAAAGTTAATTTTTTTTTTAAACATTTGGGGCAAAGGCTACCGGAAAGTACATTTGGGGCGAAGGCTACCGGAAAGCGGGTACTATACGTGCCGTTGTAACCAACTTCAAGTTGGACTCCCCAACATACGAACTATAATACAACTCCTTCAATACAAACCATCTTCTCAAGAATGGCCGACCATTGTTCAACGAAATTATGTCTCGCAACCGCTTTCATGCTATTCTGAAGGTGTGTTTTGACAATGCAGCAGTCTATCGTGAACATAGATCGGCTGACAAATTGGAACCAAAGTTTTTCACGTGTGGGAAACTACCCTGAGGGAAACCTACATTCCAGAAGGTGTATGACTGTGGATGAACAATTAGTCACATTTTGAGGTCGCTGTCCACTTCGATAATACTTTTCAACAAAACCTGGTAAATATGGAATAAAGATATGCACAATTTGTGACAGTGCAATAAGCTGCAGTAAGATGAATATATATTTGGGGAAGGAGGAAGAAAACGGAGAGAACGTTGTAAAGAACTTGGTGACTGAACTTGAAAAATCTGGACGTGATCATTTTTTAAGTCTCTCGAGCTAGGTCTTAATTTGTTCCCAAAAGATTTGACACTAGTCAGTATTGTACGAAAAAACAACGGTGTACTGCCTGCCGAAATTGTTACACCTAAAGGACGTGAAGTACAATCAGCACAACCAGATATGATGTTCCTAGGAAAAACAAAGTTGTCACCATTCTTAACATTCTTCAAACCAATCAACGGTGTTACCATCAGAAGCAAAGAAGCCCCAAATGGTGGCGTTGGCACCATGGACGAGAAGACGCGATGCTACAGCGTGTAAAGAAAAACAAGACGCGGGCCATAGGGTGGTTTTCTTCAACATGATTAATGTAAGTGTAATGAATGCATGCATAATTTGAATGATGCTGGCCAACAATGAAAACTGAGACGTCGAACTTTCATCATCAGTTTGGTAAAGCAACTTGCAGGAATAAAGAACCCAATGAAGCCATAGTAGCACCGGATCCAGGAAGGGTAGCTGAACCTGCAGCTAAGAAGAGGAGAAGATGTGCATTTTGTATAGAGATCAAATAGAAAAAGCCAAAATTACATGTGCACCAAGCCTGTATGCTCAGAACATTCTGATATTGTTCGTAGACATTGCGCAAATTTACAATAGAAATTATAATATGAATACATTTGGCATACAATGAGAAAAATCTAGATATTCTTAAAATTAGAAAAGGTATGTATAAAATACACGAGCTAAAAATATAAAAATTGCACTTTTTAAATGTAAAGTTTAAACAAATATTATAAAGTATTTGTACAGCAAAGACGGCTCCCATGAAAAGCCGTCAACATAGTATCAATACATAAATTTAAACAACATGGGTCTGAGAGGCCCGACTAGTAAGTAAAAGTTATACAGAGTTTGTGGTAAGCAGAGGGTTAAAGAGATCCACATGTTGTGTAGAACGTTTTTGTTAATCGTTTAACCAGTTATGCAAGATTATACAACATTCCTTCCAGGTGAACAGAACATCACAGTTTACTCCCAGAAAATTAAAGGATTACATTTTATTTGTCATATAAATATATTTAATATATGATATTTTAATCAAAACCGTTAGACCATTTTTTACAAACTAACAAATTTCAAAGCTTTCTCTATATAAAGGGCACTTTGGGTGGGTAAATTTTCTTGAAAATCTTCTTATTGCAACTTTGGAAGTTATTGATCCTAAATACCAAGTTTTGTGTTTATCCGATTTTTCGTTTTTGAGTTATGCTTTTCACGGACACACAAGCAACTTTTTCTAAAAATTTGATGTATTAGATTCACATGACTTTCTCTGTCACTATCGTTTACTAATGACTATAAAAGTCACTCTTACGAAAGTTTATTTTTCCATCTACGATACTTTATTTCAATCCAGTTAAACCTTTGCAGAAATCGCAAAATTACGCGCTTCGTTATACATACAAAAGGAATAGCGTCAGTCATATGTTTAAGAACTGGACGCTATATGCTGGCCTTACTCATTCCATGCAATCATGAAAAACAACTGAATGTACACAGAACTTCAAAGGAATGACAAAATGTTAAACAAATCGAAACATCAAGTAATGTATATCTCGGAAATGCTTATTCTATAAAAAGTTATTGGAAATAAATTATTTGTTTAAACAGGTCTACATATTTTATGCAGTGAGTTTTTATAACATATCGCTCAACGTTTACCAGATATTCAAGATTATATATAAGTTGCCTTCCGAATGAAGAGGACTTCAAGGAAAATTTAAGATGTACATCTTATTTGTTGAGTAATTATCTTTAATATAAGGTATTGTAATAAAAAACGTCAGAGCAATTTCGAAAAAAATGTTCCATGTAAAGGATAGTTCCGGGAGGACATTTTCGAAAATATTCGTGTCGCATCTTTGGAAGATACTACATCCGACTTTCTGTTTTTGAGTTATACGACACACCTACACACACACACGCACAACCTTTTTAAAACATGCTTTGTTTGGATTCAGGGCCTCAAAATCTGAGAATCGATTTTTTGGGTGGAATTCAATTATTATTATTATTATTATTATTATTATTATTATTATTATTATTATTATTATTATTATTATTATTATTATGATTATTGTTACTATTATTATTGTTATTATTATTATCATCATCGTCATCCCTACTATCCTATTCATTGTTGCCATATTTATGTGTAGAACTTGTAGTTTTATAATCCGTAACAAGTCACCACTTCCATTCTTAGGCCTGGGTCATTCGTTGAAAAGTGACTTCATGTTTTGCAATATAATGAAGATATCTTTCATTAGTTTCGCTTCACCAAGTCTGATATGTACATTCCGCAGCCCTGTTTCATAATTGTTTATTGTAAAAGAATAAAATAAATTACATATGAAAGAGAAGATGTCTTCCTCTGCATCCATACGCCCATGCTGGAGCAGCAGAAATTAAAAGCTGCAATCGAAGGAACAAGTAAGTGGACCAAGGACTGATCTCTCGATCACTTGTAAACAAGATAACAATCCAAAAAGAAACATGACTCCATAGCACACAGCGACAAACATTTCAGGCTTTGCCGGATCTATCCTCCTTTTTATACATTTGCTTTGAGTCCTGTAGGCTTTTAAATATTATAGAAAATGTCCGGATATTTAGGTCCGTTTATACCACACCCATGAGCACTATGGCTAGTAATTATGGATTGTTAAAACTTTTTCCTTTGTGATTCAATATTTTGACTATGAAAAAATAGCACTGATAAAACAGTGTCAGAACTAGACACACGCCCTAATGAAGCTTCAGAAACAATATCCAGTTACTTTTCTGAACCTTTAAAGAACTACGATATTTCTGTAAACGTATTGCATTTAGTGGGATAACCTAAGGTCAAATTTTATGGCTTTCTCGTAAAGCAGGCAAACATTTTCTTTCAACACTTAAAAGAAACAAATAAGGACATAAAATGCGCTGGATGTTCAGCCCACATTTTACACAATTGCTTGCCGCATGGTGCTGATACATTTCAGTTGGTGTAGAGAGTATAGTTCTGAAAGTTATCGGTTACGTCCTAGAAAGAATTAAAGTCGAACACGGACTCCTCTACTTATAAAAGTATAGTGTTTTTGCGCTACATAAACAACATAACAGATTCTACTGGAAAACGTTTTAGTAAAATAACAAATCAAACCCATACACATGCCAACAACAAAAAATAAGCCAAATTCTCAAATTAGGTAAAGATCCACTTGAACATTTTCTAAATCTGGTGTTCACAAGATTCCTTGCACATGTTGGCAAGTATATATCGGCACAACAAAGCGAAGTATAAACACAGCGTTAACCGAACACAAAACAAATTGCGGGCTATGGCAAACAGAGAAGTCAGCCGTAGGACAGCATGTTTTATCCCTGGACGACCAACGTATGGTGTAAGTTAAAGTAAAGTTTTGAGCTACAACCAAGCAGTATTTTCTCCATTTGTACAGAGAGGCTATAGAAATTTATAAACAAACCAATAACTGCAATAAAGACGAAGCGTTTATACTTAATCAACCCTGGATTCCCATACTCTCTCATCTCCGTAACCTCCATACAGCCAAGAAACAATAACATAATCCTGTCTTTTGACTCCGCCCACCACGAGTGCTATACAGGCTCTATTTTACCATGATTTTAATCCAGAGAAAGAAGCAAATATGAAGAGACCTCTGAAGATGTGCCTCACAGACAGGAGTGAAACGTCAGGAAGTACTTTAACCTGCAGGCTAGGCAAAATAGCCGGAAATGTTAGAGCACAAAGCTATAGATACCGGCCCTGAAAGCCTACGTAGCTATATATTTAAGGATAATTCTGTTTATGTTAACATAGTACAAGAAGGAGCCAAATGTTCATCTAAATCACTAAACGAGAATAAGAATTACTCTGCAGGTAGTCGTTTTAATATTCTGAATGTATATGCTATTTAAACGGTAGTCAAACAATAAACAATACTTAACGTATAACCATTTCAACAGTCCTTGAGTACCTTCCACAACATGTAACTTCAAATAGGATATAGCTGTAGGAAATCGGCCAATCCGATTACAATGGGTTGTTGAATACTCATTTTGGCTGGTGTGCTCTGCTAAACAGAAAGGTGCTTTGTGTAGTCATTGCATGATTGTTCAACTGAAAATACATACCTATTGGTACAATGGAAGGCACGTGAGCAAATAAAGGTGACGAATATCCCCGTTTTCTGGTATAACCCGTCCGACAAAATCACAGGAAATTGTAGGTAACCAGGCTCTGCATTACTAACTGCAAAGCTGGAATGGGACAAATAAATATTTAAATATACGTTACAGGCCACTAGCCACGTAAACTACGATACGTAACTTTTACCCATCTCTATATGCGATACGAAACCCCAATGAGACAACTGAAGACAGAAGTAAAACAGAAACGACACCAAGTGCCTTCAACTGCTAATTAAAAGGACTTTATTACACAAATCCTTCGCAACAAGAATATATATCTAGATACCTCTCAGAAGTTTTAAGGTAATAAAAAATCTGGATAAAGCTTTGGCGCACAAAACGAAGTCATTAACAAAGGATTTGAACAGCTTAACATTCCAAATATATGTTTACATTACTTAAATCTAATTGATTACATTAGCATGTTTCTGGAATGAATGGTTTGGATTTCCTCCTGAGATCCAAATACATGTAGAAGTATTTAAGGCTCTATGATTCTAGCAGGAGTTTTAATTAAGTTAGGAATGTATGATTCATTATGGTTTTTTGAATCTGTAATAGATATTTGGATGCCAGTTAATGTATTTTGGTTATCCATTATATCACGACAAATAGACGGCAATCAACTGAGCTTAAATAAAAAGATTTGAAAAATAATTACACGTGTCACCGACAGGGAAACAGGCCCATCTCGCCTGGTATAAGGAGGAAAGAACCGGAGGATTACTCAGTTCAAAGTCCCGTCCACTTGGCTTGCCGAAAACCAAAATATCACTCAATATCGTTAAGTCAGTGACTAATCATGTACACTTTCGCGAACTAAAGCCAGAAGAAAGCTTGCCAACAACACCAATCATAACAACGCAGTAACAAAAGTTGCCACATAGGATGAACGCTAATAAATAAGACTGAGGAAAATTAGTTCATATATTGGAGATTTACTTTAAATCTGCAAAACTCAACGAACGTACAGATATTCTACTACTTTATTATTTTAACAAAATTAATTCAGGTGTGAAATTAAGGTGTTCTGCATCAGAACCTGTCTACTTCTTCCTGGTTTAACTAAAATCGGCGAAACAATTAAGGATGAATTTATTTATCGAGAACTTTAGGTATAGGTCCACAGAGGGCCAAAGAAAGTCTTTGGCGGATTTTGTATCGTTTTCTGGGACCTTTTGAGGGGTGTCCTTCACCTCACCTATTGAAGAACGTGGTGACTGGATAAACACAGCAATAAGGGGGGAAGGAAGGGAGTTTGATGCCGTTGGTTTTTCTGGTGTTATTGAAACCAAAACATGTTTATTGTCTCAGAACAAGTCATGTCGTATACTAGCAAAATTACTTGTGGACGTGTTTTGGGTATGTGGGAGGCTGGTCGCACTCTTACAGCAACTGTAACGGCAGTGTATAAAAGTGTTTTTATAACAAATTCTTGCATAAAATATTCCAGGAAAGTGGGGAAGACGATCTAAATACTCGTCAAAAAGTGGGCACTCCCTGTAAAACATTCGCAGAAGATGATATTCGTTTACTAAATGCAAATTACTCTTTTGTTGCAATTGACTGGTCATGTTTAGAAACTAGAGATAAATATGTATACGTATATGGTTTACCGAATGTGACATACATATTATAGCAACAAAATTGGGTTATACTTTTGTCTATAATCCTGTTGTATTATAGAGGGAATGTTGTGTTGTAGAGGGAAAACATCCTGCTTTATTTATTTATTATTTAGTTATGTTTGCTTCTATGCAGCAACAAACATTTATATCACTGTGAGAATACAGTTATATTCACTTTTTGTTATAAAGTGCTACCTTGCTATGTATTTAATGAATACCATTCAAGCTTTAATTTGCACCCCCTGAAAATCTTCTCACACAAACACATTCTACATTTCACTAATCTGGGTGCTCATTAAGTTTTCCCCTTAGCTTTTAACCCCTTCAAAGGCGTGTGCTGCACTAACCGATAAGGTATGGCTACCAATCACGATAAGAGGTCTATATGACAAACTGAATACACTCACTCTCGAGAGCGTAAACAAATATTTCATTTCTACGCCATTTTGTGACCTTTCTTGTGGTCATTAGTGTAACCGTTTAGCAGAAGGACTGGCGCACCCCTGCACCGTGGCCTAAAGCAGCCAATGAAATGGCCATGGCTTCGCAAGGCGAATAATAATAATGCGACATAGACGTGAGGTGCAATGGTATTTTCTTTGGCGCTCTTTGTACAATTGAAATGTTACACAAGAATTGAATAAATATTTTTCGACACATTCAAAATAACCTTTGAATGGGTACGCAATTACGGTTGCTTTAAATAGGTGAAATGCTTCTCTATGGTATCGAAGTTTTATACACGGGCATAAGGAAAAGATATCCACGTGTCATATTATTGCAACCTGTACTAAATTAAGCATAGGTAAATAAAGAGCTTCTTAAAATGTTCTTGATTTTTACTATTTTTTCCAAAATGTTCGTAATAAAATTCACTACCCTAGTGCATTACTTCCGCCACAAAAGAGCACACCAGAAATTCAACATTGGGCCTGCAGTTACTGTCTCGTTCTAATTGTTCTAAATGGCATCAACTACGCCAGAGTTGGCAAAAACGGGTCTCGCAGGCACCGTTCCCTCTCTGCCACTGTCCCTTTGTTTTTCACATGCTGCCGAGTGATGCAGTGCGTGTTGCATATTTAGTGACTCGCGGAAAGAAGATGTTTTCGCCACCCTTGACCTACACTATAACGAGAGTGTAAACGATGAGAGAATCTTGGCCAAAAATATCTATCTTACAATTTGATTTTTGTCAGTTACTGCAGAAAAGAAATTAATACCATATTTCAAATCATTGCAGGAAGTCTTAGAAAAATCATGAAAGTAATTAAGTCATTATACGCAAGCGAGATAGGAGTCAGCTATCTTAACTTTCAATTCTTTGGTTGTACCTCTGGTAAGTACCTTTTTGAAAATATAACAGCTGCATCCACAAAATTACTAGAAGTTATCCTCATCTCGCATAGTAGGAGCTGTGATTGATGTGTCCAAGAAAAGAAATGAAATCAAAACAGAACCCAAATATAGCGAAACAGCATTTGTGGAAGCAACCATCTGTGATGTCATAGCAAGTAGGTCACAGGCATCCATTACACAAAACTTTCAGAACTACATTTGGGGACCAACTGTAAAAGAACAAGAGCTGAGGCAGAAGACAAAGAGTAGTCAAAGTTATGAAGAACTTGGGAAGTTGTTCGACAGCTAAACCCAACAGAAAGAAAGTAATCGAAATAGTTGTCGGATGGTCTTTGCAGAACTTTAATCAGTTCTTACGTGTCTGAAGACGGTTATCCGTGAATAACTGCTGTGTAGTCGTATGATAGGTAAAACCAGATCTTTTTATTAGTTCTGCATTTATTCTTAATGAAACATGGAACAAAACAATATTTTGCTTTGCCTCTCAATCCGAGCAGAGGGCTTAGGGCTGTATGATTTTATCTCCTGTTTAATCTGTAGTACCCAGAAAACCGATTTAACTATGAAAACCTGAGAAAACCTGAAACCATAAGGTTGTACGGGCAAGTTAAGTTCATGTAGGATTTTATCATTCTTCTAGTTCTGAATTAAAACTCAGCACGTTATAGATAAATTATTAGCTCTTCTGTGGTTGTTAGGTCACATTACAACCTGAACTGTACACACAAATGCAAATAGAGACATAAATTAAAATAAATTTAAATTTAGTTTTACTTATGGACGTTGTTTAACTATTATGGTCCTTAGCGTACCAGTCTATATTGGCCGTGAAAGACCGACAATTTTTCTCAGAGGTCTTTCTGTCAGGCTTGAGGTTCTTTTACGTGCCATAAATCTACGTCACGGGACTATCGGCTTTGCTTCCCTTCCGAGGGATGCCATGCTAAAAATTTTAACTCCCCCCCCCAAAAAAACCAATCGCCTCCGCCGGGATAGTGATAGTAAAAACGATACTAATGATATTTATAGAATGCAATAAAATGTTTTTAATGCATTTTACCTAAAAGAAATATCCATTTATTTTTTTATTAAGTATTAAAGTACCAAAAGTATAAACCAGGAATATAAATTGTATGCATAATAACTAAAATGTGAACACGCTAATAGCTTGTTCCATTTATTAGTGCTTGCTTATATTTGAATTGAAAAGATTTACTTGGAATGAAACTCTATCGATAAATGTACAAAAGAGGAATTAATTGTTCTTTCACACAAGCCGTGTGTTGGACAAGGTTGGAAACGTAGAATCAGATGGCATTGAAGTTTTCAGTCATCTGATTCTACGTGTACAAAAGAGGGTTATATACTCGTTTTACTTACTGCAGTGCATATGTGTAGACTATAAGGTGTGATTTTGAGCATAACTTCAAACCAGTGGTTTAAATCATGCATGCGTAGGGCAGTAGTGGTGTGGCACATAGGAACAAAGACTTTTGTCTCAAAATTGAATTTAGGGCAGAAGTAGAATAACATCGGCACTAGTAGAGTCCGAGTTACAACCTGCTTTCTTTCGCTTTTGTTTTTGCTGTTTTTTGAAAAGTAAAGGAATTTTTGTTACAATTTCAGTCAATAGACATAGTGTAGGTATTCTCTAATGTATTTCTTTAAATGTCTATGTAGAGAGAGGGCGAACCTTTTCAGGGTTTTAACAAGGGACAACTGTTCTAGTGACCAAAACAAAAATTTAAATGACGTTTGAAACTATAAAGGTAGGAAAGGGATATGAGTTACCTTAACCATTAAAAGTAGGGGAGGTTATACTTTTTGGTGGAGGGAAAATGGGATTACTGTATAAGCAATCTCTTTGGATACGAAATTATTATGTATGTATTTGAGTTATTAGAATTCGTGTTAATGTTTTTATTCGAAGAGTTTGGATCAAATATTCAGGAATTGAATATGTTTCATATTTTTCTTTCAAAGAAATCGTGAAGGTAAGAAACACGTTTCACGCATCGCTGAGTAGAGCGGAGTTCAAAGTTTGGAAAAGCAGCCTTACAACTTACCTTCGGTGGATGAAACGGCCGTGGTTGTTTTCTGTGAATCCATATTTAAAGTTCAACAAGTTACTTCTGGTAACAACTCCTTGTAATGACCAAATTTGTATGTGGCATAACAACCTTAATTGCTAGCAACCACTGGAGTTGCTTGTGGTAAGTAATACACTATGTAAGTATTTTTTTCGGGCAAAAACGTGTCCTTGTTAAATGCATATAGACCTCAAAGCATAGAAACTTTAGAATTTCCTATATATAATTAGATACAAAATGCTTTTCTATCCTTCATTGTATATTACTATTTTATCGCCGAAATTGAGGGCTGAAGCAACACTTATGTTCAAATACTACCATCTTTACTTTCTCACTTAAGAAGAGGAAGTATTGCATTCCACCCAATAATTGTATATAAAGATTTCAACGAAAATAGACGTTTCGAGCTGTCCTGAACCCCCTTTTCCCCCAAACATGTATGTGTGCGTGAGTGCTTATTTCAACAGAATACTTTTAAAAAGGACAAGTCGGATTAACCGTAAACCTAATATTATTTTGACTCACATTTTTTAAAAATTTAAAGTGAATATTTCAATGGAAATTCCCAACCAAAAATTCTTTAGACATGAAAATATTTAATATTTTTTTATTTTTTCAAAAATTACTTTAAGAATAGTCTTAACACAGTAAGTTTAGGATGTTAGCGTTTTGAATTATCAGTGCAAAATAGCATTTGAAGTCTTCTTCATTGCATTCAGTTCTATGGGTTCATCAAAACTCAACGGCAATATTTCAGGAAAGGCTTCCCCATATAGAGAGAAGGAAACAAATTTATAATAACCTGGGTACAAAATGCATAGTTAGAAATTTTGTGTTATGGAGTTCACTGTACGTCTGTAACGGCAGCCCACTGATCATGTCTCAGAGGAAATATTCACAATGATCTCATTCTGCCTGAATACAGGCCTCCACTCGTCCTCTCATTGAATTACGCACATGAGCAAACACGTCCGGTGTAGTGCGTACTATCTGATACGCTGTCGCATTGCGTGCATGGAGAACTGATTCATTAGTAACAGGAGGCCCATACAGAGAGACTTTGAGTCCTCACAGGTAAACGTTGATGGGATTCAAGTCAGAAGAGCGCGTTGGCAAGTATCCGTCCATCTCTACCTCCCCAGTGTTCAGGTACATTTGTCAACGGGATGTAAGTGAAATGTCTCCCAATCAATGGAGTGCGCAAGAATTTTGTGCGGTTCTGCCCAGTAAACCTCTCCGGAAGAGTCCCAACAATGCCTGTCCAGATGTTAATAGAGAACCTTTGTTGGTGAGAAAATTGGACGATTTAATGCGGATTTTTGTCCTCCCACATACTGTGGTTATGGAAATTCTGGATTCCTTCCTTTGTGAATGCCGCTTCATCCATGAACAACACAACAGCTGTGAATTAGGCGACATATCGCACTGTTGCAGGAACCTGCGGCAGGGCGTTTACTCTTGCAGGATAATCCGCCAGAGGCAAGGCTCGTACACGCTGCAGATAATACGGATGCAGCAGATTTTTCGTAACAGACTCCAGATCGTCATATGCGGCATATTACTCTGCAAGCCTAACTGCCTAGCGCTGATCTCAGGTCTTGTATCCACAGGTTGAGTACAGCTTCCTCCTCCTCCTCCTCCTCCTCCTCCTCCTCCTCCTCCGCCTCAGGGATTGTACATCTTGGCCTTCCCCAGTGCTGATTGGGCGTGCGAAACTACCGGATTCACAAAGGCGGCGATTGTTTCCTTCAAATGTCTTTCGGTCCGGTAGTCTACGCATTCGGTAGCGATGCGCCTCCAATGCAATAGCATCCGCCAATCCATACTCGCAAGCTCTTCGTTGGTGTCATTATCACTTCATATGAGTGTTCCAGCTGCCGTTGCAGACGCATAGCCAATTCTGCAACATAAGAGGTTGCATAAAGGGTAATTATGCATTTCCAGACCCATGTTGTTATAAACTTTTATTATGTATGAGAAATCTATTACAAAAATTTTGCTGTTGTTTTGAGGCACCCTGTAGTGTTAAAAGTCATATACGATGAAAAATCGCTGCAAGAAACTGTAGAACCTATTACAGTATAGAATATTTATATTACATACCGTTATAACATTAGCTGTTTTCAAAATGTTCGTTGTCATACGTTTAATTTTTTCTACATTGAAGGATTATTTGGTTCGCTAGCTATAAACATTTACTATTCTTCTGTTTTACGCATGAGTTTCCTGCTTACAGAAATCTGTTTGTAATAATAATCATTTGTGTGATTTCGGCATTTTACGTGCAACCAAATTCATGTTGTCTGTTTTAGCATATACATCTGTATATAATCTTTTTAGGCAAAAGTTTATGGCAATTCACATAGTTGTAACAAGTGTCATTTTTATATAAATCGCATAATATAAGTGCGTGTGAGAATACGAATTATTCATAATGGGCAGAGAAGTTTGACTGTTGCACATTAGATATTATCTTTAATGTAAAGATATTTGTTTCCAATTTAAGAAGAGAAAGAGAATAACTAAGAACGAAATTCTTCGAGGGCCATTGAGCCTACCTTCTCCTCAGCCGGAAATAGCAGGAAGCCAGCAGCTGGCAGGCGGGTCCTGCCTTCAGTGACAGATGGCGGTACTAGTCTAATTGTGTGGATTTATCATCGTCGGGCCTGGCCATGAAAGCCGAGTCCCTTTATCGCCTGAATGTAAAGGAGAGATGGACAGCGGTACGACCACAAGCTCTTCCCTTCGCGTGATGGATCATTGCAATTTCTGTTCCAGATGGGGATGCTGTGGGCAATATTATGGCACCGTAACAACGACTTGAAGTTGTGGAATAAACTCCTTTTAAAGGAGATGTTAAGTCAGGACGCTTGAGGTACAAGGTGACATACATTTGTATAAAATATCCCTGATATATACTGCTTCTGAAATAGTTATTTTTACTGGCCATATGAATGATATTTTAAGGAATGTTAAACTCTATCCAATGAAGATCTATTTACAAAGGAAAAAGTGCAGGTTACTAATTAACAGGTTACCCGAAGGGGAGACATTGAATAAATTAGGAAACCATTGTAGTAATGGACAGAATACGCATGCTTTAAATACCTAGCGCCTAAATTGCACGTCTCCAATTTGAGAATAACACTTGTATTGTCCCGTGTAAACAGATATTCTGACTTCTTTGTAAGAGCAAAGGACTTTTCACTATTTGCAGTGCTAACGTATATAACCTGTATGTGTAACCTGCTCTCGATGTCTGTACTACCTGAGGAACCCGGAACTTTCACTATCATTAGCACCCCACTTATTCATTTCCGCTCATCGTAAAAGTTCTTAGAATTCTCTCCATATTGAAGTCAGGGGCTATTATTATTATTATTATTATTATTATTATTATTATTATTATTATTATTATTATTATTATTATTATTATTATATATTTTGAGAGGAAATTAAGACTTAAGCTTACTATATTTTTAGAAGAATTGCATTTAGCAGTTTGTATTTATTATTTTTCAGGTTTCCTCTTTTAAGAATAAAAAATCATATTCTTGGCTGGTGTAAGTTTTATTGCAACTTTTTTTCTACAATTCCTTTACGTTTCTCTATTTCACGTTGTGATTTCTTATTTTTATTTTATTCATATACAGCATTATATATCTTCATCTGGCTATGTGAGGAAGAGGTCTTGTAGATTTACAAGGACTCAGAATGGTAGTTTACATGATTTTCTTACACTATTATATTCCATTTCACTTTGCGGATTATAATTTAGATTAATATTTTGTAACTTGATTTTAAATCTAGAATAACTATATAAAAACTATCAAAATGATTCACTACATTATTCCGTTTTTTTTGGTGTCAAGTTTAATGACAATTTCTGGAAAACCATATTCTGAAAAAAAAAAAGAACTGCTGTTATATATTAAAGTAGTAAATTTCAATTATTGATATGTTTCGATTTCTAACTGTGTAGCAATTTAATTAAAAATCATAATCTCTGCTTCAACGAAGATGCAAACATTTACCCATAGTTTAGCGTTTTTGTGTTATTAGACTGATTTGTTTTTCAACAATGAGATGAAAAATGCTCCGTAAGTATGCTTGCTATGCAGAAGAAAATAATCTTCACTCTGACATAGTGAGTCATTTAAATTTGTAAGAAGGAGCATTTAGAATTCCTTAACTTTCAGGAATATAAATAAATGTGGCAATAAAAATAATAATTCGCTATTTGTAAATGACGAAAACGGAGTGTGTATTTTGATTGTTTTTCAAGTATAATGTATAAATGTAACAGACAACAAGTGTGAGCAGTAAACAACACTTCGTTCAACAAATCTATGCTTTTGCTATCTTTGTGACGAAGTATGGAAAATATCGGAGCTGCTGTCGGGAATAAAACTAATTGTAAAGTGAGATATACCTGTACTAAACTGACAAAATCCCTCTAACAGCATTTCCTAAAAAGTTAAAGATGCTTTGTTCATTCTCTGATCGTGTTAGGAGTCATTTTGTGTTTATTTATCAAATCACAGAGGATGGCGGGAATGCTATCATGTGTAGGGTGGTCAAAGCAGCTCTAAGAGTCGGCCCATTACTTTATTACGTCGGTGTACATTGAAACTGAAGGAAAATGAGATCTGTTGCAAAGCGACGCAGTAGGTTGGCAAATATTTTCCCCTGTGCTTGTATGCATATTTAGTGCCAAGAAACGAATGCGTTTACTCCTAAGATATTGCTTTTCATGTTTTCCTCTTTTACATGTTTCTCATCTGACATTTTAGAAGACCTGGAAATACTGTTTTTTCCATTCAGAAATCGTTTTACGTATTATTTTTTTCGATTGTTCGCTACAAAAATTCCTGCGAGGACCTCTATATACATACCTTGCGTCTTGATTGAACTGTATTTTGTTTATGTTAGTTAGGAAGAGCGCATTCTATCATCATAATAGGAATGGACACACGCCTCCAATATCCCCTCTCCTGCACTAACTGCCGATTGTAACAGTTAAGCTCAGCTTCGGCAAATAACGTCATTTGCTTTTTTTTATCTCTGGGCGGTTCCATTGTCTCTCTATTGACGTAGCAATGCGTCATCTTGGGGAGGAGATAGCAAAACATGGTGGTTCCCTCCTCTGCCTTGTCCCTCATCAATCTTATATATAAAACTTGACCCTCCAATCGAAATCGTCAAATTAGACGGGAGTCTGTTATTGACAATGTCTGGTTTGGAGCCTTTGTTGGCACACAGATGGCGCTAGTGTTGTGCCTCTTTTTCTCCCTTTTTCTTCCTGTAACGATTTGTTTTTGTAATGAAGACGCGTTTCCTCTCGCCATCCCTTGAGCATTGTTACCAGCAACCTCCCTCTGTCCATCTGTACGCCCGCCTAGCCATTGATCATTCTCTCCGTTAAAGGGATTTGATGTTTTGCTCTCTTTCGCTTTTTCTCCTTGCCATTGCTTGCTCTGCTTGTTGTTGTATTCATTTATTCACTTCCTCATCCATAATGCATTGGTTTTCCATGTTGTAGTTTTTTCCCTTTTATGTAGTTTTCTTGTTTACGTTTACTATGTTTCCTTCTTTGATTATTGTGCGAAATAAAAAGGGATTTATTTTCTCTTTGTGAATCCCAAGGTGTGCGTTGTTTTTGTAATGGAGTTTGGATATTTATAGTTATTAATGCTTTTATCATATTAAGACGAAAACGTATCTGGACTGAACAATTGTATTACACGTAAACTACATCCATAGGCAGCAAGATGCATCTTGAGAAATGTCTTTTAACATGTATGAAATATAAATGGTGTGCCTTCTGTTATGCTATCATAGCTTTCATTACCTTAAGGTGAGGAAGCATTGCTTGGACGAAAACCTTGGTATTGCGAGTATTGAGCAGTACACGTTTTAAGCACAAACTTGCAAATGAGTTTTACTAACGGACAGTCTTTAACTGCTATGGATCTTAGCGTCCCATTCTATATTGGGCGTAAAAGACAGGAAATTTTGCTGAGGCCTCTTTATGAGGTTTGAGGTTCTTTTTGTACCGTAAATGTACTACACGGTGCCACCAGCTTCGTTTCCCTTCCGAAGGAAGCCATGCTAAAGATTTATACGCTCGAAAAAGTCCGTAGCATTCCGCCAGGTCTGAACCCGCAACCTCGGTAATAAGAGGCTAAATTCCCTAGACCACGATAAGTCAACTTTTTGCGATCGCTAATGTATGTTGCACCCAAAGACCAAAGCAAACATTCCAAACCTTCACAAAAATGTTTTTGGTTGTATACTAGTTATTGCTGTGGCCAAGTGTTGTCGTATGCATGTTTGTTGTACTTTTACACCAGTCTGCAGTTCCTGTAAAAGATGAACATGGAAGAAGGTGTAAGCATAGGGGACCAGTCTTGTGGATCTAGGAAGTAGCAGAAGGGCTTAGTAACCTAAATGCTATCAGTTTGATACACACTATAAAATCAGAGGATAAAGAAGAAGAATAGAGAGACTTGCTCACTCTTCTGAAAGAATACTCTGGTGATAGCTGGAAGGAGGAAACCCTGAAATTTTATGTTGAGACGTGACAAACAATGTTGCAAGTTGAGGATGAAGAGTGATTGCTTGGAGGAGGAGCCGGTATATCAAATGTTCTAAAAGGAGTAAGAGGCATAATATCCACTCAAATTTCAACATTTAACTAAATGATGATAACAGTCTGTGAAACTACTTTAAATGGTGATATTTGTCAGGCCAGTATCGTTTGCTTTTCTAATACGTACCTTTATTTTGAAACTGCTTAAATATTAGTGTTTCGTTTAGGGAATATCTAAATTACATGATGTATTAATATTATTTGCATTCTTTACACAATGTGTGAATATAAACCAATACAAAGCTTTGCACATTGTTTGGGAACGGATTAATTTTGATCGAGTTATTAATTGTTATATAAGGTGTGGAAATAACTTGCTGAATTATTAATTATTTTTATTCTATTCCTTTTTCTTTTTTTTTTTTACTTGAAGAAAAAGATGCATAGTTAAAGTAGGTAACAATTTTGACTGTATTCTTAGAACAATGTTCGAAAGTTTCCCCTTTAATGACAGTTTTGATTCCTTAACTAATGTTCGAACATTTCTCAAAGAAAATGTATTTACCCGTTAAAACAAGTGACTGATTTTGATACTGCTTAAATAGTTGGTGTGGAATGTCTTTCTGAATTACCGATTTCAGTGTATCAATTTGTTGGCTAAAAATAAAAATTAAGGAATAAATTCTTGGATTATTTCTGTATACGTTTGTCTCAAAACACAAGTTGTTCCTTTGATAGTGCAAAATGAAACAATCCACAGATTTTCAAAGTTCAATTAGCAACTGTAACTTTAAATAAAGAATTATCTTTTTCCCACTTATCCTGTTTTACTATATTCAGAATTCTTTATAAATCCCGGTACATAAGTTAAAAATATTGACAAAACTTCATTCAATATTATTTTTTGGCTTCTCCCGTAAAATTTGTACTTTTGGACTTAACGCATTTTGGAAAGTTACTTCTCATATAATAAAACGTACACCAACACCATCTCTGTGGAGATCTTTAACATTATTAGGTTAATCGGATACAAAACTAATACTTTATGCTAATCCTTTATTATACGATTTTAACCATCTGGCGGCATTGCAGCAACTTTCCTTAGCTAGCTTATAATTATAGTATAATTAATATACTTTAAAATGAATATTCCTATACTTAACACTTTTTTGCTACAAAAGGAAATAATGAAGAGCAACTCTAAAGCTTTTGAGCATTATTATCTTACAACATATACCAGAATGATTTTGTGTTGTTGATGATTTGTTCTGTCTTTTTTGCTTTTCTTAACATTCAGGATGCGTGTTTATATTATTACAGTGTACCGCAACATACATTAGCGGAATATCGTAAAGATAAATTGTCTTCACCACAAAAAAGTCTAGTATCCGGATTAACGGAAGTAAAATGATATTTTAATTTCAGTAAATTACAAACGATATTACAAATTTATACATTCTGGGTTTTTCAAGATCTTCACTTTTCATTTTATAATTGCTTTAGACTGTACCAAGTTTTCAACTATTTGTGTATGATGTTTAGTAAATTATTTTACATAACAGAGCAAATGTATAATATTGAAATGGTTTTTAATCTCAAGCAGGAAAATAAATGTCAAAGTCAGGAACTATCAATGCTTTAACTCAATTTCCTCACTAACATTTCCGTTAATATTTTATAAATCTTATTTATATAGTTTAGGTTATGTGTTGTTATAAATAGTTATACATTAAATACTCTACTAATTGCATATTAAACAATTTTAAACGTACCAAATACAAGAAACTTTAAAATCGGTATAATTTTCAACAAATTATAAAAGTAATGAAATGAAACCACCCGAAAACATGTAATTTCTTTCTGTGTATGAACTTAAAATTATCTCTGCTTTAATTCGGCTGCTAGAGTTTTTAAATCAGAAACGTATGCTTTCTAAATCACTGTATATAAGTACTCTTTGCTTTTGGCAAAACAGTCATTAGGCTGACCAAATCATTTCAAATGCCGGACTAAAATGTATAAATAATAGAATACCCTTTTTGAAAGCGGTAATTGTAGTTCATGATACAACCTGAACGTAAACGGCAGAACTTAAAACGTGGAAAAGAATGTGCAGGGCCATTCACAGCTAAAACTGCACCTAAATGCAGCGTAAACACAAAGCTTGGTGACGTGTGATGTCCTAGAACTCTTTAATAAACATATATTTGTATATTAGAATTCGTTTAGCATTTTTACTGAAAATATCTACATATTTAGTACCCACATTTATGTTTACCAAAGGCACACGTTGAAATCCATGTAATTACACGTAAACAAAAATGTTTGCAAGCTCCAAGCTTTCATGTTTATGTCTTTGGTAAATATAAAAAACCAACCAAACGGAGAGAGAGAGAGAGAGAGAGAGAGAGAGAGAGAGAGTGTGTGTTTCGGATTATCCATATAAATGACACCTAGAACCACATTTCAGATTTTCCTAACATTCGCCATGTGACCTCGCCAAAATCATAGCATAGCCCAGGAATAGCTGAGTTATCTATTAAAGCCGATAGAAGGATTTGGATTTTCAGAAAACGAATTGTTGCTACAGTTAGTACTTCTTAACTTCTTGTTATGTGTGCGCCTGAGCATAGCCTCTCTTACCGTGTGTATTTTACTGCTAGTCTCTTAGCAGGCCAGTGATAATCAGTTATTTCATAGTCCCTCATCACTGATAACTACTCTTATCTTCTTTATCGTGAATGGCACATAATGTCAATTTAGCGCTATTTTATGTTAAGCTTTTCTTGTAAATGGCCTTTTATAACTATTTTGGTGAAAAAGCAAACAATTAAAAACATTTTGTAAATAAATATGTATAAGATTTGAGACTAAATTTTTACCAAATTGTGAAAACGAGGACAGACCGACTTTTACATTATTAATACCTTTACACTTCTTCTCGGTAACATTCAGCTGTTCATTAATGTGAAGGTTTAGAATATTAATTATTAACATCATTATCATACCCTATATTTGAGTTTTAATTTAAAATATTTTTATGAATGTGTAGAACTAACAAGCATTTCCGTGTTCAAAAGGGAGGGGTGAAAGGAAAGAGGGAGTATAATGCACCATCGTTTTCTACGAGTAAACAGAAACAGTACTACAATACTGTGGTTTCTCAAACATAACTGTCTATTTAGTAAATAATACGATTTCTTACTATAGTATAAATGGCTTTCCTTAATACACGAGTCATAGCTTTCCAGCAGTG
The DNA here is from genome assembly GCA_030765065.1 of Deroplatys truncata. NCBI lineage: Eukaryota > Metazoa > Arthropoda > Insecta > Mantodea > Mantidae > Deroplatys > Deroplatys truncata. The sequence continues at coordinate 179,839,881 of CM060977.1, read as the reverse complement.
ACAGGTGTCACACTGTGAGCGGCTCTCAGCGCCTGATGACTAGATTAACAGCTATGCTAGGAGCGACACATGCACTGCACGCGATCCTAAGTTTCCTCCGTGGTCGCTCTCGCTAAGATATTTCTGGTGTGAGATATTGCGGGTTGAAAACCTCTCTTGGGTATGTGCAAACAAACAACGCATAGCAAGTAGAATACCTATACATTATAAAACGAAAAAGAAACAAATACGCAAGGGAGGAAAATGACAGGTCTTTGTTTTAAATAGGAGCTATATTTTATGTGCATTACTTCGCAACTATCTCACAAGCTGCTCATTTGCGGATTTAACTTTAATCGGGACATTATTGTGTACCTCCAGCTATTTAAACTCGCGCTATTGGTTTTGTAATTGGGATGATATGATACGCAAAATTTAGTTCTACTTGCATTTGCTTGTTCGTATTATTGGAAACAACTATGTAGCTGAATAGGACTGCTTTCCTAAGCAAATATACGGTATTATATCTTCTGACACGTTCCATACGTGCGCATTTGCTTGTTCGTATTATTGGAAGCAACTATGTGGCTGAATAGGTCTGCTTTCCTAAGCAAATATACCGTATTATATCTTCTGACACGTTCCATACGTACACATTTGCTTGTTCGTATTATTGGAAACAACTATGTAGTTGAATAGTTCTGCTTTCCTAAGCAAATATACGGTATTATATGTTCTGACACGTTCCATACGTGCCTACACATTTCCTTGTATTTGCAGTTACTATGTATGTAGTCTTCCACATATGTAATCCAAACTTTTCTCTTCTCTTAAATATTTACGTACCAAGCATGTGATGAATGTGATTACAAGTGGCTGTAGCTGATTCTTATTTTAAGAAGTGGATTTTATAGGTAGAATAAGGTTAATTAGAGTTAGGCTGGAAAGTAATGGTGATATGCCGTAGAGCAAAAGGTAAACTTCTCCTTATCCTTACGGTAAGTGACCTTCCTGTAAAGAGAAGGTTAAGTACACCCGTAACTGGTTGAATAAATATTGGTTTTGTTTAATAATTGATAAAAAAAATGTACCGCACTCCTCAAACTTTGAAAGCCCGAAGTTTTATTTAGGCCAATCTGTAACATTTCCTTAAAAAAACTCCTGCATATTTACTGCGCTTAAAAGTTTGCAATATTTAACATAACCACGTGCAAGTCCTCTGCCACGCACGTCGACGTGAACGAATACCAGAATTAACTTTAACTCGGGAACCTCTTGCCCATGCCCAAAAAGGTGATGCTGCTCAGATCGGGGAGTAAGGAAGAGCGGGAATGGTGGGAGCAGGAGGTTTAGTGCCTTAGGGGCGGGTATGGGGTTTGGTTTATGAACAATAGCGTGTGTATGTAAGCATTTTTTTCTTTTTTGTTTGTTTGTGTGCTTTTTATTACCGTTTAATGCTTTTTTGTTTTTACAGTTCTTATCAAATATCATTAACTTTAAGGTCCAGTGTGACGAATACAGAAAAAAATGCGAACTAAAGTAAGTTGCTCGAGCACGTAAGTTCTATCATATAAAAGGTTTAAGACTAATAAATACGTCACTCCACTCTACTCTACTTTTACCCAAACTTCCCTCCATATTACCGCACTCACTAAGGTTTTCGTGGGATTATTTGTTTAAAATCAACTCTGGACATAGGCGTTTGTATATAAACATGTGTGTGTAAACGAAAAAATAGACAAGAAAACGGAAAGCAACATACCATAGGGGAAAAATACCTGCCGGTTTCTTTCGTGCTTTATTACCAGGCTTAGAAATTCTTACCCAGGGACACGCATGTGGGATTTATGATGGACGAAGCGCCCTCTGAGCATGTTTTCTCTGGGTTATCCGGTTTCCCTCGCCTTTCATTTCACCAATTGTTCCATCATCCTTTCCTTTCATCCATTTCGCCTTCATTTCTTATCTTCTTCTCGCACTCTCATACCTGGCTATGGGCATATCCCCCATTCCGGGTTCTTCATCCTATGATTAAGAGTTAATTTGCTGTCTACAGACCTCTGACCTTAGCACGGCTGTAAGGCCTAGGGGGTGTAATCCCTACGTACGAGGGGGCCAAGCCAAGTAAGTAAGAGGGAATTCTTAAACAGTTGGCTTCAACTTATCTTCACTCTAATGATTATACCACAAACATTCCTACAGTGATAATGGTTTGAGTGCAGATAACAGAGGCCAAGGGCATAGACAGGCAGGTAAAAACCGGTCCGAGTGCTGTCTACAAACGCCAAAAGAGTACGGCGGATGGGGGATGGTTTGTTATCTCTGACCTCTCTGTCTATGGTCCAGCGAAGTTCAACCTAATTAGCCTCGGTCCTAGTTTTATGCTTAGAAACTCCCATGCCTGCTTTTTACAGAAGCTTCATTGTGTTGCCATTGATTAACTTACCTCCAACGAATTAAAAGCTATGCTCATTCGTTCATTTAAACAATACTTATGAGAAGACATATTTTTTGAAAAAAACATTTTCTGTAGCAGGAAGATGCCATTTTGAGAGAAACCTAGAAGTCGCGTCATACGCCTATCTACATATTTCTAAACACATGTCTTTCCTTAACAATCATAGTTGTTTTTATGAACGCTCCCCTCAAGTAGCTAGTGTTACAATGTTATGCTACGTATGCACTTACGAAAACCACAAAATTACAGCAGTAGTTAAGTATTGCTACCGTTTAAGGTATTTTACTGACATATAGAATCCAATAAATTTGTTCTAGACCATTACACCATCTATTAGAAAATCATCATTGTTACCGTCGTCTTATTTAAAACATTTGCGTAAAATTCAAAACCGCAGATTTCTATAAAAAATGTGCCACTTTGCTTTACAGTGTACACCGAAACGTTGCAAGTTTATACAGTTAATGAATAACAAAGCGGAAAAACAACATGCAGAAAATTATAGAGAAGAATACCCAACTAAGCATTTTGAGGTTTTGAGCATCGGGTCGCAGGTGCAGTATAATGACAGGAGCGCTGCATTGACATAATTGAAATATAACTTTATGAAACATCTTATTTGCCAGATAATGAAATGTACCTCGTACGACAGGTCGTCTCAACTAATGAGTACATAGTGAGAAACTAATCATTACATGCCTGTAGTGCACTGTACTGTTTGTACTGAACAAGAAGGTCGCTCGCCATAACCGCTCATCCAGTGAAATTCACAACTCAAATGCGGCATTGAACATTACATGCACCTAGTGGCAGTGACGTAGAGATACATGTGACACGCCACAGTATCGGAGACTCTTAAGATGACGGATTTAATGTTCACGCATCTAGCGCAGTAAAGAAACTTATGCAGCCGCATGTTTCTATCCTCAAAAATGTTTAATTTGGTACAGAGTTTCTGTTTCACAAGTTTTTGCACAACGCTTTTCCACAGCGAATACTAATATAATAATAATAATAATAATAATAATAATAATAATAATAATAATAATAATAATAATAATAATGATAATAACCTATTGGTATTATAGCAATTATAACATTTAACTTAATAATTAGTAATGGTATCTTAAGCAACCAGGGCCAGAAGGGAGGCAAGACTGCGTGCACTATGAGTATAATGGTGCAAGCAGTTAGTATTTGACATCGCGATGGAAGCAGCGTTACCTCATTGCGAATAATGCCCAGGAAAAGTCAGACAGCAGCAGTTGATGCAACAGCGAGCTCGAGTCCGTTTCTCACGTCCGAGGCTTCTGTCAGCATGGCGAGGCTGTGAGAAATATCTCTAATCATACCACTGAACGTGTGTTGGACGATGCTCACCAAAAAGCAGGTTACGTGACCCACGAGGAATTTAGAAGAATTGTTACCGATTGATAAGACGGTGCGTCAAAGTCATAGAGTTTAACTCTGGTTCGAACATGGGCTATATCTGACCCTAGGGTGGGAATATGAGAGCAGAAGGAAGGCTGTTTTCAGTCATTTCTTTAAAGGCATTGTTGGTCCTTCTACCGCTACTCAATAATAAAATTTTAAACTAGTCATAATGCAGTCATTATGAAACAAGAATCAGATATTGCTTTAAGAACCACAGAAGTTGAGTTATATGAAAAGACATGACCACGCGCATCATACTATAATGCAAAAATATAAGACACCAGTCTTGTATTGTTATTCTGCGCAACTGAATTCCATTATATCAATAAAGATTAATTATTAACATAATACGCTTTGAAATCATGCAAAATATATTTTACATGCATTAACCATTCAATTCAGACTTGAAGTAATATGATACTTGTGAGAGACAAAACACTTTTCCATCTTGAAAGCTTTAGGTTTGAAGTAATGTAGAATAATACTGAGTGTGTTTTTGACAAGGTGTGCTAAGGGGTTAATTATCAAGATATTTTTACACTTAAAAGTTGCTGATATAAATTGTGTTTTAGATGTTTGCTAATTCTTTATGTTGTGTGTTTTCAGGTGAGATACCTACTGTGTAACGAGTAATAGACGAAGGTGTGAGTACATAACGTTTATTGAAATACTTTAAAGCTAGATTATGGGATCAAGCCGGAATTTCACACATTTTTTCTGTGTAACATTATTGTTTGAAACTTAATAACACCACGTAAACTTCCTATGCATATGGACATTCTAAAAAGGGAAACCTTTTCATGCAGAAGTAACCTGAAATTTTCCGAAATTGGATCAGAATGTATTTGTTGTGAACAATAATAAAGGCACTTTTGGCAGACAAGGTGTACTGAATCGTAGCAAGATCGTCACTCAGAGGCGCTGTTTACAGCAGTTTAAGAAATAAACAGAGGTAGCGCCACCGTGTTCTGACGTCGCTATATGGTACAAAGGATGAAGAGCATGACTCGAAAGTCGGCTACCTATGATGCTCTATACCTGCGGAGTATGGGGCATGACATCTCTGGTTACAGCGGATGCAGAATAGGGGATTCCGGTCTATCTATTGTGTCTGCCGCCTGTTCCCGGTGAGGCTACCACGTGAAACCTCGGCCCTCCCATACATGGAGGATGTGATCAGGCCCCGGGCTCAAAGTTAAAATTAAGCCCGAGTAAACAGCAAAGAGAATGCCCTTGTCATATCTCTGGGGGACAACTTGCCCACCGAACGCCGAGTTATCGAGTTCCCCGCACGTCGTGTGGATACCCTTGGTAATGAAGGCTTTAAACCAGTCAATAGCATATAGCCGAACATAGTACTACCCTCGCCCCATGGAAGGAATCATTAAAATTTAAAACATCTATTTTGGAATAACAGACACTTGTGTAGTAACGGAAGGATGCCGCTCCTAAAAAGGCAATCGTTCAGGAGCCTATAAGCTTAATGCTACCTCCTTATTATCCCCCACCCCAAAGCTAAGTCTAGCATTCTCTTATTTCTGTGGTTAAGCCCTACAAAGAGCAGCAAAGCCTAGGCTCTCAACGAGCGTACCAGACAGAGCGAGCGATCCATCTTCGGACTCTGCACCATTCTCGCAAAGAGCTCTCACTGTTATGAGATCACGGTCGGTGGAACTGCATACTCCCTCTGACCTCATGCCTTCTAACTCCTTTCTGTGCAGCAGGGACCAGAGTTACAGCGGTTGATTCCGTCCTGTATTTACAGAACTCAACCCGAATGTGTGAGCAATACAACTCAGCAGAGATCGTTGCTGCACCCGCATACAACGAGACTCTCAGTCTTGGGAACTGCTCTAATGAAAAGTGTACACCAGCGCCGCTGTCACGTTCCAGTGGCATATACTGAATGAACATCAGACCACCTCTCTGATTCCAGAAATTATCGGAGAAAAATAAACTAAAAGTAATAAGAATTTTAGGCTGAGGCGCATTGCCCCGATTAAATGCCCGTATAAGCCAGCCCAAGGACAAGGTATTTCAAGAAACGCCGCTTTAGCCGTTGTTTTTTAAATTAGGTAACATGTAAACCTGAAATTTTCGGCACCACTAATGCACAGCTCTCTATAATTAAGTACTTATTTCCAATTTCATTTTATATGTGGGTATACTGTAATGACCGAAATAAGCGTTAAATAATTTGATAGATGACTAAAGCAAATAAAAATAATACCAAGACATGCAGAACAGCTAACTAAGGTACCATTTGAAGCCGGTCGATGACACTGAATGCCCGATGTCACCTTTTGACGTCGTCTCCCATATCTGCTGTTGATTCTGTTGCCGGATGTTACATTGGTTGGGTATGAGATATTTCTCTCAGGGTATGCGTGGGCGTAGTGTAAAAGTATAACATCAATTTAAATTGACTGAGATATTTAATGTGATCTAACACTTGAGCTATTGAAGCGAGTTGCGGACCTTTTGAACATAAAGAATGAAACTGATCATGAATCGTAGCTTTCGAAACCATAACAATTGAATTATTATACTAGTAACTGCTAACTCCTGCAGTATTAATTTTACAGTCTGAAATAACTGATTCCGCCATAAAGAAACTAGCAGTGAATCGCTAAAATGCTTACAGGCAAACTCCCTCACGGCTACCGCTAAGTAACTGATAACCAAGAGCGGTCTTAGACACTACGAAGTGCCGATCACCGTAAAAGACTGTAGGCCCCTAAGGCTGTACACGAATAAAAGAAAGATGACAAGGCACTAATTTTAACAATACACGCTCTTTTATTACTTAAGCTTCGCCTACTTTAGAAGTATTCCACCATCACTCCAATCTCAAAATTCTAAGTATGCTATGTGACATGTTATTAGTCGGTACCTCCTCCAATCTAATAATTTAATTTACGTTTCTCTCGTACATAAACTCTGTCTGTGTGACTTTGGAAACGTACTGAACCCAAATCTTAACTGCTTAACGTGTTCGCTACTCACGCTTTTACTAATCACCTTGCTTGCTAATTATCTTTTTCTCCAGACTTCAACTCATGCTTATTGCATTATACACTGATTTAAAATACATACATTGTTTGTTGCAATTATGTATCTATCTTATTATTATTATTATTATTATTATTATTATTATTATTATTATTATTATTATTATTATTATTATTATTTCTGTGTTAAATTTAGATCTTCGTCAATAATTAATATATCATATCATCATTGTCGTGTAACCAAGGTTCGCCTGACTTAGGCTCGGTGGATGGACGATGATTACAGTCTCAAATGTATGAAGAAGGCTTACTATCTTAAGGAGAAGTGGAAGTTGTGGGTACACATTTCACGAACAGAATTCCGATTGGCATTTTGAGCATTAATAACAGGTATGAGAATGGAGGCATGAAATAAATTTCTGCTAAAAGCACGACAATTTAAGTTGGAAAATGCTGATAATAAGGAATAGGATTTTGGGAAAATGTTTACAACGGATCTTAGTTGTTTGTCTTTAAGTCGCTTCTGTCGTTTTATTTGTTTATCTGCTTTTAATCCTTATCACCACGTTGCTGGTATACTTTTAGAAATAATTGTTGCACTCATTAATTTTATATTCTTATGGCTTACGAGGTGTAGCAATAAAGAAGCCTGACTTTACTTTTTTCTCATTTTCAACACCTTGAGGACGAAGAGGAGTGGCAGGGCATTGCCGTCAGATGAAGTTTTAGTCACACGCAGGGGTTGGTCTGGCAGTGACCAGTGTTAGATGCGGATGGTGTGTTTCAGCTCCGTCAGAATAATGCTGAGTGCTTAAGTAGAACGTGTTAACATTAAATGCTTCACAAACTTCGAAAAATCTGAATCTCAAGGCTTAAGAATTGTTGACAGAAGTTTATGGTTATCATTGTCTATTTCGTACGCAATTTTCGAATGAATTAAGAAATATATGAAGAGAGGGAAGATTCGGGGACGAACCAAAATTGGACCGCCCTTCTACTACGAAAACTAAAGAGAATGTGGAGAAGGTTGAATAAATTATTTGAGGAGACACCCGATTGAGCATTCGAGCAGTTTCTGTCTAAACATTTCAATATATGACTTCGAAATTTTTGATTTTCTCAAAAATGGTTATAACGGTTTTGTATAAAATGGTATATGTTTAAAATATTTTCATGAGAAACGAAATATTTATACCTTACGTTTTAAGGGAATAGCTTCAGAAGTCCTCTTCATCCTGAATGACTTTCGCATAATTGGTAAACCGTAAGAGATAGATCTGGAAGCACACAATTTATGTCAAATAATTTTTTTGTGGAGTTAAGGGTTTTCGAGACATTCCTTATTGCTGGTTATAATTTTTAATTATACAAATGGGAAGTCGCTATCCGTATTTTGTTTACCCCCTCCTAGTCATGCAAACAGAACGCAGTTTCAAAGTCACCACTTAGCGACCAGTTCTTAGAATACTTGACTGTCGCTTAAGCCTACTGTGTTCCATATTTCCATTGCACCCACAAGAAAATATGTAAATAAGCAATTTCTATAAATGTTTACTTTATTTAACATGAAGCAAATGGAAGAATAAAATATTGTAAGAATAGCTTGTTGAAGAATGGGTAAAGAAAGTTATGTGAATGTAACGCATCAGATTAATTTGCAACTTTCAAGCTGTTTTGATATTTAATACCTTTATTCCGGAAATTGCGTATTTGTTTAATTGTGATTGCAAGCTTAAAATGTTGGTTTTGTCAGAGTGTTATTTACACCCATACAAGAATGCAAAACAATATTTAGTTTTTTACACTGATGCAGATATGCCTCTTAGGTAGAATAATTATTTATATTTTATGGTGGAAACGGATTCGCGGTTTGTATGAAGAAAATGACACCATATGTTTCACTTTATTATAGGTTAAATTTAAGGATTCTTTTAGGTTGTTTTTGCTAACCGCAACATTGGGTATTTTATTAGTACGGTTGCTTACATAAATTCACTCAGTCCGTCCTGATATTTTTGCAAGGATAATGACAAGAATGTAAAATCTTCCAAAAAAAAGTGTGGCACAAAATTACTGTACATGCAAGAGTACTTCAGTGTTTAAAACATCATGTTTAACCACTGGAGATACAAAAGTTTGTTTTTAAAGTCACAGTCCCTGGATGTGGTAGCTTACATAAATAAGAGAAAATAAAAAATGAACGGAATTATATTTTAGTGTTTTAATGATTCATGGCTAACAGTTGTTCATCTCTCCTAAAGACACTAAATTAATTCTATGTCTTTACTATTTTAAACGTATGCATGCTGAGGGGTAGATATAAGCTTTTTCTTAGAGGTTTACTGAACTTTATGTAACATATGTTTAATTCAGTCCACTACAAGTTCCCTAATTAGGAACATTCCTTCGGCAGGTGCCTGACAATAAGATCCAATCAGTATGTTTAAACACGATAATTTGCAAGTGTCTTTTGGTGAAACATGTGTTGCAACATGAAAAATTTCCCATTCACCTGTAAAATTAAGAACAGAATAAAATAAACCCCTTACTCGTTGTACTTCGTGGAGAAGAGTATAATCGCTCAGGGTTGCGCTGGGATTTGATACTCCAACTCCAAGGTACATATGTCGCATAATGGGGGAAGTAAGGAGTAGACGACGCGAGAACTACTGTGGAAAATGGGTATCTTAGTGGAAAAATTACATTGTTATGGACGTACAGCAGCCTGGTTTTAAACACCACCTATATTGTGTTATGCTCTGGCTACTCATTAAAAGGCCGATTTAGCACTAATACGTATGAAATAATAAAGCTGAATCTGAGGAGCAGAATTTGGTCCATAGGTTAAATATAGCACTTTAAGTTCTGTTCTGATTGTAGAAAACTGCACTCAATTAGAGAAAATGTCTGAAAATAATTTTAATGGATGTACTCCACACGGAAAGAACGCTATAAAAGAATAGTGTGGGCAAAGTTACATAAATATTCAGGGAAAGGAATTTTAGGTTGGACTCTTTGATAACACCGCAAATAGTTAAATATGTTTTTACTTATTGCGCACACACCATAGTGGAGGTTTAGGGCGATCATGCCAAGGTCCGATTTTGCTTTGCTAAAAGTAGAATTGGTGATATACCAAAATCAGAAAAGTACCATAAGGGGTAAACTCTATTGGAGAATGGCTTTGTAATGCAAAAAGGTAATAATCCAAAATATGCTCCTTCTTCATGTAAGAAGCATTTGGAGCCCAAGGAAAGACAGAAATCCATTCGCCCCTTCTCTACTCTGAAAAACTTTGAGATGAGTGAGGCAGGAACTCCAAAACTCCAGGAGAAACAGTTCCATCCAAATAGAGCAAATTTTGGAAGAGCCTAAAAGAGGCCTAGCAATAATTTAGAGGCCAGACGTCACATCTTTGTGTTCCAGCCGTTCGTTCCAAAAGTGAAAATGCTCGTGACAAGAAAACACGTACTTTGAATCAGTAGAATAAACTAAATTTGGTTTATTTTTGTCGTGGATGTGAGTTTCGAAATAACAGAAACACTGAAACAACAGCGGCAAGAATTCGCAAACTGAATGCCGAACTGCAAGCAAGGAACGCAGTTATTTTGCAAGCGAAGCAAGGCAGTTTACAGTCAGTGTTACAGAGGATGGGAGAAGTGGTTACCGTTTTGTTTGCGCTGAGAGATGGTGTGGGAGAAGCAGACCGGATACGGAAGCTGGCTGTTTCCTGTTGGGCCCCCAGAGAGCGTGCTTGCTTGCCCGACCTAAATGCAAATGCTCGAATTTCAGCATTCGAAACGGAGCGAAGCGAGGAGAGGTATTTCTATATAGCCCTGTCACGAACTTTTTTCCTCAAAATGCAGCACCCGCGTTCCATCACAAATACGTTTTCCTATCTCATCAGTGTCTTCCCATATTCCGAGTTTGACATCTTCTTACGTGTGTTCAAATAAAAAGGAAATATTACAACCTTCCACCACAGGTGTCGTCTCACTTTAACAAATATGTGTGCAGCCTACAGACACAAAAATTACTTCGTGTTTGCATATCGCAAACATATTCATAGCTCCTTAATGCATCTATTCCGGTTTTCCAAATGCTACCCTCACTTTTCGGATTTACACGCGAATTTAGTTGTAGTTTTGAAGCTACTGTGGTAGTGTACGCAGCTTCAAAATTACGCTCTCTTTTTCCTCTATTTTGATATTGTTTCTGTGGAAGCTTAAGGGACTTCGATTATGGTGGAATCTCCTCTTACCTATGTTTGACTCAAAAACAGTTTTTCTATAAAAAGCAATACAATTTAAACTGTAAAAATATCAAGGCCAGTTAATGAAACATTTAAAATCAATTTAAATCAAAATACCTAAAATAAATACAAAACGAACACTTTCGTAGTAAAACGTCACATGTTATTTTGTGTGTACACTTGCAATTTCTAGCAAACTCAGAATATCGGAAATCCCTGTGATAAAATATACACATGACCACAATGAATGCAAGCTATGAATCGGAAGAAATTCTGAATAAAATATAAGAAAACGTGCAGTTTGTTGGAAAATGGCATGGTCAACTTCTTACTGCCACACCTATGTGTGTGTGTATGTCGGGTTGTCCACGCAAGCCATTCTTCCTTGAATCTAATATATCCCGGATAGGTTTTAAATTAAAGACGAGCTTGAAAACCAGACGCATTAACCGCTTTGGCAGTCCCGTAGCTCAGTAGTTAGAGAGGCCCCAGTTTAGATTCCCGGTTGGGCTCGAAAAACTTTTCTTTAAAGAGGAACGTTTTATGGTATGCCCAAAATCAGGTTTATGAATGTGTTTCTGTTATCGATAACCATTTGCCCATCCAACAAGAACTTAGGATTGCTGTAGGTAAAACCCAAGAACACATGACAAATCATAATTATATATTATATAATATGTATTACCAGCAGAACTATAATCTACTAGTAGATGCCGCGGTATTAACAAGATTAAATCTGAATTTTCCGCTTTTGTTTTGTAAACCTTGGGCTTGATATATCCCCATAATAAAAAATCCAAGGGATATAAATGGGCGATTTCTCTGGTCACCAAATGCAACCACCAGGAGCTAACCACCGTTCGGGGTACACATTGTAAGATCTTCTATAACTCCTCTAGAATACTGTACCATCGTACTGAAACCAAAGATTTAGAGCTAAGACGTCTTCTAGAAGGTTCTCAAGATTCAACTAAATCTACAGTAATTATAAATAAAGTTCCACACCATGACTAGAAGAAAAATAAACTGTCTAATTGTGTGTCCTAAATGCCGTCATACGTTAACATCCCACTGAGTATTAGTAGTAGTGATACACTCACTGCTGGACGTTGATGATACATCAAATTAAATGATCATTGGGGAAAGCAATTTAGAAAGGAGACATTCCAGTTCTAAGCTTAGTATGGCATTTATCACTCATTAGTACTGAGGAAAATGTGAAAAATCTCTCATTCAGGACGCTCCTGGCGGGATTTGGGCCGCGAACCTCCCGTTCACGAGTCGACTACTCCTGTCGATAATGTGATGTGGGGATAACTAATGGGGATTTTCAGCATTCCAGTAAGGGAGATTGTTTGCACTGATGTAATTGGCAGCTCTTTGTAATCTTCCATAGTTACTGAGTTACTTCAATCCTTGCATGCAACTTTCTAGCAATAATGAATAACACTTAAAGAAAGCATTAGCTTCTTCGCATTATTATCTCTCTGCAACACGTTGCACCTGGAGTATTCTATTCGTTCTTAATAGCGTCTCGTCGCAGAAGGCAGACGTCTCGTAGGGAAACTTGCAGAAATAACCTTCCAGCATGGTGTCATATTTCTGCATTCATTGTTGGTGAACATTTCAGCTGTTACCTGCTTGCCCGAATGACCTGGCTCGAATACCAAGCAGGTAAATTATGTATAAGAATATTTTTTTTATCTCTTGCGGTTGTGAAGATGTATTGGGTTTATCGGCACACATGCGACTCTTTATCAGTACGAACTACTGAGTAGAGAAAGGGTGGCGAAAATGACTTCCTTCCGCGAGTCACCAAATATGCAACACGCACTGCATCACTCAGTAGTATGTGAAAATCAAACGGACGGTTGCAGAGAGAGAACGTGCGCCTTGACTCGCGAGTCACGTTTTCGCCACCTCTGGAGTAGAGTACAATGAAGAGAGGAGCACTACCTCTACGACCTTTCCCTTCGTACCCTATCGCCGGACACAAAATTCTGGCCTGTCTTCATAAGCAAGAAAGAAGGACGGAAAAATAACCAGATAAAAGAAACATAACTACGGGATTTCCATTTAGTTGAGCTACCTCCACTGTTAACTCATGCCGCAGAGGAGCGCACTGGCTAGCGGAGAGCCGTGTGTCAAGTCAGAATTATCCCCCTCCTCAGATACAAGCATACACACACTTGAAGAAAACTTAGATTACTGAAACTCTCTGCTAAATCACAAATGTAACTTGATAAAACTATCCAAAGAAGTGTGACAAAGTTGGAATTTCATTTCATGACTGGAGTATATACATTGCGTAACGATATAATAGTTTTCAAACTATTTGAATAAAAAATAACTCAAAAGAAAACCCACCCCCCGCGACAGAGGGAATTGAAACTGGAACCTGTTTGGGAGTCAATAGGCTGATTATTATTAGCAGGCACTCTAAGCATTTTTGTACCCAAGACATACTAAACAGACTTCTTTACCTCCAAAGACCAGAGATCAAATGCTGACACTTACCTATATCTATATTTATGTGTTTAATGAGTTTCTGGGTCGAAATATAACAAATATTCAATATATACATATATTATTTTAAATTTGGGGAGGGGCATTTTTTTGTGATTTCAGATTGAGACAACTATAAATTTTACTCTCTGGACTAAAATGTGTTACTAAGGACCGAAGTAATACGAATATTTAAGACATCAAAGTCTGTTATAATATCGAGGGGTGTTCAAGGGGTTCTGACGATAGTATTGTATGTGATACATGGGATCTACATAAATATTTTAGGGTGTTTTTCAATTCTGCCATCGATACACATCAGATAGAGACAGAAATAGTGTGAGAATGAAGCAGGAATGTATCAGATATGTTACAACGGCTGTCATGATTCATAGAGCGAGACAGATATCCAGAAACCGATGTAGCACACATGAGGACGCAAGAGGATAATTAGCGGATTTCAGACCAGTTATTAATAACCCCATTAGTATGTTGTATTAATATAGTATTGCAATTACTTTAATTGTGTTGGAATTAAATATTCTTATGATGTTCTCGGGAAACCTGCTTAAGCTCCAAAGACAAAATACAATGTTCCAATTTCATCAATCTGCACTGGTGCCTAACTTGGGCATTCGGACGAGAGCAAATATTTCCATCAAGCTATGACCGATGAGAATTTTTATGTATTTATAAAAGAGTTTTAGAGAAGTGTGCATTCACGAATACAGAGAAACTGTTAAATAGTAAGCTAAAAAGGACTTAGTAGTCCTAATATATATTGCACAGACGAGTTTGCCGTACTATAGTCAAATTATTGTAATCATAAAAGCAGCACGGAGAAGTTGAACTAGGATAAAGTCCAGCGTCATTAAAAACACGATCAACATCCTCACACCCACACACACGTATAGCATGAATAATAAATAGCAACAGATCAATACAAGTTTGAAACTGATGCAAAAATTACACATATCTCACTACTGTGTGCTGGCGATATTGTGTTATATTTTAAAAAACAAGACGGATTGTAAAAGAGAATACATCACATACTTTAATAAAAGAATCTCATATGAAACCATCTACTATTAAGAAAACTATAATAGCATAGTGGGAGAAAAGTATCAGAGAGCTTAAACTCCTTTAGACTTATTCTGGAACAAGAGATCCCCTACAGTTATTTAAGATGTGACATGCAATTATGATACTCTAGTAAACATTTAATTAGTTTTAAACAGCATCGTGAGAAATAGAGTAGCTTCGAAAGGTAGCGAGAAATCTGTGTGCCAAGAAAGCCAACATTATGGTTGGGGAAGCACAACGCGTACCATATTTCCCCTTATCAGTTGGGTATCGCTCAACTATGCCATGTGCATAGGGGTATGAGACCAGTGCTCGAGTTTGAATTTTACCACGACAGGTTCATGTTTATTATTTGCGTAAAAATATAAAAATGTCCTAAACAAAGGACAAGAAAAGAAACTGGTCAGAATTCCAAAAGCAGTATAATAACAAATCAATAGTTGTAAATATACGTAAGTAAACCGAAGTGTTAGAACTGAACTTAAATTTTTAAGGATCAATGGTTATGGAACACTGGAGAAACTGAGGAACGTTATTAAAGAGCATAAGTAGAATTGGAAGGGATGTTTAGAAAGAATGCCAGGAAAATATATCCAGCGAAAAGAAGAAAAAAATAGATAGGAATATCCAAATTGAAGAAGAAGGAAACAGAAGACATGTGTACGCCGTTTTCAATAACCCAGACAGTGAGAAATGGCCTATGAGCTTGAAATAATGTATGTTAGCCTTAATTGTGGAGCACATTGGACTCACATTCCCTGTACCGGAAATATTTCAATGTAGCGCTTCGCTAGCCCAGGGAGTTCTGCATGAAAGCATATCTCTCGGTTTTGGAACGAGAGACACTCAAGCAACCGCGTGTTATCCACGCTTGTAAAGTTTTTATAGTGGATGTGTTATATAAGCTAGAATTTAAAACCACTCAACTAAATAAGCGTACCACTGCAGCTCTAACCCACAAATTTTATAAACCGGCATTTCTAAGCCTGAGAAGTTAAATCAGATTTTTACGACAAAACAACCTGTGTTGCATTCACATGCCTCTCTCTACTCACTCTTCCACAAACTATTCTTCTGTTTCTTCTTAATCGAGATAAACTTTCGTTACGCATTTACACATTCGTTATAGGCAAAAGGTCACCGTAGGATAAAGCTATAGTAAGGTTTTTCCGCAGGATAAAGCAATAGTAAGGTTTTTAAAAAGCAGATCGCTGTGTAATGACTTTGTAATTCAACACTTTATTCATGATCACGAGAAGAAATGAAAACCGGCTTACCAATGTAAATAATAGTGTAAGTATTTGAAAATTCAAACCAACAACAAAGAACATCTCGGAAATGGATAAAGCCACAAAAGTTCTGACATAAATTATTCCTTTAACGAGAGGTACATTTTTGTGCAGTAAGGTTTTGCTAATCTCTTACGGTTTGCCAATTGTACAGCCTTCACTGTCTACTTCCAAAAACTTCAACAGATACATGTTATATGCATGCAAATATCTTGAATATATGGGATTTTAGTCAAAATCGTTAGTCATTTTTATAAAAAAACTAACGGTTTCCACGTAAAGGATAGGAGATTTTCTTTACGTTACATCCTTGGAATATTCTGAAATTAAATACCAAACTTCGTATTTATCCGACATACGCTGTTTAGTTATGGTGCTCAAAGAAACACGCAGAGTATTTATATAAATTATTTATTTCTTTGGATTTAAGTAGCCTAAGGCTGCTTTGCTGGCGAAATCTCGGTATCCAATTTTTGTTTGGATTATAACACTTCCTCTACTTACTACAGGTAATTAATGTAACAAATAAAATTGTGTGAATTTGATTTAGTTTTGTAACCCACACACGCTTAACAGTTCGCTATCCCATTAGCAAAATCACAATAAATTCAAAGGTGAATGTTTTTCTTAGGTAATATCGCGAAACGTTTCATTTTGTTGTTCCCTTAAAGCTCCTAATAAAATAAATCAATAGGTCCAATCTGTGCTCATAAAAACCAAAAGCAAGGCACGGCTTTTTAATGCCTCAAAACACACCGGACATAAAACGTGGTAGAACTTAAAGGTGCAACGTCGAATGCTTTAGAAATTGGTAATGCTTTGATAAGTTGCTTGAAATTGTTTTATAATAATATATTTTAGCAAGATCTTGCTCAGGTTTTGATTTATCTCTAAATAAAATTAAGTAGAAATAGCAAAATCTCCAGATTATATTATAAGGTAATAATTCGAGTGCTTTGTAAATATTATAAAACTTCTATCGTAATAATGATACTTTTGCTTTTGGAAGCAGGAGTAGTGTAGAAATCTTTGATCTGTGCGTTTAAAAGGTATAAAAGTTTAGTGGCTCTCAAACATATCATTTTTACTTACACACACACACACTTAAGTAGTTCCTTTTTTCTGTTAATTCCCTTTGTTGGGCCTATGAAGACCTAGAAATTTACGGAGAAAAATTGGTATGCAATTTTTTTTAGGTAATTGCCATATTTCCACTTAACTTCTTTGAGCGGTAGGGAAAGCTAACATGACCCCATCCGGTGGCGCGGTGGTGCATTTAAACATACTGTAGCGGCCACGAAAACAGAGTGTAATTGTTTCCGATAAACCACCTTTTATTCACGGCTAAGTAGTATGGATAAAAATCTTGTGTGCTAGATTCAAATGGATTTTTCTACTCAATCTTCTACTTTTCATACAAAATCATTGCTCTTGTTAATTGAGATACAGTTGCATTACACGTGCACACATTTCTTTGTAGATACAAGAAGAATACAGTAAAAATCGAATTGCTTGTTATGGCTTTAAATTTATGATTTTTGCATGATCACGAGAAATAAATATATAATAATTTAACCGCTTGAAAAAAGTATAAGTATCTGAAAATTCAGATGAATAACAAAGAATATCTCGCAAGTAATTAACAGCAAAAACCTTTTAATTGAAGTTGTGTCTTTTAAAGAATTTTTATATTTTGTGTAATAACATTTTGTCTATCTCTTACGGTTTGCGAGTTACACAAGACATTCAGAATGAAGAGGCCTTCACAGGCTATTCTCAGAAAATTCAGAATATACCTTCATTTCATTTGTCATGCAAATATAGCTTTTACTTTCTTTATCACCTACCTGTAGTAGGTAAGAGAAGGTATTGTAATCCAAGTAAAACAATGATTTCGAGACACCATCTTAATCATGCTTTGAGACTCCATAAATAAAAAAAATTATTTTTGATAAAAGTTCCTTGTGCCTGTGTGGTTTTGTGTGTTTTTGTACATGTTTGTGCGAAAGTCTGCAAACAGGAAAGTTTAAAACGAAATGTTGAATAAATAAAAATACTTGGCATCTGATGTTACATTCACAATACTTCATCTGAACATTATGGTTGTTTTTCAAGGCAAAAATATTCCTACGAAATCTTATTTATCTGTCTGCTTCATTTTAATTAGAATACAACCTTGCATAAACAGTTCATTCCCTGTAGATACATACAAGGGGTATTCAGAATGCTAAATCGGTAAGCAGATGTCTTTCAGCTAGCCTTGAAATTGCATACTCTTTCCACAGTATCGTGAGAACAACTGAATAGAGGCATCTTTTTAATAAAATGACCGTGTACTGAAAGATTTGAAGACGAATAATGGATATGTATGATACGCCTGATTCAATATAAAAGGTTATTTGAAATAAATTTTGTGCTTTAAATCAAAGAGATTTAAATTTTAGTAGTACGTCATTATGTATCTTATGGTGCCAGTTATTCAAAATTATAATAAATTCCTCACCTAAGAAAAGTCTTTACAGACTGTTCCCAAAAAAATTAAGCTAATTATTTAATTTGTCATGTAAGTATGTTAATACATGGCACTGTAAATAAAATCGTTAGAGCCAATTTTGAAACAATCAACATGAAAAAATTTTCCACGGAAAGTGAAGTTTGGGTTTGGAGGATTATCTTGAAGACTACCTGTGACCACTTTGGAAGATACCAAAGATACATGGGTCTTTTAATAACAATGTATTTTTCGGGGTTCTCACGTGAATTTCCAATGAAATTTCGACATCAATTTTTTGCATTCTCTTATCTACTTCTTCTTATGTAATAATGGTATTTGCCGAAGAAGGTAAAAATGGATTGTAAAGAATCTGTTCTTTGAATTCCGTAGCGCAATAAAAACTTTATTTCGCTTGTACTACAATACTTAGAGAAATACTACTGCACTAGAGCTAGCCTTTTGCTTGAACTATCAGACGCTGTGTAGCGCTAGAAAAGGATTATGAAACCACTCCACTCTGGAATGATAATTAGGAAATTGCTTTGCTTGTGTAGCCCATTTGCATAACTTTGATAAAGGGAATAACTGCAGTTTTTTTTTAACTCAATTGACTGCAGTATTTGTTTTATTTCGCAATATTACTCTTGCGTCCGTAGTTGACCGTGTTTTAAAGGTGGACGACTGAGAATATTTATGAAAAAATTAACTTTTTTTTTATGCCAGATCAATCTGACATTTATAAATATATTTTGTTATATTTGTTGGAATGGTAGTATTCTGATAGTCTTTTAATTATTTTGTCGAACCCTTATAATCTTCATTAGAAAGTAAATACGTAAGTAAAACTATATATCAGACGCACAAGGTATGGATGCACATGTGCAGAGAAGACTTATTGTAAAACCTTGAATAGACGTAGAGAAAAATGGACAATCGTGTTTTTCTAACCGAGTAACGAATGCTGGCATGAACGTTAAAATACGTTATTGAAATAGGTCCATTAATGACGCACACTTAGTAACCGTGCATATGAAAAGCTGTTCTGTTGCAATGTGCATTAATTTATAACATACATATTTGCTACTCAGTTATCTGCTGGTCTTTCTTTTCGCACAGTTATTACCAGTGAAGCTCAACCTGTTCTCTTAAGAGCTAAGGTTCAAAGTCCTCACCGAGATTGACAAGCTAAAGCAATCCTTGGCAGCACAAGCGGAAATGAGTGGAAACGGAAGCTCACTTCAATCCCTCTCTCTGCAAGGTTGGGCATCCCTGGTTATGACAGACGCTGAGTTCCCATGCTGTTGGATAAACGTACAACATCTGCGTATCACACAAGACTTGGCCGTTGACCCAAACTTATAATGAAGGAATACATAACTTGATGGCGGAGCTTTTCGTTCAATAAGCTGTAAGAACCATGCTCCGACTTGCAACGTGTACCTTCGAATTTACTCTGTTAAACCGCTGCGCCCATGAAATGTACTGTTATTCCTGCTATTAAATTTAATAAACCTTTATTAACTAGCAATCTCCGTCATCCCCGCTCCAGAAAAGGGAATAATTTGTACATAAGGAGCATTTAATTTTGCAGTTTTATAGTCCACAAACCAGTTTCCTATGTTATGCCTGCGGAGATGAAAATTTGCATTAGATTGTTATTTTAGCAAGTGGTGCTATGTAATATGAAAGTTGAAAGCTTTCAAGTCACCTGTCCAATTCTCTTTCTGCCACTTTTGTATATCCAGTCACCATGTAGATACCAGCTGGGCGATAAGGAAGAAACCTTTAGATGATGTTAAGTTTTACCTTCAGTAGCTTTCAGTGAGCACTTTTACAACAGTTATAATGATAATGTCACTTAATGCGACGAACCTTGAGAGTGAAACAATAATACCCAAATGGAAAGTTTTGCGTCACCAGAGCAGGAATATAGTTTACAATATGTATTATTAAAAAAACAGGTTCTGATATGACACAACTGTTCGTCTTGCGCATCTCCAGTTGTATCCACACCTCAGCCAAGTTGTATTTGTAGAAGTCCTAATGTTAAATAACAAGTTTTAGTATTTGTAGATAAGTCTACGAGTTACTATGTATAGCCTAAAAAAATCAGAATCTCGTAGTTTCGTTTTTAAATTTCTTCAAACTTATTGTATCTTCCAAAAATTCGTAACCAAGCTTCTTTAAAGGTGAAACTTTTTAACAAAATTATTTAATTCTGGCCTGGTTTTCATTCTCCAAACTTAAGCTCCACACAAGGTTTACATTACCTTTTAAAATTAATATATGCATAGGCAATCTATTTTTTTTTCAGTTTAGATATGTTGGCACGTAACTGTGGAATATCTTGGAAATGGACAACTACAGAAAAAAATTATTTCACATAAATTGTGTGCTTTAACCAGATCTAGATGTTTCTGTAGTAAAACTTTGTCCATAGGATAAAATATTTATTCATATTTAAACTATTTTGTAATTGAAGGGGTTTAATTGTTGTTGCACCACGTTTAAGAACCAACTTTTTATTTTAATGTTATGTATTTATATATACCTCGGCTGCATCATTAGTAATTTGTAGAGCACGTATCTCTTAGCAGCGCTGGTACGGCTAAAGAACAAGGCTTACACAAATTATAATTGCATTGTACTTTTTTTATTAATCCTTCACACGATTAAATACCACTTCACTGATATATCCTACTACAGAGCTGTGAGATTATTGTTATTTGCACTTTTAACAGGTGCACTTGTAATAGGTAAAGTTTATCCGCAATGAATTTTTTATGTCTCACACTAAACCTGTACCAAATCTAACTGCTTGGTTACGCTTTCTTGTAGCGTCTACCGCCTGAATTTATACATTTCCTCTATTTATAGTTTCTGATTGGCTACGCCAACTTCAATAGAACACTTTTATTTAACTTAAAGCTTTTCCAGTGTTTGATTGGTCATTTATAAATTGTTTTAAGTATTAGATTATTATTTTTCCAAGAACTATTAGTAGCCTTTTTCAACTTTCTAATTTATTTTTGCCTCAAAGTTACCTTATTGTTAGCAACTTTCGGCTTTTAGCTTGCTTCTATTCTCACACCTCCTATATTGTTAAACTACGTAATACATTTACATAACATTTTTATACATGTCCATAAAAAAATAAACATAATACAATGACTGTAACATACACTTTGTATATTATATGATATGCATATTGCTTTAAAGGCGGGCTGCCATTATGTCTTATATTATATAATTAGACATATTGTTTAAGTGTTAAAAATACTGCTTCATAATATATCAGTATTACATTGTTAAATTAAGTAAATGCATATATTATTATGGAGGTGGCTAATATGCAATAGTGTAAAGTAATTAAAGAAGTACTTAAGTTTAGGCACGAAAGTTAGCGAAATTTAGAATGCACCTCTGTATACCCGCGTGCATAAAATATGGTCCATAATGGAAGTGAGCTGTTTATGTTGGTACTGACAATCTCTAGCCACATTTCCTACCAGTGTGACCACATGTAGTTTTCAAAGACAATTCTAGCCACTGGATTGACAGGGTATTTTACCTCCCGAAAAGCATGTATGGCCGAACTGCGGAAGGCTGACATTACAACTTAAACCTATTATTTTAATGCTACACTACCGTTTCCTTAATGCCGGTTTTCTAACTTAGCCTTCATGTCCATGTTGCTGATGAAGTATATGTAAATGTCGTAGCTATCATTCAGTTCAACCAGACATGCAAACGATTCTTCGCCTCCAGAAGGCCCAATTATTTGTAATTGGTTTGACCTTTCCTTGTGTGCCAGTCGTAGCGAAACTCTTTCATAAAGGGATATCCGAACCATTCCTCCGTTTCACATAGATTATAATATCATCCATTCGTTAGTTTTTATTACACTGAATTGTTTTTCAGTCCAGTCACATAGAGAACTGATACCCGGTAGGCGGAGCCACAATTTGGTTACCTAAAGGTCGAAAGATTAGTAGAAAAAAACACTATGTCGATCTAGGGGAATGGTCCCTCTTTTTATGCACCACAGTGTAAGTTTGTTCCTGGATTCAAGATGAGGCAACGTTATACAAAATAATATGTTTACAGTATTTCCTTTACCACCCCTGCACGTTTGAATCTCTAAAGCAACCCCTTTCTTTGAATCAACTTCAGTGACATAACACATGTAATGCAATGCCGGTGAAATTTGTTGTCTTCCACTGACACAGATCAAAGAGGGATGATCAAAACTAAATTGGATATTATAAATGCTTTTATTCTATTTTTGACAGATCAGTAGTTTTGATACGCAGACGAAGGGTGAAGTATATAACATTGCTCCCATTAACGCATTTGAAGTATAAATTATTTACATATGGTGCATAATTAGCATTTGTGTGCATAACTGCCCAACGAATAGAAGACGAGTTATAAAATGAACATAATTAAGTAAATACATAATTATTAACAGAAGCTATCTATGGCACTTGATTTTACATGTAATTTTCTTTTCGGCGCTTACTCGTAAGTGGAGATCTGTTCATGTTGTATGCCTGAGCAATCACAATGTTGTTTCATTTACGAAGAATGAACTATGGGAGATGTTTTATGTGCTATTGTATTGAAAGAACGTTAAGGAGCTGCGTATTTCTTATAACGTTTGTAGCATTTGTAACTCTCTGTAGAAAGTTGCTGTGTATAACCTGTTGTCTATAAATAATTGTTTTACTTGTGTGCCATATGGGAGCTACGTAAATCGACATTGCTCGAATTTGATGTTTATAAACGAGAGTAGAGCAGTCCAATCCAATCTTGAAGCGTCTGTTCCTTAATATGCATAGCTTGGTGAGTTTTGATTTAGCAAGTATTGTTATGTGTGTAGTATTATCATTCCATGTCAGTCTTGTGTCCAGTAATAGGCCTAGATTTTCACTGTGGGCTTGGGATGGCAGCTCTTTGCTCAGAAGATATATTCAACAAGTGCTTTTGTAAAGCCTTTGCTTCTGTCTTACAGGTGTTGAGAGAAATCCACAGAGAGAGAAATTTAAAGCATTTCTGTCAATAAAGAAAGAGATACTCAAAATGCATCTAATTGCTGTATTTGGTTTGAAATGTGAATAAAATAGGCCAATACTGTCTGCGAAGATGGCTATAGAAGTAAATGTAGCTCATGTGCGAATATGTTAAACAGTAGAAGGACGAAAACTGATTCGTGTGGTACTCTTGAAAACAATTGTTCGTGTTGTGAAGGCATTAATGCGAGCTAGAACTTGTTGTCTTGTTATAAAGATTATTATCATCGAGTTAGAAAATATGCTAGTCCGATTATATACAGTTTCATAAGAAGTCCGTAGGCTACATTGGACCAAAGGCTTGAGCGAGTCAAGGAAGATTTAAATAGTGTATTATTTCACTTTCAGATCCCTTAACTATTGAATTTGTGATCCTCAATAGTTAATGTGTAGCAGAATTCTTAGGACGAAAACGAACTTGAAAAACTGGCATTTTGTGATCTTTGACTAAAAATGTTGTAAGACGCTTCTGAATTATTTTTTCAAATAATTTCGATAAGTTGAAAGTAGTTTAATCGGACGATAACTGGTTGGTTTTTGTTTTGGTTTACCTGGTTGTGGAATATAATAACTTCTGCAAATTTTCAGACTGAGGAAAGCATCCAAATCTCAGGATAGCCATTGTAAATTGTACACTAGGGCTTTGTTAGTAGGTTTTGTAACACTGTATTAGGAATTAGATCATATCCTGGTGATTTGTTGAGCACAAGTTGAGTGATAAACCGTTTTAATTCTATTTTAGAGGTTGAGCGGTAGCAGTGATTCAGTTTGGTATCATTGGCTTGTTTATGTTGTTGAAGTTCGTCTATGATGTTACTGGTTATCTGTTAATTATCACTGTTATTGGGTGAAACATGTTTTCATAGTACGAGGCTATGTATATTGTGCATGAGTGACGATGAGGTTATTTGCATGCAGTGAAGAATCACATTTGGTTCTCAGAGAATTCGTTTAGTAGCCTGTCAAATACTGCTCTCGCAGTTGGATAGAGATAATAAATAGGACTGATATGATTTATGCCGAAAACGATTTAGCTCATTGCTAATAATGTGCATAAGATTATTAAGTTTCCTTTTCCGCCAAGGTTGATTTTCTCTTTGCCGTGTACGTGTAATGTGATTTTTTCCCATAAATTTGTTGCAGAATATGTGAAGGTGATTAGAAATTGTTCCTTGGTCCTTTAGAACAAGCTACTGATTCTTTTACACACAAGGAGTTTCTTTCGGTAAATATTTTAACAGCATTTTCAGTTTCTGCTGTTTTTAAAGCATATACTGATTAGAGATTGATTTTAGTGCTGTCTGAAACCTGTTGCATTGAACAAAGCCATTAATTAGCCTTAATGTGTACATTAAGATATTGGTCCGTATCTGAAAATTAATTAAAACTGGGGAGTGATCTGAATCGAGTTCTGATAAAATTGTGATGCATTTCGGCAGCTGCATGGTTTTGTAAATCCAACCATCAAATATGTAGGCAGGCATATGGGCATTATATGAATAGTATGTTGGTCCATGGGAGCTATTATATGTACATTATGATAGTTAAGGCACACGTAGAGGTGGCGACCGTTTGGGTTTGTGGCGTTGCATCCCCAAGATGATGTTTACACTTTAGATCTCTAAGCAGTAATGTTGAGTCAGTCGCTGGAAAGAGCCAGGGTAGATCTATGCACTTACATAAAGTAAATAGGGTGGAGGTTTATAAGTGCGAAGTAGTACAAACAAAAACTCATTTTTGCAACATTGCACTTGAATCCCAACACTTTCGGATCTGACGAAGTTGGTATTAATAATGGATTCTGGTTAATGTTACGAGGTATTATATTGCTACTCCTCCAGAAACACTTTCAGCATTTATATCGGGAGATCCGTGGTTCAAATCCTAGCTAGGACATTGCATTTTTCAGACGTCCGATTCTACTTTTCCTGCCTTGTCCCACACACATGGCTAGTGTGGAAGAACAATTAATTCATTAATTGACCTAATAGAGACTTACAGCATTGTAAGTCGGCATTAAGGTATGTAATCTCAAAACAATTTGAGATCTCCTTGTGGTTTACTGGGGAAACTGTGAGTCAGCTGGAGAATTTAATACCCTACGTCATGTTGCCATGGTAACTCAGTAGTCAGAGCAACCACATGGAAAGCGGAAGATCCGTGGTTCAAATCCCGGCCATGGCATTGAAATTTTGAGCCGTGTGATTCTACCCATCTAACCTTGTCCCACACACATGGCAAGAACATGTAGAAAACCAATTAATTTCTAGCAAAGAGATAATGAATTGTTTAACTTCTGGCAAATGTTTCCTTACTAAGGACATGATGTGAGGGATAGCATTGGTTAACATCGTAGTGAATAAAGAAGAGAATGAATCAGAGTTTTAGTCGTCTGTTACTCTGGATTGCTGTTTTGGTTTGAGAGATATTGAATTTTTTTACAGCATCTGTGTGAGATTACGAATTTAGCGTCTGCTGGGAGCAGAACTGGTACGCTGCTGTATTAAATTTAGGTTTCTGAGTCCTGTTGATTGGTGCATTGTTAAAGCTTGTTCCTGTTTTGTCGGGGTTGATGGTGAGACTGTCTGTCTTTTGTTAGGAAATAAACTCGACAACCTCGACAGTTGGAAAAGCGATCTTCTTGACAATTGACACATTTAGGTTTTGTGGCTTTTGTATTCGGGAATTCAGAATAGTGATGTGTTGCTACACGTTGCACACAGCGTGGCTGAATTTGGCAATAACTCTTGGTATTCCCAAAATATTGACAAGGTGTGCACTTTTATTTACGTGTAACGTTTCCGTGGCTCGGCTTTGAGCACACATAGTAGTAAGCGCTTTAGGTCTCAGATTGCTTGGCTTTGTTCATTATATTCAAGAACTGCTGCATATAAAGAGATGGACGTGCTACTTTAGGAAGAGGGAAAGAGCATGGAAGGTTGCATATAACTCAGCAGGATCTTTTTATGTATAACGCTCCTGATGAATCCAGTCAGAGCGAGCAGTCAGTGCTCTAAAACCGCCAGGAGTTTATGCTGTGGTAATGGAGTCTCTCAACTACGTATGAGAACTAGGCTTAGGTTTATTTTTTATGGTTTGTATAAATAACTGATAATTTTCTATGTTCCGCAATCAGAAGGGAGGTATTCCAATTTCAGATTCTACAGAGGAATTTGCAGGTTTATTCTCAATATCTTGATTTCTTAAAATCTGGATTCTATTTTTAGTGCGATTTTATTAATAAAATCCTGTAAATATTCGCACCTGCAGTTGAAATTACACAGCAATACTAACTAGAACTGTATCTAGATGTGCGCAAGGATAAAAGTGTGGCGATCCACAGGCCACATAAACATGTAGGTTAAACACTCTTTGTATTGCCTCATTTATATAATTACTCGGTTACTTTGTTGTTGTTTCTGTTCTACGTTGTCTCTGGAAGAAACAATATATCCAGGAAACGTGTGTGCTTTATGTGTGTAGCATGTTATAGATAACTAATCTATATTCAATTTAATATATAAAGAACCCACATCTGGTGACTATCCGAGGTGTTTATTGTGTTTTATTAATTGTTATGCATTCTCACAAAGAAATTACGAGGGTACTGTTACTGCAAATTCTCTCGGTGTGTTTCTGTTAAATTACCACCATTCTTGCCTCAAAAATCGGCATTATGGTTTGTACTTGCAGAAGGAGAGTTCGAGCTGTGCTGTATTATCACCAAAACTTCCAAGCGCAACCACGCCTCTGCGCAGCTGAACCCCAGATACGCTACCGATGTGGAGGATATAACTCCGCCAAAAGAAGACTTGTATTCCAAGCTAAAGACGGAGTTGGTGCACCGGTTATCTACCTCTAAAGAGTAACGCATTAGACAGCTGTTAGCAGATGAGGAAATTGGAGGTCGCAAGTCTTCACAATTATTTCGACATCTCAAAAGTCCCGCACCTGACATCCCTGATGATTTCTTGCGAAGTACATGGTCATACTGTCTACCTCCACATATACACAGCATAATAGCTTGTCAAATGGAACCCAGCCTGGATACCGTAGCACTTCTGGGCGACAAAATCAATGAAGTGACTTCATCGTCCTGTGGGGCGATGATCGATTCTCAATCCGATATTTCCAAGGTTTTGCAACGTGTCGAGGAACTTTCCGAGCAAGTAGCTACCTTGACAGCCAGAAAATCACGGACACGTTCTTATTCTAGAAACCACAGGTACAACAGCCACTCACCACACTCATTGCACGATTCCAAAAACGTTACCAACAAATACTGCTATCACCGTCGTTTCGGCGATAATGCTCAGAAATGCACTTCACCTGTTGCTGTCATCAGCCGAAAAACGACAGCAGCAGCCTTTACTGGCAGAGCAAGGCTGCATTTCCACACGCCGCCTCTTCATTACAGACCAGACAAGCAAACGTAGTATTCCAGTTCATATAGGTTCGGAAAACTGTGTTTTTCCTAAACGGTTAATTCCAGAACGTAGAATAATTTCTGATTGCCAGTTATTTGCTTCCAATAGAGCCCTTATAAACACTTATGGTTACATTCAACTAAACCCGAATCTTGGTCCTAGGCGAGCGCTTCTATGGGGATTCGTAGTTGCATACCTCAACATTCCAAATATTGGAGTGGACTTTCTACCTCACAACAACCCCCTTGCAATTTTGTCGTCAGAGCCGCCTTTTAGACGCCACAACTAATTTGTCTGTGACAGGTCATCACGTTATTAAAACCATGCCCAGCATCAAAAATATTCTGACTGGAATGCCTCTTGATAACATACTTGGCGAATTCCCTGAGCTCACCCAACCTGCTGGAGTAACCGAGAAGTTGCACCACTAATTTCATCATATCAAGACGATACGTGCTCTCCAGTGTTTTGTCGCCCAGCTTTTTTGTTTTATTTGTGGACGCGCTTTAACTGCTGTAGTCCTTAGCGTCCCAATCTATATTGGTCGTGAAAGACCGGTAATTTTGCTCAGAGGCCTCTTTATCAGGCTTAAGGTTCCTTTACGTGCCGTAAACCTACGGCACGGGACCACTGGCTTTACTCCCTATCCGAAGGAAGCCATGCTAAGGACTTCTACGCCCGAAAAGATCCATCGCTCTCTGCCGGGTTTGAACCCGCGACCTCCAGAACCATAGGTTAGCATTTGTTGCCCACGTCGACTCAATATCGAATACCTCAAAATTACCGAATTAGACTTCGAAACTATGCTACAAGAAGATATGGTTCTCGTTCTAGCAGTCCTTGGTCCTCAGCTTTACACGGATGCCAAAAAGGCGATGTTGGAGACCTTGTAGTGACTAAGGTCTAGTTAACGCCCGCACTATCCCACACGCCATATCCATGACTTTTCTCACCATCTTAATGGTTTTTCTGGCTTCTCTAAAATAGATCTAGTACGAGCATATAATCACATACCCATACCCCCAGATGGCATACCAAAGCAGCAATAACCATACCTTTTGTCCTCTTTGAATTTACCTTCTCAGGTCTCAGGAACGCAGCGCAAACATTCCAACGTTTCATGGATGAGGTTCTCTATGGACTGGATTTTTGTATCGCATACTTAGACGACATATTTATTTTTTTCTCCGTCATCTGAGCAGCATCTTTAACATCTTCACAACTCTTTACCAGGATAAGAGAGTGTAGTTTAATCATAATCCTGTCAAATGTATCTTTTGCATACTCGAAGTCAAATTTGCAGTTTATAAAGTCTCCGTTAAAGGTACTCTTCCCCTTGATGACCGAGTTGCCATTATTCAGTCTCATCCTCTTCCTCATACCATCCGAGAAATTAGACGTTTCCTAGAAATTATTAATTTCTTTCGTCGGTTTCTACTGAATACCACTGCTACTCAAGCGCCACTACATTATCTCCTTTTCAGGCCCCCGAGTTAAAGGATCCCAACTTATTAACTGGACACCTGGGCTTCTTCAATCTTTAGAAAACTGTGAATTCTGCCTTTCACAAGCAATCCTTCTAGCTCATGCTCGTAATTCCTCACCTCTTGCTTTAGTAACAAGTGCCTCCAGTACTCTCTCGCTGCAGTCCATCAGCAGCATATAGACATTAAATGGGAACCACTTGGTTTCTTCTCTAAAAAAATTGAGTCCTTAACAAAAGTATAGTATAGCACTTTGGTTATCTGTGATAGAAGCACGGATTTTTACCGCCTTTATGATACATAAACCAATCATTTACACATCATTACGTAGGAAAGAGACAACCCTTCACCATGACAGTTCTGAAATTTGGATTTCATTTCACAATTCATTACCAACATCAGACATCTCTCTGGTTTTGAAAACGTAGTTGCTGTCGCTATTTCAGAGTTGATGTCTCTAACATGGTAGATTTAGTGGTTTTCGTTACCTCTCTAGAACAAGTTTCAGAACTTCGTCAACTACTTCAGAGTAATTCCTCTCCTTTTACAGAACATTCCTGTACATGGTAACAAAATTATTTTATTCTGTGTACAACAGGAAAACCACGTCCTTTCGTCACTACTCCTTTACGTCGACCCCTTCACGATCTGTCATTCAGGAGAAAACTCCTCTGTTAAACTTGTTTCTGAACGTTTTGTTAGGCCAAGTATTCAAAAGGATTGTCGCGTATGGTCACAAACTTGTCAACCTTGTCAATGATCCCAAGTTATCCGACACACCATTACACCGTCATCAATATATTTCGTTGCACCTGTTAGTTTTCTTCACGTTCATATCGACATTACATGTCCTCTGCCAATTTTCTCCCGGAAATCGCTACCACCTTACCGCTATCGATAGATACACTCGATAGCCAAGAGCATTCCCATTCCAGACAAAACTACGGAAACCAATGCCAAGACGCTCTTATCGGGATGGATAGTAAGATTCGGATGCTCACAACAAGTTACCTCTGACCAGGGCACACAGTTTTAATCTACTATTTCAAGCTTTAGCATAACTTTCTGGCATTCATTTACTCCGCGATACAACTTATCGCCCAGCTTGTATTGGAATTTTGGAACATCCACATCGCTCTTTGAAAAGTGCTCTAATGTGCCATGAGAGTGCAATTACTGGCCCTAGTTCTCTTAGGTCTTCGCACTGCTTTCAAAACTAATCTGCAAATTTCAGGAGCAGAATTAGTTTATGGTAAACCCCTAGGAATACCCGAGAATTTATGCAACCTGTTTCCTCAGAGATCGAACCAGCAAAACCATTATTGGACCTGAAATAACTATGAGACAGCTACGATCAATACCAGTAAGGTATCATGGCTCTTCAACTGCATTTATCAATTCTTCTCTAGCAAATACAACACATGTCTTCCTTCGCCAGAATTCCTTAAGTCGCTCCTTACAGACCTTAGAGCGGACCTTACAAAGTACTTGACCGTTCCCACAAAAACTTCAAAACCTGTTATTCAAAACAAACCAGTGTTAGTGTCAGCTTATCACATTAAACTCGCTTATCACATTACTTGCAGACCACATAGTTCTGGATCCTCCAGCATTCACCGCTACGCCCAAGACATCCACCCCAGCATTATCTAGTCTGGATGACGTGTTCATTTCGCTAAATATTTTAAAGCATGAACTAAGTTCTCTGAGGAAAAGGGAAGTGATGTGGTGATCCGCAGGCCATATAAACATGCATAATAAACATTCTTTGTATTCCTTCATTTATATAATTACTCTATTACCTTAGCAACTTTGTTCTTATTGTTGTTTCTGCTCTACGTTGTCTCTGGGAGGAAAAATAAAAAAAAATCTGATGTGTTACACTCACATGACTTTCTCTACTCTTATACAAACTATTTTTACAAACACTTATTCTCCATATGCTTCATGTTAATCGAGATATTGAGATGTCAATCTTGTTGCTAATTTTCTTGTAGATGCAAGGGGAATATGGTAGGTTTTAAGCGATAGTCAAATATTTTAAGCGCTGGTTGCTAAGTGGCGCATTCCATTCTCTTTGCATGTCCAGGACATAAAAAAAATGAATAACGAATTTGAGAAAAACTATAAGTATTGGAAAATTTAAGGGAATAACAAGCAATATCTTGAAAACGGTTCACTCAACAACAAAAAATGTATATGACGTAAATTGTGTATTTTAATGCGATCTACATTTTTTGTGTAGTGAAATTTTGTCTATCTCTTATGGTTTACCAGTTATGCAAAAGTCGTTCACAATGAAGAATACTTTTCCCAGAAAATTCGAGATATACATTTCATTTGACATGACAATATGTTAAACATATCATATTTTAATCAAAATCGTTAGGGCCATTTTTGAGAAAATTAAAATTTTTGAAAAATGTTCCATGTAAAGGGTAGTCCGGGGTGGGGGAATTTTCTTGAAAACCTTCTTGTCGTATCTCTGGACTGAACCTAAATACCAAGCTTGGTGTTTATCCGACTGATCGTTTCTGAGTTATGCTGTTCACAGACATACACACACACACACACACACAGACACACAGAAACATACACGAACATGTTTCTAAAAATGCTTTTTTTGGATTCAGGGGGTCTGAAAACATGTATTTCCGGAGAAATCTCGGTATCGAATTTTTGGGTGGAATACAATACTTCCCCTACTTACTATACGTAGTAGAGAAAGTAATATATATATATATATATATATATATATATATGCAGAAAGCATGTGCACTATGTGGGTAGCACGTTATATATAAATAATCTATGTTACATTTAATACTGGTGTTTATAAGGAACATACAAAAACAATCACTTTCAAGTATAAAAACAACCTTGGAAAGCGATTTATAGGGATTTTTGGTAGAGCAAACAGTTTTATTTTCACTCGCAAGCATGACCACTCTCATAAGGGATTATAAATTACTTCTGTTTGCCAGTCGTTTTGCTGCTCCTCAAGTGAATTGAAAGAAATACGAATTGCGAGATGTGTACCAGAAAATAATGGCATCGTGTAAGCCAAATTACCGTAGTACTTCTTCCAAACCGTCCCCTAATTCAGAAGCTCACGCAGAAAAGAATGAATAGGCGATGGCGAGGAGCAGTGGAGAGTACGGTAGTGTTTCTATTTTCCTGAAAACGATCGCAATATCTTATACCAAAGTAAAAAATTAATAATTGTTCCAAGCAAGCATTATGTTTGTAACCAGCTGTGACCATGCAGTTCAGTGAACAATGGCTTAGGTACAGATCAATCTTGCAGGATAAAAATACGACAGCTCAAGCTTCTGCTTTCTTAGGAATGGGAATTCCGAAAATGAACCAAGCGACGTAATATAGTCTGTGATCTTAAAGCAGTGTATTTCTTCAGCAGTTTAGTTCCAGCAATAAAGATAAGCATGAGGATTCATCTGGAGCTACACATAATGAAACAAAAGCCTGTTAACCACTCAACAAGCATGGGAATTGGATATCCGATTTATATGTTCCAAAATATCTGAAATATGCTGACATTTGGCTGTCAAAATGTTTTAGATATGTTGTATAATTTCGGAAAAATGAACCAAGAATGTACTAAAACTGTTTTAAGCTTTTATATTTTTTCATACCTGCAATGTAAATACTTCCTTACTATCATTCCGATCTTCTATACTTTAACGTTTACCAGATATATAAGATTATATTAATATTCTCCCAAATGGAGAACACTTTGAAGGCTATGTCCAGCAAATACAAGATAAATATCTTGTAAATATATGTAAATATCTTTAATATATGGTAACTTTGATCGAAATCATTACAGCGATTTGCAACAAAATAAAAATAATCTGATGTGTTACACTCACATGACATTCTCCACTCTTGTACAAACTATCTTTACAAACTCTTGTTCTCCATCTATTTCATATTAGTCGATATAAACATTTGCAGAAACGATCTTTTGACATGCAAAGAGAATTACATTTTACACATA
The DNA here is from genome assembly GCA_030765065.1 of Deroplatys truncata. NCBI lineage: Eukaryota > Metazoa > Arthropoda > Insecta > Mantodea > Mantidae > Deroplatys > Deroplatys truncata. The sequence goes on along the minus strand of CM060977.1, from coordinate 179,806,375 downwards.
GCGACCAGTTCTAAAAATATTTGACTATCGCTTAAGGCGTACTATGTTCCCCTTGTTTTGTATTTGCAAGGGCAATATAGAAATACAGTAGCCTTTAAGCACATACATATGCCTTAATATCTGGTTGCTATGTGCAGCGCCATTCTGTTTCCCACAAATTAATACTATTTGCATATCCAAGACAAAAAATCTGATGTGTTACACTCACATGACTTTCTCTACTCTTGTACAAACTATTTTTACAAACGCTTATTCTCCATATGCTTTATGTTAATCGAGATATCGAGATGTAAATCTTATTGGTAATTTTCTTGAAGAAGCAAGGGGAATATGGTAGCTTTTAAGCGATAGTCAAATGTTTTAACGCTGGTTGCTATGTGGCGCATTCCATTCTCTTTGCATGTCCAGGACATAAAAAAAATGAATAACGAATTTGAGAAAAAGTATAAGTATTGGAAAATTTAAGGAAATAACAAGCAATATCTCGAAAACGGTTCAGTCAACAAAAGAAATGTATATGACATAAGTTGTGTATTTTAACGCGATCTACATTTTTTGTGTAGTAACATTTTGTCTATCTCTTATGGTTTACCAGTTATGCAAAAGTCGTTCACAATGAAGAATACTTTTGGAGACATTCCCAGAAAATTCGAGATATTCATTTCATTTCTCATGACATTATCTTAAACATATGATATTTAATCAAAATCGTTAGAGCCATTTTTGAGAAAATTAAAATTTTCGAAAAATGTTCCATGTAAAGGGTAGTCTGGGGTGGGGGGATTTTCTTGAAAACCTTCGTGTCGCATCTCTGGAAGATACTGAACCTAAATACCAAGTTTGGTGTTTATCCGACTGTTCGTTTTTGAGTTATGCTGTTCACAGACACACACACACACACACAGACACACAGACACACACACACACACACACACACACGGACATGTTTCCAAAAATGCTTTTTTTGGATTCAGGAGGTCTCAAAACATGTATTTCCGGCGAAATCTCGGTATCGAATTTTTGGGTGGAATGCAATACTTCCCCTACTTACTCTACGTAGTAACGCAAAACGGAAAGATTTTCTTGAAGATCTTCGTGTCGCGTCTTTGGAAGATACTGAACCTGAGCACCAAGTTTGGCATTTGTTCGGTTTTTCATTTTTGAATTATGTTTTCTTACACATATAAACACACACACACGACGCACACACAGACAGACATACCCACGGAAATTTTTCTAAAAATGTTTCTGTATTCAGGGAATCTCAAAACATGTATTTCCTATGAAATCTCGGTATCGAATTCTTGGGTAGAATACAACACTTCCCCTACTTACTATACGTAAAGGTACGTATCCCGGAGAGGCTCTCGGAACCGGCGCAGGTCCGCACACAGGTCACTGGGCCGGTTGTGCTTCAACGTGACCCCTGGGAGGGAAAGAGGGAGGGAGAGAGGAACCCGAAGGTACACCAGATCCCGAAGCTGACGGGCGCAAGCATGGACGGGGTTGCTAACGTTTCCCAAATAGAACGCATCCGACGCCGCACGTTTCCTGCTCACAAGCTACCAAGCTCCAGGATCCTGGGCCCCAAGCTGAAAAAAGACCTAGCTCAGCGGTACGGCACCGACGCCAGGGAAGAAACCTTTACAGAGCGGAAGCCACCGCCCAGCCGCAACGCGCCTAACACAGTCGCTTGGTCCTACAATTGTGAAACAGATGACGAGGAAGATGGGGCGGAGAGTCGTAGTAGAAGATGAACACCCCAGCGTTTGCCTGGCGATCCGGGGTGACCACGAAAAACCCATGGACCAGAGTGAGCGGTCCTGGTGATCGATCCCGGGACCTCATGAATGCCGGTCACAGATGTAACCGCCTGAGCCTGTCGCTCGGTACTTACTATACCTAGTAGAGGAAGTAAAACATAATACTAAAGGTCACCTTAAATCACACGAAATTCATTCTTAGGAAATCCAACACCAAATATTAACGTAGAAATTAAGTTATTATCCCCTCTCTGGTACCATGAATTATTATCATAAGTTTTGAGGATTTTATTATACCGCAACGGCGTATAGTTTTATGTACAAAACGATAATAATTATCTCACGACCTGACAACACTGGTTTGTGCATTGTACTATTTTTGCTTAAATTCCCTCATTGCGATAATGTCCTGATAATAAGAGTCGCGGGCAAACATCCATATTAACACATTGTCATGTTAGCTCAATCGTGTTTTATTGCATAAAATCGTCCTCTCACAACGACGTAAGTCGCGTTTTGTGACCCTTGATTTCCAAGACGTTTAAAACGTGTAGAAAAGCACATAGTTTCCCTGTGAATATTATAACGACGTATCTCTATATGTGTGACACTTTTTATGCCGTCGCCAAGATCTCCGACGTCGATGGATTTGCTGTCGGCTGCTACAGTGGTGAGCTATGAGATCTTTCTTTGAAGGTATGCCTAGGTGGGTGTGAGAATACACAACACCAGTTAAGCTGACTAATAAATGTAATGGAGGCTTATACGTGATCTATTTGAAGTGAGTTACCGACAGTTTGAGAATGAAGAATTAAACTATTTCTGAATCTTAGCATGAGAAACCGTATTTAATTATTATATCGCCTAACGTCTGAAGTATCAAGAAATTTGAGGTTTAAAGTAGCTGTTGTCCTTATGTTTATCTTTTAATTCTTTAATTTAAAATTCTTTAAATACCAGGAGTTTGGAGAATTTCATTCATTGTGCCCATATTTAAAACCAAGCCGGAAAACTATAGAGGAATTAGCTTGCTAAACAGCGCTTACATATTATATGCCAAAATTTTAAATCAAAGGCTTCGTAACATCATTGAACCAATACTTTTAGAAGAAGAGAGAGAATTTAGGTTATGAAGGTCATACACCGATAATATTTTATAATTAATCAAATATTTGAAAAGAGGAGAGAGAGAGAGTTAAATTTCTCAACGTATATAATATTTATAGATTTTATAAAGGCATTTGATACAGTAAAAAGAAGAAAATTATGGGAGATAATGACTGATAGAGGAATACCAAATCATATTGTGGAGATATTTAAAGAAATATATAAGGGTTCAAAGATATGTATTAAAGAAAAAAATGGGAATTTTAAGACACCAGATATTAATATCGGTGTAAGACAAGGGTGTAGTACATCACCCACATTATTTGATTTTATATAGACAACGCAACCGGTGAATGGAAACATTGACTAAATATTTTAAATATAACATTATGATTATGATAGGAAAAATGTTATAATGATACTCTATATGTTGATGACAAGTAATCATTTCTGATAACGAAGATACGCTACAAAGAGCACTATTTGAACTACATAAAATAGTTTTTAATTACAATTTAGATACATACAAAAAATTCAAACTAAATCCATGGCTTTTCACGGAACCCATCCGTTGAGATGTAAACTTGTATTAGACAACAATATAATTGAAACAGTTGACACATTTAAACTTTTAGGATCTTCAGTATTGTATATTAAAGAAGCAGATAATGGAACTAAAATAGAAAGTTTTTAAAAATATCTGAAGCAATTAAAAGAAGTTTGAAAAATAACGTGAGAAAGGATACAATGATGAAGTTCTACAAAACCATGGCAGTTCCAGCTGCCCTATATGGTAGTGAAACCTGGACAATGACAAATAGAGACAATAGCAGATTACAGGCACCGGAAATGAGAATTTTAAGAACAGTATTAGGAGTCACTAGAAGATATAGAAGAAAGAATGATGACATAAGAAAGCAGTTAAGGATTTTTAACCTAAATGAAGAAATAGAGCAGAACAGACAAAAGTGGCTAGAACACGTAGGGAGAATGAATGAAGAATGTTACCCAAAGAAAATATTCTACTACATACCTAAAGGAAAGCGAAATGTCGGAAGACCCAGGAAACGATGTATAAATCAATAAATTAAACATTTGGAGCGCGCAACAAGCCTTAGGAATGGTTTAATGCTTGGTGAAGAAGAAGAAGAAAAAGAAGAAGTAACGGTTTCGTAGTAAAACCTAGAAGCTAAGCTACCGTGAATCTCTGAAATGCTAAACGGCGAAACCCCTTGTGGCTATCGCTAAGTAAATGAGAATCCATACGCTGTGTTTGGGGGCCACGGATTGCTGATAATTATCGATTATAATCGAACACAGTAAAACTTTGTGAAATGTAAAGGACTGTAAAACTGTAAGACTATAACGGACTGGAAGACTATAAAGTACGCTAAATTTAGAAATACACGTTCTTTTATTAACTCTTTTATTACCTTACGACTACCCTATCAAAGTTATTACATTATTCGTTGTCAAATCTTAAGGTACTTATTCGCAACTGAAACACAACTTTTGCTCTTTGACTATCTAAATTTTAAGAATTCTTTCGATTTTTAATTTTCAGAGCTTGTATAAATACATTTAGGTGCAACTCTGTGATTTCTTAACGTACTGATTTCTAATTACCAGAACCTTGAGCTAATTTTCTTCTTGACTGAGTTCGCCCGACCATTCGCAGAATTCTTACTAGATCTTCTTACATTATGTATTGGTTTTAATATATGGAAATTATTTATTGAAATTATTTATCTACCTCGCTAACATCTCATAATAAAATTATTAATCGTAATGTTAATAATTCCGGTATCAACGAAATAGTATGTATTATTATAAAGTAAAGGTTTTCGAATAGACATGAACTTTGATTCAATAATCCGCAAAAAAGATTTTAATTAAAATGACTAAAATGGATTATTATGCTAAATTTGTTGGGCGTTGCCGCGACAAGCGTTTTGAAGCTGATATGTGCTAAATGTACTACTTGTCCTCTAAAACTTTATCATTTGGAAAAATGGAAACAAACAATCTAAGCTTTTGTCGTAATGTCATATTGCCGCGCTTAAATCTTATTTAAAGTGAAGGGGAAGGAGAACACAATCTCCCACGATTAATTTCCGTTTCTCGCTACCAGCCTGGTTATAAAGCAGTCCATCCAATTTGACCGACTATAATCTATAGTTTAAAAGGAAGATTAGAGCTCGAATTCGGAAATTAGGGTAAAAGTGGAACTAATTTGTTGCATATGGCCTATTTACGACACATGATTTCTAATTAATTTCGAAAATGAATTAGTTATTTGGCCTGGAGAACTCTTAATGCTCTTAATAATAAGTACCTATTTGTTTCCTAATCTGATATCAAAGATACTCGACTACCTGGTTTATGTGAGGGAAAGACTGGCTACTAATTCGCTACTTGCCTCGGAGTTTCACAAACCTAACAGATAAGATTTCATTTAAGCTAAATTGAACTCAAGTGTTAGTAATTTAATAAATAAAGATACTGGCACTGCATGGAAAGCAAGGATAGTGCAATTATTTAAACAGCGACTACAGCGAATATATTTACAAGACTAATTGAACATTGGTAGATGCCACATTGATATGGATATATGAAATGCAAAGGTAATTTCAGTGCCTTGATATAATTTATTTACGTCTGATGGTGGTTACACGTGATCCTGCAGCGCTAGAATGAGACCAGCTACTATAATTGTGTGTCTCTAATAGATTTTGTGTGACAAACAATTATTCAAGCATTCTGCATATGACTCGCTAATAACTTGGCGAGCTCATAGAATTCACTGCTGCATGAAACTATTAACCTAAAACACTGGCTGTGGTAATTGTGTGTGGACGTTATTACCTACAGCATGTTGGAGATGCGTCTAAAGCTTTTTATGGACCATGTGTGTTTAAATATTATCTTTTTGAAGTACCTTCCACCGTGGTGAAGTAGCAGTAAGAGTTTTGCGTTCCATACCGGCCAAGGCCACGAGGTTTACTTGTCCTTTCTTCTAAGACATGACTATAGAATGTATATAGTTTCACCGCGTTCATTCACATGTTTGTCGCATACATTCATTCATCTCCGCCTAAAGGTGTCTGTTCATACTTTTTAGTTGGTTTACACTGTGTAATTCGGGTTATACGGTGTTTGAAACTGTAAATTCAACTGATATTGACCCAGTCTACCTACAGGTCCACTGCGCAAAGAACAGACAGTTCTGCAGAAACGATTATGCACGGTAAGAGGATGCCATTTCCTCTAGGGCTTTTTCTTGAATATAATTCAGTTGACATGTTGAAACATTAAAAGTAAAATAAAGCGCTAAATATCACATTTATGTGTGGTGGAGTATAATAGAGGTTTCATAATGTACGTATTTCCCTAATGTATACTGACGAGATAAGGAAGCATATTACTACATTAAACTATCTACAATTTAAATACTGAATGTTTGAAGCACTACCGTTACCTAAAAACCTATATTAAGGTTTGGAGTGGATACATAATCTTAAAAAATTGTTAATAATGAATACACACGTCATTCGAATGTAAGAGATACAGACGCTCGTAGGATCTGAATTTCTTTTGATCGTGTTCCAGAGCTGGTTATACTAACTCGAGTATATTCTTGGAATTGTTATACGCGGAATACCCTAAACAGAGCTCAAATGAGGCGACGAGTTGTACATATTCCACTATTAGCAGGTTTAAAACTGGTGTAGTCTATATTGCGAGTCATTCATTGCCAGTTTGATTCATAAGCACCACTGGTTTGAAGCTTCATTTTGCTTAAACTCGTGTAGCTATTTGCATTATTTTCATAATAAGCTGTTCCAAACTGCTATAATTTCTTATTTCAGTTGTTTACTATACTATAAAGCAATCATGAACACTCCCAAGCGTGTTGGGATGGAAAATAATAATTCTGCAAATACATGATACAAAACACGTACAAGCGTGTGGTGGAAGATACCAACGCTGTAGGGTAGGAGTATGGGAGTGAATAATTCAGCGTTTGCTAAAGTTTGCGTCTCCTATACGTATTTACATAGACATAATTACGCAACTGAGTTTGCGGCACATCGTTTTCTATGCCGCAACATCTAACATCCAAATTAATCTGGCTTCTGTTACTGTATACTTTATAAATACTTTTTAATTCCAGTTTTTGAAATTAAATTTTAGCTATTGCCGATTTCGCTGTGAACGTGTATACGTATCATTTGGAGTAGTAAATGAATGTACATATCTTTAAATTCCCCTCTAAGAGTAGCATAGCAACGGAAACTTTTCAGTGTTCAAAATGTTGCAAAAATATTAAATTCTAAACTTACTTGGTTAATTGTCAAAATATTTTAAAAATATGCGTCGATTTCATAGCCATTGGCTATTTTCAGGTCATCGCCGCCTATATTTATTGCAAATAGAATAAAGTGTTTCTTCACTATTGGTTTATCACAGTGTTGGTAACCGTGTCATCAAATAAACGATTGTACTACCAGCTTAGAGTTATTATACCGTATTTTTACGAATCTAACGCGCACAATTTTTATCCAAATTCAGTATTCAAAATTTTGATGCGCATTACATTCAAAGACACGTTAAATTTAAGTGCAAACTCGTTTAGTGTTTCGCCGGTAACTGCATTCAAATTTGTCATACATATCTTAGGTCACAATGCGTTGTTGTCATTCTCTACTTCATTACATTTATCGACGGTCTGTTATTGCATTGGCGTCAGGAAATGGAGGGCAAACAGAAGAACGTGTTATAACACTACTTTAAATCCTTTATCCCGAAAAAAATTGTAACGAAAGGCAGAAAGAGAACTCGATGTAGAGGAGAGCCACGTTTGCGGTAATAGAAATCGGCATTATGTGCAACAAAAGCTAGCAGAAAGGTACTTGTAACATATAATTGAATCGCTGCACAGGGATCGGGTACCTAAACAAATTGCTAGGCACATATTTTCAACAAACAAAACCATTAGAATGCTGTGCACAAAAACGACATTAGGAAACCCTTCTTGTTAAATCTCGCACTTTGTTAATAGAAATAAGGAATGCAACAGCTAGAAATGCTGAATCAGAACAATGACACTGAGAGTATTATTTTTACTGCCTGTTCTCTATTCCACAAACATTTGTTTCTAATGTAATTCAGCTGCTTTGCTCTTACGCAAACAAGTGAAAAGGACGGAAATGAGCCCATTGTAAGCATGTAGGCGTTATCAATTGCTTCTAAAATGACTTAAACTTAATCCTAGATTAAGTTTAAATTAATCTCTTATCTAGCCAATCTTGCCACATTGCGAAGCCTGTGTTCACTGCGATTAGGCTGATACATAACCTCCATATACTCAATATGGGTCAAAATGGTACCAGCATTCATACTTGTAGTCATGCTAAATTTTTAATTATATTTCTGTACTTTTTTATGTAACCAGCCGTTTGTGTTTTGTCGATAGTAACTTAACCCGAAAATGTGCAGGTAGTACTGAATTGCTATGCCGTGCCTCTGTAGGATTTGACTTCGCGTTTTCACAAAACTATCTATTGTGCTGTTAATGTTTTACGTTATTCGGTTTAAACAATGCAGTTTTTATCATATCCGTTTGCATCTGCCTGTCATATGTTCCAAATAACCATCAAATCGTCTCAGCGCAGTATGCTTTCTCAACTTGAATCTCATTGTCATCTTCATTTAACCGATCACCTCTATGACGTATTGCCTTAAGATTTTTGGTTCGCAAAAGCATTAAGAAGTTCGTCGTTTATATCGGACAGCCCTTTTATTTTTATATTCGGAATAAACAGTTATCGCCGCATGAAACTAACCAACAGCTTACCTTTAACGGGCTCTGTTCCGGAATCGTACAATACAATTTAGTGCCTCACCACGGAATGACGTATAAGAGGGATTTATTTCGAGTTCATACAGCTGGCCCTAAGTCAGTAGTTTAATAAGCAAGTTTTGAGAATGCTAGGCAGAATTTTTATGCTCCTATTTTATGGTCAATCTGCTCCACACTAGGGCTAATAAAACGTTTATGATCGACCCGGCATGCACTGTAAACCCAATCTAGTATTTCATTACGGCGAAACTTTAAAATGCTTATGGGAGTATGCTTAAGAACTCCTGTAGAACTTGTGTTCTCCACGATTCTCAGAATAAAGCATGTGATTGTGGCGGTTGCCCTATTTCGAAGGTTGTCCTGCGATTTCACCTGAGTTTTCATGACTTAATGAATTCTAATTTATTTTTACCACATTGAGTACAGACTTTAAACTACAATTAATTGTTAAAGTGGTTTATTTCCATTCCGATAACTGGTTTTCAGGAACGGTCAGCTTAAGTAAGGAGTACTGGTAAATCCCTGCTGAATTAAAGTGTTTCTGTTCATGGGTAAATAATAACGGTTAATTACAAACATGTTTTGTTCCCTTGGTGCCAAAATAGAAACGTCTCGTTATATTAAAGGTAACACACGACTCCTGATCAAATCTAGCTTCTATTAATCCAGCTTTTTTTAAATAATGCTTTCCTCAGTGTCGGTTTGACTGCGAGATCTTATCGCGACTCAAATGTTACATTGACACGTGATATAGTAAATCATTATATTGTTTATATTATACAATAACAAAATCGAATATTAGACCTTTACAGAAAGTAATACAGTGATAACAGTATTATAGAATTGAATTGTGTTTACATTTATAAATTTGATTTGTCATACTTCATTTTCTGCTTTTAAGAGTTTTGTTTCTGTTTGATTTTTGTCCCGCTATTACATTGTTAAAATCTAATATGAAAAGAACTTAATTTAAAATTATTTTTGAAGGTCGTTATTTTGATGAATATTTTAAGTACGCAACTAAACTTCCCACTTTCGGTGCTGTAGATATTCAGATAGCCAAATTCCTTTACTTAGTGGTTTATAAGAGACGGAAATTTTCTGATGCTGGCTAAGCGTTCCAGGATAATTTAATCTAACAATTTAATACGGGGCAAACGTTACCTATTTCATATTGTTTTAATAAATATTTACACAATTTGAAATGATGATTCATATGTTTCAAAGGAGAATAATTACATATTTACAGTATACATTATCAAATAATTTAAACCCATATATTACGAAAAAAGACAACATAATAATCCTCTATGAATCTACATATATTTTAAATTTTCCTATGTGTTACATAGCGACATATAGACACAACCAATTTTATTTTTGCAGATGTTTTCAAAATATCCTGTTCTCATGAAAAGTGTCTCGAGATTTCAAATCATCAGTTATGCTGCTCTTGTATCCTTAGTTTATTAAGGAAACTCCAATCATATTTTTATTAGCTGTATTTTTCACATTACAAAGTACACATCTGAGGAAGCGAGAAGTAGGAAGAGGATAAAAAAACAGGACCAGCATTAAAGCGAGGATACATTAACTGTGTTTCGTGAATTTGTCGCATTAGAAAATAAACTCCTTGAGTCTGAATGAATTCAATAAGGAAGGCCATACCAGAAAGAGTATTCCTTTTTTTCTATATACGCTGTCTTGTAGCCGTGACCTAACTTGTAAGAAAGATCGCCAGTAATGTTCACCTTCCCCAAAATCATATACCACACATAAGCATAGGAAATACTAAAGGAGAAGCTCTAGCAATGGCATTTGTGAAAGGGCTGGGACATCGCCATGAGATTTATTCCAGTATTTCAACAAAGATTTCACAGTAAACCTGACTATTTATGTTGTGCGCGTTACCTTCCTTAGCATGTGAGAGGACAATTTTTTTACTATTTTCATAAAAGCAATTGCAAAAATAAATGGTAAACTGGAAGATTGCAGGTTCAGTTAACTGCTTAATAAACAGTATTTTTGAAAACTATTCCTTGCTTTCAACATACAGATATACGTGGAACAGTATTCCATTTCTTTTCCCATGGCAAATGAAATAATTATATTTGGTTATCAGAAAAGTCCAGGAGAACATTTATTATTCACGCTTTGTTGACCTTATAGCTGCAAAAATAAAGGTCTTCGGCCTCATGGTCTTAAATGAGACTTTTATCAAACTTTGGTAATCAGAACTTGGTTTTAGTTTTAGAATAGGCAACATTTCACTAAAAACACCGGGAAATGTGTACCTATGTTTGATGGTAACTTGTCTGTTATCAAATTAAAATGAGGTTGTTAAATCTTGGTAACAATCATATGTATGCTATATAAACACCGTAGAAAGTATTATTTTACAGTCCTGTTTGAAGTAAAGTAAACGCTGAACATGTAATAACGTTAGAATGGATATCGACCATGTATAAAATAGCTAAAGTTAAACACCGATAGAGCGCAGTAGTGACTGGAGGGTTTTTTCCAGATACCTATGTAAGTGTAAGCGTCAAAACACAAGCTTGGTATCAATGAAGATTAGTTTCAGAGATCGTGGCAGGAGTAAATTGCGTTACTTTCTGGAAGTGCAAATTAGGAAAATTTTGTTAGAATCATCCTTATTTGAATTCTCTAATTTATATGCCGCAAATTCATTCCTATGTGGGTGGACCATACATCGTTTCTAAAGGTAATGAAGTGTGCGGACTTTGCAGGAAATGTAGCTAGAATTTCTGAGAATGACTGGAAAGCAGGACAGATGTTACTTTAATTGTGTATAATTCTAGAAAAGACAAATTGGAGAAGCATGCCAGGGACTCAAAGCTAACATTTTATACAAACGTGGAAGTTAATTTAAATCTGTTTATTATTACTTCTCTCTTAAAACCGACCCTAGAGATAGGAGCAATTAGCTGGGCAGCATATAATAGGGATTTCCAGCAACTCTACACGTCACAACGCTACAGCGCAAACAATAAGATAAACAATTCCTCTCTATAAATGTTGTGATGTCAGTTTAGTAATTTATGAGCAGTCAAATAACTTATTGATGGTATTGAAAATCTAAGGAAGTGTTAAAGAATCTAGTGTTTTTTCTAATACATCTGAGTATCTGTAAGTATACATGACTGTTATCTAACACACATTTAAGGTGTATTGGTCTGCATCGACCCCACACTCCCACTTTCCCCTGGCAGCATTAAAAAGGAATTAAACCAAGTTTGGTTTGGCTTGTGCAAAATACATATCACTAAAGAAAATTCAGTTTTAAATTTGTCACTTTACGCTGCATTACTATATGTTATTCACTTGCATGTTGCAAACTAAATAGATAAAAACGTATTTGGAAACAGCATGACATCGAAAATGTACAATAAATCCAGAAATATACACCAAGTATACAAGCAAAGATCAGTCCTACCCTATCTATGGAGGATGCCAAATTTCAAGGAAACTGAGTCGAAAAGTAAGTATTTCTTTTATAAAATACTAAAATATAAGTTAGGGTTTTCGTTTATAAGTAAAATAAAAATACTTTAGAGGACGACATGATTATCAGCGCGTCACATTAGCATTTCTCGACCCCAAAATTGGGAATATATATATGCATTTTAAGGATATATGAGGATTTGTTTTTAATTAGAGCGACTTTCGTCGTACCGCGGTCAGGTTAGATCAGTCTAGCTTTAAAACAGCTGTAGGATATCATCTCCACTGGAATAGCCTCGCCTCACAAGTGTCCCAGCCTGCAAACGAGGGAGAAACCTTGAAATTCGTAAAGAACGCACATCGAATAGAAGGGGAGGCTTCGTTGAATTGGTCACCTTTCCCCAGAAAGTGCAGTGTAAAACAGGAGAGTTTGGTCGAACTCAGTAGCTTAAGTGGAAGATGCTCGCAAGGAAACAGAGCAATTCTATATAGCATGATATAGAAAGCTTCCAAAGACTTTCCTTTTATTTTGATAATGATTAAAAATATAAAATAACTACAATGGATTTAAATCTTTAGTGTTATATTCTTTCTAACTCTAAAGGTACTTTCAGTCCCTTTATTCTTCAGATGCAAGTAAATGCTTAAGTGAAAATTGAACTGCATAAAACGCTTCCGAAAATCATGCGACAAGAAAGGGATCCTTCGCATTATAAGTACAGAAATCTTTGTTTATCTGTACTGAGAGGAACAATGAAATTTGAACTCAGTTAAAAATTTTAAAAGTATAGAGGAAATCTATGCTTTTAAACAAGAATACAATTCCTGCTTTTCTATCCTTCCTAAGTCTGTGTGCTTAACATAGTTTTCCTTCTTTCAATATGCGACGGATTCTTGCAATTCATTGTGCTATTTTTTAATTTTATTGGTATTTAAGCCGACAAAAGAAACTAACTGCTTGCTCTTTTGCGTAATACACAACAAAGTCGATTTAAAAAAAATTGTACATGCTGAGGCTGAAACATGAATGTCATGCTTTCTCTCCATTTATGGTAAAGAAGGAAAGAGCACTATGGGGCGGTTTCACCAACCCATGTTAAAAATACTCTAACATCGTGTTTGTTAACATTTAGTTTCATCAAGATTTTACAGCAAATTGTTAGTTAACTACATGTTAAGGTCAAAGACAACTGCGAACGATAAGTTTCGAGAAGGCGGTGACGAACTACGCGGCTTCTGAACGCGCTCCGATGCACTTTTGTTTACGTATCGCAGAAAAGATTCACTGGCAATTGCCATGATGCCATGTGATGTTTGTGATTATCTGAGGTTACAATCTCGAAGTCAACTCAAAAATCTGGATGCAGAGGAAGTAAATATTTCACGGCTTGAAAAGCATTACTTACACAGCTGGTTACCACCTATAGACGTACTATCGAGTGGACACTAGTGGACGAAAGTGTGTTTCCACTGATTAAGGATCAAGAAGGCCCAAACTTAAATACTGTTTGCTTCTTGAAGCAATTGCTTTAGAAACGTTCCGAATAAACTCACAAACTCTGGATACAGCAAAAAGCCTTGGAAATAGCAACGTTATGACCTACCATTAAATGAAAGATGTCAGTACATAAAATCTCAAAATAATTAAAATTGTAGCATAGGCAAAAGAGACATGTTTTTGCTTTTTGTACTCTAACCTCTTGTATTCACCACAAAAACCATGCTCATAACCCCTTTTGACAGTCTCTATCGCTCTAAAAATTACTCCTTTTGCAGGTTTTCAATTTTATAATGACGCACGACTGATCTTCCGTTAGGAATGACAATCAAAACTGCCAAATACAGCAAATTCGCTCAACAGCTTGATTTGCGGCAGCCATTTTAACTTCTGACATTTGTCAAATTCCCTAACACAAGGTTACGGCTGTGTTAAATTAACAAGATTAACACAGTGTTAAAGCTAACATTGTCCGATGAAACAGAATTCGCGTAAACTTCAGTGTTAAATCAGTTTAATATGTGTTAACATTTAACATCGGTTGGTGAAACCGGCACTATACATTAGAAAAGAAGGCATGAATCCACTTTATTCAAATCCAAGTAATTTCACATAACCTCTAATTTTTAAAATATTATGCATTAATACAGAGGTTTAAAACCGTGTATTTAGATAATGGCTAAATTTAATAGTTTTTCAGCTTTCATCCTCTGATTCACAATATCTTTGCCTAGGAGAAAATGTCATTGTTTGATATGATTTGTTTCTTCAAACATAGTTATTTTCATATTTTGAATTCAGATGGAGCAACCTTCTCAGACTATTAATTAATTTAACATGGTGAACATAATTTTTGGCCTATACCGCCAATAACACTATACAGTTTTGACTTCTGGTTTCCTAGGGTATGTTATATAAAATGTAAGTGAAACAGTCGCAGAATCTTTTAAAAATTAATTTTGTAGATAATAATGCACTAGAGAAGAAGAATAAAAGCGGAATATATGAAAGCAACAACACGGAATTCAAAATTCGATGAATATTGGTAATATACCTATTTTGTAAATAGGTAGCAATAACGCAATTAAACATACAGAAGTGTCTATATAGTTTCCAAAAAAAAAATGCAATCTGTGTGTGGCGAGCTGGCTTATGTGAATACATAATTAGAACCAAAGCTAAGTAAGTTTGATTTCCTGTTTTGCAGTGAATCAGACATTAAGAAATCTCTATGTAGCACTCACATGAGTTTCTCTGCTCACTCTTCTACATACTATTCTTGCAAAGGTTTTTTCTTCTTAATACAGATAAAGCTTCAATTACACATTTACACGTTTTGTTATAGGTATAAGAAGAATACCGTAAGATAAACGATTCTAAAATCATTCCAAGCTGATCGCTGTGTGATGGCATTGAAATTCTGTTATTTTTGCATACAAACGTAAAAGAAGGTAAAAAAGAAAGAATAGAATGGGGATTTTGCAGTTGAGAAAAGTATAAAGTGTTTGAAAATTTAAACCAATAACAGAGAATATTTCGGAAATATTTTTATTCAGCACTTTAACAAGATATACATTTTTGGCGTAGTAAGATTTGTCCATCTTATGGAGTTTACCAGTTATACACAAGTAGTTCCGAATAAAGGCTTCACGTGCTATTCTCAGAAAAATTAAAATAAGCATTTTATTTGTCATGAAAATAGTTTACACATTTTAAAGGAAGTCGTTAGAGCTCTTTTTGAGAAAATAAAAAATAAAGAAAATTCTTTCATTTAAAGGTAGTTTGGGGTGGGGTGATTTTCTTCAAAATCTTCGTGTCGCCTCCCTTGAAGGTCCTATGTGCTTAAATATCAAGTTTTGTATTTAACTGACATTTCGTTATTTTGCTCGCAGGCAGACAAACACACACATGCATGTAACGTTTCCCAAAAAGGAATTTTGGAGCTCACGGGAGTCTCAGAACTTGTATTTCCGATGAAACTTCGTCATCAAAATTTTGAGTGAAATACAATATTTGCTCTACTTACTGCAAGTAGATATATAGTGGAGAAAATAATATTCAGAGATCTGAGTGGAGTTTGCACTTGTAATATATTATGTACGTGGATCAAAGACGCAAGTGATCCTACAATATATGACATCAAGTCATAAACTTTTGCTCTGGACGAAGAACATCTGATAATAAGGAGCTTAATGATGCGTAAATATTCAGCAAGTATCGAAGAGGACGAAGGATGACGACTAGCTTGTAGAGTTACTACAAAGAAGGAAGAGAGAGGAAAATTCTTTCAGCTATATCTGCCCAGCTCCAGTTACTTGCAATAAATTCCAGGAGGTAATTAAGGTCTGAACTTTGACATATGGTGCACCAGCCATTCGGAATTGTTGTTCCTAAGAAATTAATGAGACTTACGCTACATAATATCAGGCATTGAGGTATTTCACAACTGTTTAGTAAGATAAAACAGGCCCTCAGAAAAAAAACTACATGGTCATTAAAATCTTTGCTCAGATATGTTAAAACTTGTTTCTGAGCTAAGAGGCATATAGCAAGTTTAACTATTTACATAAGGCATAGTAGGTTTAGGTTTATTGTGAGTTTAACATTCAGCGGTATTATTTAAAATATACATATATTTACGACACATTTACAACAGAGAGAGTGTAGAAACAGTGTAATTATTTTACAGTACTATAAATATTCATGTAGCTATTACAAGAACACAACTTTCTCTACCAACTATACCTCACCTTTATACCTATTTAACAAATGAATCGTAAAAACAGATGTACTGCGTTCACATGACTTTCTCTACCCACTATCGTTTATTTTTGTATATCTTCTACCGCATATTGTTTATTTTTGTGCACTTCATTTTTTGTTTCATTTTATCGACGTAAACGATTGCACAAATGGTTTAATTACACCTTTACTTGTAGGTATAAGAACTGAAGTGATAGTTAAATCTTTAAATGTCTAATACTTTACATTTATATGACTTTGTCTACTAAATACCTTTTAATTGTATTTATTATATGTATATACTGTTGGACAACGAGAAGAAGTCGAGCGGGGCCTGAGGGGCGAGCGGGGTTCTGTAACTGTTTATCTGCTCACGTACTGTCGATTGTTTACTACGTTTACTAGGAAATGTGTTTTTGTGTGCAAATGAACCACCCGTGCTGCCAGATCTGATACTAGTAGAACAGCAACCGCCGTAATAGGTGTTAACGCATTGGCTCTTGCCATGGATGAGTACTTGACAACACTGTGTAGTAGTTTATAATGTCCTAACATGCTTTTCGTATCCACACGGCGAGCGTAAATATGATACGGACGCAGGAAAGTGCTGATGTTACACATTCCTCTCGCTTGCCTTCTTCTCGTGGTCACACAGTACATACTGTAAATTACTCCTACAAAATCTTATTGTTCTGCCTACTTGATGATAATTCAGATATATATTTAATAAGTGTTAATGCCATAAATAAGTTTATCTGTGTGTTTTAATACCATTTAAATTTTTGGTGGCTTAAGATTTTGTCCATCTCCTACTTTTTTTTAATTTGTATTTTTATCATATGCTCTCCTGCAGTGAGCACTTAAAGTTTCCTTAAATGCGGGACATCCAAGGCCAAAGTGGTCCGTTTGTCCAACTCCCAGCGTTCCTTCCGGATAAATATCTGGAAGGCCTGTAGAGTCACTACGTCCCCAACTTTCAGCACCCAAAAATAGGTGGCAAAGATTAGCCAAGTACGGGCATCTATCAGTTTCTTATCACCGTGCTGGAATTCGAGGTTCTGATAGACCCCAGTGGAAACACACAGGTCTCCACCGCAGAACACCTGAGGCAGAGATTTAATGTTGCTCTGCCATGCCGCCCAAATTTGTCAGCTGTTGGAACAACCTCATTGACAGCCAAGTAGACCCCAGCTTTCCATTCTGTGGGGATCTTCGGTTTCTGAAAGTTTTTCTAAATTGTCCTCCATCGTCTCAGCAAATAGTTTTGTTGTACCCGCGGTAGAACAGTGGTGGTAGTCATGAGATGCTTGTGACCGAGTAAACGTCAACGTCTGAGTAGGTCCGCAAAGGTGTTCTACCACCGCCGAAATTCGGGTAGCGCTTATCTGGAAGACGAAGTTGTGCTGCTCAAAGAGATTGTTGTAGCACAAGGCCCTCACCGTGCAGAATCCTCAGTATAGTTCTTCTAAGAAGTACCAGACATTTCACATCCACCTTTATTAACTGGCAGCCGTAGTTGTTCCCTGGAAACCCGATAAGCAGCTCCAGACAAGAGAAAGTAACCAATAAGGCATTCGATCCTCTGTGAAAGTTGCTTGGTAATAGGCAACACTTGAGCACTGTATCAAATCCTACTGAGGGCACATCCCATATTAACCGAGATAAACCTTTGCAGAAATAGTTTCATTTCACATTTCGTTGTGTGTGCAGCAGTAAAACGATAGCTGGACGCTATAATTAGTTCTCCTTGAAATTCCATACCCTTTCCTTGAAACTGCGAGGGCAACTTAATAGCGACAGCACTTAAAAGCGGTATATCAGTGATCCGTTTATTTGTATTTCCTTTGTGTGTTCTAGTGTTACAAAATTTTTATTTTATCATTTTGTCAATCAGGATAAACGTTTGCAGAAACAATTTCATGATTTTATTAAGCATTTCGTCGTAGACACAACCATGATACAGGATAGGGAAATGTTTTAAAACGCGTCACCTTATTCTGGCCTCAAAAATGCATACTATTTCTATGTTATCTCGAGAAACAACTGATAAGCGATAGCAGTTTAAACAATCTGATGTGTGTAATTCACTTGACTTTCCCTATGCAGTAAGATTAATTTTATATCATTTCTACAAACTATTCATACAAAGCTTCTGTTTCCTAACTATTTCATGTTAACCTTTACAGAAATTTCGTTATAGGACGATAGGAATATAAAAAACCGAATTGATAGTCTTGTTTAAAAGCGGGTCGCTATAAACTGGCCTTGAAATTTGGCAATTATGGTTGTTAATATTCATCCAATGTGATTAATAGATGAGAATGATAAGATTTTTCGTAAAGAAGTTTGATTAAGCCCCCAAAAGTACAATTGATTTCCAATCAAAAAGTCTATATTTAATTAGAATAAATAATTAAAATTTTAATTTTTATCTCACCTATATAGTGGGCAACAAGTTCTAGCGATAGCACCTTAAAAATTACAGAAGTATTGAACAATTCAAACCAATATTAAAGGATATCTCGGAAATAGCGTACGTCACAAAAGAAAACATTTTCGAAATAAACAGCATGCTTTAAATATATATACACTCTTTTGCAAAGTGATCTCGTATGGTTTACCCATTATGCAGAAATATACGAAATTCCCTCAGAATTAAATTTGATTTCACGAACTATTCCCAGAAAATTAAAGAAATACAATTTGTCATGAAAATATAAGGTATATTACACTCTAATCAAAATCGTTCGAGTCATATGAAAATAAAAAGGAATAAAAAATAATTCAAATTTAAATGATCATCTTCGCGTCACAGTTTTAGAAGATACTCAAATATGAAGTTTTATATGTATCCGCTTCTTCGCTTTCGAGTTATGTTGTTCATAGACACACGCACTCAGACATGGAGCTTTTTGATAAATATGAAGTTTTTATTCAGGGACCTCAAAACATGTATTTCCGGTGAAATTTTAGTATCGAATTTTTGGGTAGAATAGAATACTTCCCCTTACGTACTATATTTTAAAGTATTGAGCAAAGAATAAATTTTCGATAGAAAGATTGTTCAGATAAGCGAAACTCTTAAAAAGTTCTACATCCAACTGCCACGAAACAAAAAATCATAAACTGAAGTTCTTAAGAGTTTAACGCCTGTTCTTAGAACATACGGCACCACAGGTGGTGGATACTTATGATACATGAAATAAGAAGATAATTGGTTTAAGAAGGAAACCTTCCAGGCCTAAGTTTAGGGTATTTCCCAGGCATTTGCCAGCTATATGAACTGGGGTAAGCCTGTAGAAACCCACTGGTATTGTTCAGGTTTCATGGGCAATACCAGCAAGTAACATTTAACGCGCTCGCATGCAATGCATGCCAGCTAAGTAGCTATTCACTTACTAACCGGGGTGCTATGCGGGACCCGACTAAAGCATGCAAGCATGAATGCACGATCCACACACAGCATTACACGATTAACACGTGGTAGGGTTTTTTAGTGGGTATTCCGCTTACAGCGGCGAGCCCCACATATCCCCCTAGCCATTGCACACCGGCTGGGGGTCGAATGCAATAATGCATTTTTCCCCCCACGGAAAAAAAAAACTGTAGAAAACCTCAGTCAGACAGAACAGTGCACACGGGATTCGAATCCGCACCTCCCGTTCATGACAATGCGCATATATTTGCCTACCCACATATTTAATATAAATTTTGTTATTTAATCCAATAAAGTAATTCCACCGAGTGTGATACAAAATTCAATAGACAACTATCCAAGGAAATACTATTTCCTGCCTGCGACTTGTAAGGAAATGCAGCAATTGCGTATATAACTATTCCATCAAATGCGATAGCATACATTCGTGGTATTGTCCAGACCCTAAGTCCAGCTGCAGAATGAGCTAAATACATATAACATATGGTGCACTGTCATCCCCAAATAGAAAAAATGCTGTCTAATTTAGAGTGCACACTTAGCAAGTCATTACTCTATTATAATGTTGACCAAGACGGCCGCTAAGTGGAAACAACGACGTCGGTTACACGCCATGTTGTATTTTCATAACCAACCTTTATTTTTGGGTCCGAGAAGGGGATTAATTAAATATTTAGGTGGATGTGAAGTAAAAACTGATAAAAATACGTTTTCATTGCTAAAATACATTAAAAATATAAAACAAACCGACGCTAGTAAAAGTACTAAAAAGATATGGTAACGAAACGTAGGATTTCTTAATGAGAGGATAACATACAAAGTGTGATAACTGGTATTCAAGATGTAAGCAACATACCTTTCTGCTAATAGAGAGATCTAAAGCATAAAATTTATTTTTCAGAAGGCTGGGATGATAATTGAAAGGAAATGCAATTAGATTACAGAATATTTTTCTCCTTATAAACAGAAGTGTAATTTCCCTTATTTAGCTTCCTGTTCTCTATTGTCGATAACGACTTCATTTGTGATCCCCGAAATGTAGTGCAAGCTTTAGTAATTGTGAAGGGTTAATGCTGGTTGCCCGAAGACCCTATCCTTCTGCTCCTTCCACTCCTTTTTATCTAGACAGTTTCAGGGATTTCTGCTTCGATGATATTTGTTACATCTGAACCTTTCGCAAGTTTAAATTTGAACTGAGCAAGCACTATCGTAGTTTTCCTTAAGCTTGTTTACTTCCTCAGACCGGGCTTCTAACTCGAGCAGGTGCCCAGAATGGCGAATATAAACTTAAATTTAAAAGTGTGTTTCAATAATAGTACTCGCCCACACATGGGAACAGCTAGTAGAATACCAGGCGATTGTGAGGAAGGTACACGGATTTACAGACGCATAATGAGCATTCCTCCACGTATGCACATACACAAAAATATAAATGCATACTCAACATGTTAGTATTCCTTCTTAAACACATGTAACAGTTACGTATACTACGGGAGAAAATCAGTGAATGCTGGCGTAGTATTATGGGCGAGACTGAAAAGCCTCAATGCTTAACCATTTGGCATGGACCTGGTACGTGGATGTACTTACGGGCATGCATGGTGTGAACACTTACGCTTGGAGATATTTACTTCCACTACTACCTACTTAGAATAAGTAGAAGGAAGTATTGTATTCCACCCAAAAATTCGATTCAAGATTTCCCGAGGGAAATGTTTGAGGCACCCTGAACCCCCTAAAAGAGAACTTTTAGGAAAAGGTCCGTATATGTGTGTGCGCGCCCGACAGAATGACTCAAACACGAAATGTTCGATAAGTACCAAATTATATTTACATGACAAATAAAGTGAATATCTTGAATTTTTTGGGAAACAGCCCGTGAAATCATGTTCATTCGGAAGGAATCTTGTGTAATTTTGTGATAACGGGTAAACTGTAAGAAATAGATAAAAACTTAATAAACATTTATACCTCTTTAAAACATGCAATTTACTTCCAATAACTTCATTTTTTTGTTGCATTAGACATTTCCGAGGTTTTGGCTTGGTTTCAATAGTTCAATATTATGTAGTTTTCTTAAAGTGCCGTTGGTGTTCATTGTTTTGAATAATGTCATGGAATTTCAAGGCCAGCATATACCCACTAATGTTTATATATCTGAATACACGGTAGATTGCCCTATCTCCATTGTACTTACAACGAAATGCAGGATGAAACCACTTCTGCAAACTTTGTTTAGATTAACACGAAGTAGGTAGATGGAAAGATAAGTTTTCTTAATAATGGTTTGTAGAAGCTAATGAATGTAACACCATCATACCGTTTTTACTATCACTACCACATACTAGTAGGCAGAGACGCTATTACATTCCACGCAAAAATTCCATATCGAGATTTTACCGGAAAAAGTTTTTTTAAGCCCACCGAGTCCAAAGAATGCATTTTTAGAAAAAGTTTATGTGTATGTGCGCTCTCTCTCTCTCTCTCTCTCTCTCCCTTACGTCCCTGTGAATAGCATAAGCAAAAGACGAAATGTCTATAAATACCAAACTTTGTATTAAGGTTCAGAATCCTCTAAAGTTGAAACACGAATATTGTTAAGAATATCACTCCATCCCAAATCATGGAAGAGCTTAACATTTAGATTTTCTCAAACATGACAAGCGATTTTTATTAAAATGCCATGTGTTTTATATATTTTTATGACAAATAAAGTGTATATCTTGAATTAGCTGGGAATAACTAGTGTAGCCCTCTACACGTACTACACGTTGTACTTAAATAAAATAACGTTTATCTCGTTTAACATACAGTTTATTGCTCTACAAGCAGCATTAAAATGTAGCCTGTCATCTTAAACAGTTCTAGCTTGGTCTGTAAAATGTTATCAGCATCTGAGTTGGGCTGGATCGTATTTGAATCTTGGATGGTATACTTTCTTGGAGGGTTATAGGGCGCGATTATACACAGTCTCAGAATTACGGTGTATATTTCTATGAACAATTTGGCGTAATATTGGAGTGCATATAAACAATCATCTTACACACTTTGACATAAAAATAAAGTTATAGAAGAAGAAACCGGTAGAAGTATATTTAGTTTTTTTCTAAATATTTGGAAAACTTTAAAATACTTTAAGTGTTTATTCTTACTAAGATATATGAAAATCACAATAAAAAAGTAACAGGGATAGGATCTTACAAATTGTGATCCAAAATTTGGGTGGTGGATCGCGGACGATACGAAATTACCGCATTTGTACCATCAATTTGTTGATGCAGTATCTGAATAAACAAAAGACAGAATAATGTATAACAGTATGTTCACTATTTTATAAACACACAGTAATATTACAAAAATGTGTTCTGAATTTATGCTCATGTTTTTTGGCACATCGTATGGAAAGCATTTTAGATGTTAACACAGCATTTAAGATAAAACAGAGTGCGAGACTAGCACCTGCCCACACGTGCAGTGATGTAGATCTTCCATCTGACAAGGTTGTTTACCTTCAAATGCTGAATGCTGTCATGTATTTCAACAATATATCTCTTAAACTGTGACACAGGCTATGGTAACAGAAACTCTATAAAAAAGCGACCAACATGTATTAAAATCCACGGGGCAACTGCTGATTTAGAAAATGACATTTCAAAGGTATAGCTTCCCAATAAATAAATTCCAGTGAAAGGTATAGTGCAGAAAGACGACTATGCAATTAAGACCATTTTTTATCTATAATGACTCCCTGTATCAAAGAAAACACATAAAGGTAAGATATATTGGTGAATGCAAAAAATAAGAATAATCGATCGTTTGCTGAATATTTTAATTCAAACTAATACACTATTTTAATACCACTATTTGGTTGTACATTTTGCACGTATCTTGGGATCAAATGTATTTATGCAGCATGAGCTCGAGAATGATGGGCGTAATGGGAAATAAACCGTGCTGGGTTGTCGAGACGTGCCCAGCTTACATAGAAAAGCGCAATGAATTTGCATGAATAATTTCACACACACTGGGTCCTGCCATGACATTAGGGTTTCTTTCCGAGAGAGGCTCGTGGAGTTGGGGATGTTCAGACTAACTTTTAGGAATTTAGGTTCCTGAGCTGCTCGGCGTGTTAATTCCGAGCCAAGTGGCAATTTCCAGAGAGCAAGACGGGGTCACGTCGAGTATGTCTCCCAGCAAACTGACCTACACGGCCTGAAGAGCCGCACTTCTCCCCAGAAATTAATTGGGGAGGGTCCCCTATGCATTGCTGATGAGGCTCTTGCAGGCACTAGCTCTTCCACCACCTTTCTGTGCTCATGAGAGCGTGGTGGCGTGACATTCACTACCTGAGGACGTATACACAGCGTTACTGCTGAATTGGAAAGGTAAGCTGTTACCTCTGAAGCTTCTATGCCATAGGTGATATCACAGAGGGCTCTATATCGTGTGATGACACCTAGGGATTTGCTACAGTATAGTACGGTATGCATATCTTTCGTTTTACACAATGAACAATGAAATAAGAATTAACATAATAAGATATTTGTTTACTCTTCTCCTTCTCTTCAATTGCTGCAGAACTAAATACATTATTACACTTGTTTAACAGTTAGGAAGTCTGTCATCATTATCTGTTTTCAATGCCTCATGCCTCAGAACGGTCCGGCAGCGAACGTGTCGAAGGGCAATATTTCTTGTACCATTCAATCACTATTCAATAGGAGTGGAAGTTGTATGGAGAAAAATGCCCTTTCAGTTACTAAATGCTTGGGTAAGCGCGAAAGTTCATTAAATCTATGACCAAATATTGAGTTTATGAAAAGACGGATTGGTATAAGCAACTTAGCTTATATGTGCCAATTAGACACGAGCAGCGAGAGAGAACTTTGCAGCATAACGATCACTCTAATGACCCGTGCATCCTCGTTTCCTTGTAAAGTAGAATCGTCCGGAAAAAATCCAGACGGGTTTCTTCACCAGTATCATCACCTAGGAATTCATTTATGAACCAATCGCCATCAGAAGTTGATTAAGACAACCATAAATAACCACGTTTACGACTCAGGAACGAGTTAAGTGAATAGTTTGATAAATTTTACACCACAATCCAACAGAAGGATAATATGATATCCTGTTGCAACATGATTGTGCACAACCAAATTGGGAAAAATACCTCCATGATTATATTATGAGTTAAGCGTTCTTCAACAAGTGTTACCTTGTGATGAGTCAGTTATGTGGCCTCCAAATTCTCCGTATCTCTTGACACCTGAATTTTTCCTCTGAAATTTAAACAAGATTGTCGGGCATACACAGTCATCCGTAGACATAAATTGAGAGAAAAGATGTTCAATGCTTTTGGACGAGTTTCTCCCGAGATGTCAAATGAGATATGAAATAAATTTTATTAGCATCATATAAGAAATGTGTAGTTTAGTAGTAGTGGTCTTCTTTGATAAAAATTCCTAACCAATTACAGAAAAATAAACAGAAACCGTTATATTAAAACCTTTTTATTTAATGTCTTCTCCAATTAATCATCCTGTATAGAAAGAAACTTGGAAGCCTTTCTCAGTTAATTAGATCACTTTACGGATGTATTTCAGCTGATTTGTTTATACATAAATGTAACGAAGCATAGAGAGAGTCTCCTGCAAATGCGAAATTTGTGGATCGCACCGTTTCACGTGTTGACTCAATCTTCTAAGGTTGGATCAAGCAGACAATAAATGCTAACTTCATTCGCTTGATTGCTGCTGCTTATCAAAGGTTATGAGCAAATGCTACTCTCTGATACGCATACTTGCACACTTGGGGACTGATAACTGAAATTGACTCCATCAAGCTTTAGAGAACTTTGTCTTTCAACGGACTAGTCAGGCTATGAAATGTTGTGCGCTCAATAACAAGTATACTGAATTACCACTCTCTGTCACGGGAGTAACTACCTGGAAAACAAGTATTCCGCTCTATCAGTCCCCAAGATTATAGCTGGCGCAAAACTTCTGTAATCGTGACCCTGATTGCCACCCCAGCTGCTGAGCCTGAGAATGGTTTACGTTTAGCTTAATCAACGAAAGCGATATAACACCTTTGCTTGCTCACAGTGCGTAACACATACAGTCTGCATAGAAAGTGTCCGTATCTGGTTGTAATTTCAAAGAGAGCAGCACCTAAATAGTGCTTATTTTATATTTGTGATGTTTATAACCATGGTTCCTATGTTTTCAAAGTTAAGTGCTAAGGTATTAAATAGTCAAAGCAGGGAAATAATTTCAAATGTTCTCGAATTCATGAAGCAAGAAACAGAGATAAAGGAAGAAGATATAGGTTCACCCGAGTTTCACAAAAGCCTTAAGAGAGTGAAAGAAAGAATAGCCAAAGCAACTGTGTTTCACTGAGTTCCGCATCCAGAGTTCTCAAAGATAAGAAGAAAACACATGGTTGGAAGAGTATCATTTGACACACCTGGGAAGAAACATATCTAAGGTCCCTAAACGTATTACAGAAATAGACGATTTCGACAAATGTGTCATTCGGCGCACGATTCACAATTTTTATGTGGAAGAAAGAATGTCCCAACAATAAGCAGATTGCTTATCAAGCTGAAAGATAGCATAAATGTTCAAGGTGGTGTTGCAAATCTCAGAAAAATTATAAAAGATTTAGAGCTCAAGTGGAAGAAAACGAAATCAAATAGAAGAATTCTAATAGAAAAGCACGATAGATCTCAGCTGGATGAGTACCTTACACAGAGGTAGAAATTAGAGGATCCAACTATAGTGTATGAAGATGAGTCATACATATAAAGCAGTCATATAACATCTAAAAGCTATAGCGAA
Source organism: Deroplatys truncata (assembly GCA_030765065.1). Taxonomy (NCBI): domain Eukaryota; kingdom Metazoa; phylum Arthropoda; class Insecta; order Mantodea; family Mantidae; genus Deroplatys; species Deroplatys truncata. The sequence goes on along the minus strand of CM060977.1, from coordinate 179,779,659 downwards.
TTAGCTTTGCAGGCACTTGTTGCCAAAGGGCAAATACTTATTATCGCTCATGCTGTTGGAAAGATCGGCTTCGTTCCAAATGCCTTTCTTTTACAAGTCGCAACAATAAACAGAAGATTTTCGTCAAGAAATGAATACAGAAAATTACATGTAATGAATCAACACCATGTTGATACCTAACATGCCTACTGGGTCTGTTCTGGTTATCGACAATGCTTCACAATGCGCCAACACTCAAATTAACAAACCACCTACCTCAAATTCTTTGAAAGAAGAAATGAGGGGTTGGTTACTTAGGCGTAATATAGCTTTAGATGAAAGCTTGAGTAAACCAAAGCTATATAACTTAATTAAAGCCAACAAACCGCTTCAGAAGTCATACATACTTGGCCAGATATGGCCATAATGTACTTAAGACTGCCACCGTATCACCCAGATCTAATTCCAATGGAATTAATCTGGGCTAATGTCAAACAATGGGTGGCCTGCAGAAGTAACACTTTTAAATTAAAAGATGTGGAGCAGTTATGTCGCCAGCGATTTGCAGGAACTGGAAGATCAGAATGGAAAAATGTATGTCGACATGTTGAATAAATCAAGAAACATTATTTCGAAAAAGATGAAATTGCAGAAAATCAAATATAAAGAATTCTCATTCAGGATAATGGTGCAGAAAGAAGCAACAGCAGTGATGACGGCGATGATGTGAGGAAGAGGAAGGGCTGTCAGGTGTGGAAGAATTGGAGACAGATGATTGAAGGTTTTTATATTAAGCGCTTTTTACAGCGGTGGATTTAAATATACTGTATATAACTAAGTTTATCAGTGCAGCGCCGTGTAGTGCAGTGCATAACCGGTGTGCGGATATTTGACAATGACTGTCCCACGCACTCCTCCAGCATGCAGACGACGGTACCTCACATTTTCACATGTCTAGAACTGTTGCGCCAATTATATGTGTGCGGGCGGTGGCATTTCCTTTGTCAGTTTGTTTATGAGCCGCAACCAGCTTCTGCAATAATCCTTTATTTCATAGTTAATGGTGTGTAAAAATATGTATCAAACTTTCTCCTTTTCATATTTTCATTAAAGGCCGTTTGCGGAAATCCATTTTTGATACTATTTTACCATAAATTTTGATTGATATATGCGTTACGACCGAGATGCCCTAAATAAGTATAAAGCATTTCAGGATAACTACAGGCATTAACGTCTTTTCATTTAAAATTATATTTTTTGGAATGTCCGAATGGTGGCAGTACCTTACAATCTACTGGACTTGGAGGGGAGAAGCTTCCTGCAGTTACTAGCAACCGAACTTGAGACAAACTTGAACGTCAGTGTGACCTTAGCAGTGTATTGTGAGAACGTGTTCGGATAAGCTGTTTGATAGTGCACAAATATTTATTTGGACATAAAATAGTTAAGTACAATTGGCGTAAAATACATTTCGGTAAAAAAATGTTATTTGTTTCATAATATGCATAATAAACCATTAAACGTTTTATTTTAAAATGTTAATATTCACCCTAAATGCTAATTTAAATGCAAAAAAATGCCTGCAGGTAATAACGCCTTTAACTTCTTTTCTTCCAAAGAAATGGGAAAGCCCTGTACCACTGACGACCTGAGACAGGCGATTGGGGCAGTCAAGTCCGGTAGAAGTGTTACAGACGCAACAAGCAGTTTCAACATTCAAAGGGGTAAAATTAAGGATCCAGTAAGAAAACTAGGTCGCAGCCCTGTATGCAATACAGACATTGAAAGGCAATCAAAAGAAAGAATTGTTAGGCTCCAGAAAGTAGGTTTTGGTGTCACGAGGAATATCAACTATGAAAAGAGTATCGTTTGTGAAAATTGTGAGAACTTCTCTACAGAGGTCCCATTCACTTCAGATCTTCCTAAATCAGAATCAACCAACGAAAAGTATTGATAAAGATCTCTACTGTGGTGATTGTGGAGGCTACTACTATAATAAAAGATCCAAGAAAAGTAGGATTCAGTTCAGTGAGTGCAAAGTGTGCTATCATGAGACCTGCCAGAATAAATCTGTGCAGAAGCCAGGATAGGCTTCTCTGTGTCAAGACGGTTGTGCTCATTTGGGAGAGTGACCTTGAATGATACCCTAATCACCATCAGTTTTTATTTTCAATCAGTGTTATTGTTGTTTTGATGTTTGTCTTTGATTTAATTTGGAACCAAACAAGTGTCCTTTAGTAAAACAAGAACGAGATTGATTTGAAAGTAGTACAACAAGGTGTTATTACGAACATTGCAGGTTATAACGTCACTTTATCCTGCTCTTGGTGCTCTACTTCTATTTCATAAACTATTACATATTTATCTAAATTATGTTTTGTGAGATGGTTGTCGAGACACTAAGGAACGTCTCGCAAAACACAACTCCACAGCTAAAATATTGAATTAGTGGCGTTATTGCCTGCATTAGCCCTATTGGCTTAGTTTACAATAACTGAATTTCAGACTTAGTTAATACTTTTATTTCCCTAGAAATTATTTTCATCTGGCTGAATAATGACAAGGGAGAACATGAGGGCTCAAAACAGAAGTTGCTAACTCGTATTGTTCCTTGGGTGACGTTGGGTTTCTGAGGGACTCCCTCGAACTTTACATTATTTGTTTTTGTGGGTTTTATTTCCTCTTTCTTATGGAATATTTTTCTTTTAATGTTAACCGATTTTACGCAGGTCTGGGTAAAAAATACCTTTCATAGTCACAAAACAAGGGCAGAAATTGTACACAAATCGTTCACTTGATTTACCAATGTATTTTTTCCGGTATGGTTACTGTTACTCTGTAAATTCTTTTTTGAACAGCCTTTTGGAGAATTTATTAACTCTGCCTTTTATTAATTGTATAAATACGGATAATACGAGTAATAGCAATACCTGAAACAAACCTAAGAAAAATAAATGCCCAAAATTAAATTCAAAGGTTTGCCATAATCTCACTTAGGGCAAACACTTCTAGTGTGCCTGTTAATATTATAATAAGCAGCTTCAACGAACATTATGTATACTAGAGCCGGAAATCAATGATAAAGAGCTATTTCTCTCATTCTCTATCCAGAATATGCGGTTGAAACTCCTCTATTTTATAAGCAGATTATTGTTTATCCCCTCTCTAGCCGGAGCTGCATCCTTTAGTATTTATGCATGTTTCAATAATGTTTCAAAATGAGTGCTAATGAGATTGAATCTTCTGTTTCTAATTTTGGTATAACTCGACAAACCGATCAAGCATAGCTATTAATTGCTGCTCTTCTTGAAAGTGGAATAGTGTACTACGCATACTTTCTGGCACGTTTAATATTTTGTCAAGTCGTCTTGCGTACGAGATATATTGAGTCTTTGTTTACACTCTTGTCTTTATTTTAGTATACAGTTCTACTTCTAGTGTCCTTTATGCGAACTATATTTGCTCATTGATTAAACAGCTTATATAAATTGTATAAAGCATGGTGACAGAATTATATGACGTTTGTCATCGAGAATAATAAATGTGAACGTTCTAATGCATCTAGGTGTACTCAGACTGGTATTCAATAGGGCAGATCGAAAGAGTTTCAAAATTGTTTCCGGAAGTAAGGTTGAAAACAAAGATAAAGAAAGCATTGGATCAAGTTGCAGTCATTTGTTAGCTTGTATTATAACTTTGTATGAAACAATGGAAAATAAATGTGTGCTACAAAACAAAAGCAAAATAACAAATTTCAAGCTCCAGGAATGAGTTTTCAGTATTTAAAAGGTTGCATTTGAATGGCCAAATAAACAATGACACCGCAAGTAGTGAAGTACAGCAGTATTTAAATATTCAGACAGGAGTTAATTTTCTTAACATAATGAGAAAGCATGTGCGCTAGTGATTAAAAGCTATAAGTGACGAGAACGCCGTGATACTGGATACCCAAAGAAGACTGGAGGCAGGTTGTGAGAGTCCTCTCACTACCTAGGTGAACGAGTGTAACGTACAATCCGCTCTCGTATAGTGGTGATGCTGGTGCAAACAAAAACAAGATCATCATAAGCTTTTGAGTAAAAAAAAGAAGAAAGTAATTTGAATTGTTACACTCGCGTGGCTTTCTCTACTCCCCTCAACAAACTGTCTCTAAAAGACTAATTTTTACTTTCTCCACTACGTATAGTAAGTAGGGGAAGTATTGTATTCCATCCAAAAATTCGATACCGAGATTTCACCGGAAATACATGTTTTGAGACCCCCTGAATCCAAAAACAAAGCATTTTTGGAAACATGTCCGTGTGTGTGTCTGTGAATACCATAACTCAGAAACGAACAGTCGGATAAACACCAAACTTGATACTTAGGTTCAGTATGTTCCAGAGATGCGACACGAAGATTTTCAAGAAAATCCCCCACCTCAGATTACCCTTTACATGGAACATTTTTCGAAAATTTTAATTTTGTCAAAAATGTCCCTAACAATTTTGATTAAAATGTCATATGTTTAAGATATTTTCATGACAAATGAAATGTATATCTCGAATTTTCTGGGAATGTCTCCGAAAGTATTCTTCATTGTGAACGACTTTTGCATATCTGGTAAACCATAACAGATAGACAAAATTTTAGTACACAAAAAATGTAGATCGCGTTAAAATACATAATTTATGTCATATGCATTTGTTTTTTTGAGTGAACCATTTTCGAAATATTGCTTGTTATTCCCTTACATTTTCCAATACTTATACTTTTTCTCAAATGGAAATCCGTTATTCATTCTTTTTGTACTGGTAAAGCAAAGAGAATGGAATACTCCACATAGCAACCAGCTCTTAAAATATTTGACTATAGCTTAAAGCCTACCAATTCCCCTTGCATATACAAGAAAATTAACAATAACATTAACATCCCGATATCTCGATTAACATGAAGCATATAGAGAATAAGCGTTTGTAAAAATAGTTTGTACAAGAGTAGAGAAAGTCATGTGAGTGCAACACATCAGAAGTTTCTGTTTACTTCTAATTAATAGAGAAAAACCTTAATTACGTTCGCTTTATGTATCCGAAGCATAGAGTAGTAAAGCGATAATCGGATTTATTTAAAAAAGCGTGTCACTATGACTTTGAAATTCCATGTTCTTTGCATCACTGCGAGAAACAAAACATAACGGCAAAAGAATGAATAGTGAATTTCTACTTCAGAAACTTCAATACAATAATAAATAATATTTCGGAAAACGCTACGCTACAAAACTTTTTATTGCGTTCTTTAAAGAGATTACATTTTTCTGCCGTATACAAAAGTCATTCAGATAGAAGATACCGTTATTCAAATAAGGTTCAAAATACACATTTCATTTCTAATACAGTATCTTAAACATATGGTCCCGCATTCGGGAGGTCCCGGGAGAGATTCCCGCGACTGTCCACTCTGACCCATGGGTTTTTTCGGGGGGTTTTCGGGTCGTCAGGTGAATGCTGGGGTAGTTTCTTTTATCCCCCAAAGTTCCTGTCTTTCCACTTCGCTTCGTTGTCCTTTCATTTATCTTTCCTCCCGTTGGTCTCTTTCAGATCTATAGTGTCGGAGATGACGTTTCAGTGCAGCATGGCAGGGGAAAAGGATGCTCTCTGTGATTTCCTCAAATTTTGGCTGGCTGCCAGGGTATCTGAACCCCCTTAAGGGGCATTGCACCCCCTTCGTGTGGAGTGGGGTCCTCGATCTGCCTATCCGTCTGCCGGGATGTATCTATCTATCCTGCCATTGCGTGCCGCACGGTGTTTCCTCTCGCCTCATCCTTTCTCTTGGGAATGGCCCCTCGTGGGGCGTACGTACAATATCCACTCCGGAGAGTGCCGAGTCACCTCCATAGTTAATCCTATCCTATCCTAACCTAAACATTTGAAATTTTAATCGAAATCGTTATGTTTTGGAAAATCCAGGTAAAGAAAAATTTTCTATGTAAAGGGTAGTTTGCGGTGGGGAATTAGTTTTAAACTCCGAGCTTAAATACCAAACCCTTTGGTTGGTGTGAGTTAGGATTTTCACAGAAACAGACAGACTTTTTTTAATGTCGTTTTTCGATTCCGTTGACTTCGAAACCTGTATTTCCATTAAAATCTTGAAGTCGACTTCTTGGAATGTATGAATTACTTTCACTACTTACTGTTGGTAAATAATAGATAAAGTAAAAAGCAGGTGGAGAAAATTAATAAAATGTGTGTCTGAAAATCAGCTTAATCAAATGATTTGCTTTTATGAGCAACCGTTTTTCGTTTGTTAGACTTGTAGATGCTTGCTTGATATGGGGGGAAAATAATTACTTTTTGAACTAGAATGGATAAGTCGCTACTTGTAAGATTGCGGAAACGCTGAAGTCGGCGCGTTTCACATTAGGTAGCAATCACAGCAGCATGCACGTTCCTAGTCTTGCTTTCTTGAGCCTATCTGGGCATATTTAAATGAACATTGTTGCCTCAAAACATAACATTTTGTTCTGGTAGTTAGAACTACTGACTTGAAAACACTGTGAATTAACAGTGCCATGTAGTCAATTTTTCAGCAATGTTTGGATTGCTGTTCGTTACTACAGTGTGTAATCTAATAATACCCAAAATATTCCAGTTTTGTCCATGCTTATAGTTTAAGTTAGGATAAGAAGCACGGTCATCTGGTCCGTGATGGAAGAGAAAGTGGAATCTATGAGTGAAATTGTTTCTCTAGAGAAGCTACAGTTTGTTAAAACTTCCTTTGATATCGACTCACAAAGGAGCCGATTCAATATAATCAGTTGTTGTCGCGGTATCGTTCGTGTTATCTTATTGCTGAGCGCCTGTTATTGTTTTACTATTTTTCAATTTTGGGTTCTTTGTCATCCAGCTAGCTATTATTACTCAGTCGAGCAAATCTCTTGAACAGGGTGTGTAAACGGAAAGGAGTTGTTACTAATAGATAACACTCATAAAAGAATTTGTTTTTACACTTTTATTGCCGTCACAGTTTATTAATTTCATATATATTACTCTTGATACACGCCCGACTGAAACTGTTGTATTTTCGAATGTAACTATAATAACTTATTTTCCGCACATTATTAATTCGAGTATTTCATATTTTGTAACTAACTTTACGACGGGAGAGATTCTGTAGAATTGCGTAACGTGTACTTCGTGAATGATTGTGTTAAACTGCGCGACTTGTAACCCATGAATGATTCTCTTGAACTGTGCGATACTTGTCTCTGGCTTCATAATTTATACTCCCTCACCCCGATATGCCTAAACATTATAACAGAGCTGCTATTGGTTAATAAAGTGCGCCAACATTAGCGTCTATTTTTATATCCAATCAAAATTACGAACACATATGCTCTAGGGAAAATATTACCTCCATTTCTAAAGAAAAGCGCGCTACTCTGACGTCATTTGTTTGTCCCTTCTAATTGATAAACTACTCACCCCCTCGCTCATTGTTATCCGCTCCTATTGTCAGTTTCAGTGAGGCCGTGTAAACTTATTTCCTAACAATGCTTATAATTAACAAACATCTCAAATCATTGTCATACAATAATGCTAATTTACATTACAATCACTCTGGAATTCACAGTGTTGTGATATAAAATACTGCCTCATATGCCCCACTAGAAACATAATTATAAATATTTACAACTTTTTTTGGAAATTTTATAATTGGGTTTTTAGTCTCCTGAATCTTGTAACACACGATATTTATCACTTGCACGTAACACTGCACACGCATTTTACACACTTTATACATCTTCCCCTTTTTCTCGCTATTATTCACTGGCTCGGGTCCAATGTGTTTATATACATGCATCTGACATTACAATTTTTTTTTTATATAGCAAATGCTGTACCCTGAACTATTTACGTCACTATTACAAAATGGTTATACTTTCTTTTTAGATTATTGACATATAAATTTATACACTCAAGATTTGTTCATTATTCAACATATTTACCAAACTATTCATCCTTTACACAAATATATTTACATCTCTTAATTCTAGACATAATTTCACATTATCTTTGTACTACATAAGTGTTTTGCTTTAATTATTTTTACCATTCTTTATTGTTTTGTACTTTATATTCACAATACTCTTTGAATTATATCTACATACTTTTACTTTAATATGACATTAAATTTTCATTATTACATGCTTCATTTCAAATGTGGTTACAGTTTACTAAGAAAATGTTCTTTTCCCCTTTAAACATTTATTTTTGTCCTGAATTTATTTCTCCTTTCTTATGACATATATACATAGTTAACCCTCTTACGTTCCAATACTTTGTTCTGCAGTTTAGCTTTAACTGTCCAACTCTTCTGGATTTGCTTGTTTTTTTTTCTTTTAGCGGCCATTGCTATTCCCTCTCCTGGATCGAATTGTCTATAGCTAAACATTGCTCGTAGCTGTATCGTAACCTTCCAAAATCTGTTCATGAATAGCCTCTTAAAGAATGCATATGAAATTTCACCCCCTGATACCATTTGAAACCAATCTAAAGTTTTCTGAATCACACATCTTTTAACAACTATCATTTTCAATGCTTCCGGTATCTTTATAATTTGAAAATACTCTGACAAGTCGCAATATCTGTACTGCATTGGAGTTTTCATTAAATTTTGGAAGTGGTAAATCATTTAAGATATAATTATAGTTTTGTATTTCCCTTAATCCCATATTTAAATTCTCTAACGTTACTTGTGCACTCTGAGTTTCAGCGTGGACTATAGATGAAGCCGCCGCGTCACTCACATTATTAGTCATACCTGAGGAACTACCTCTATTATTATTCTGTACATCAGATACATTAACATCACATATATTGACCCTTGAATTCAATTCTGACCTATTTACAGAACCTGCAGACTTTATATTGTCTGTTCCAATTTTTTATTGTTCTCATTTTGAACAGCTTGGTGCTTGTTAATTTCAGAAGTTAGTTTTTTATTATTTATAGACAAAACTTCAACTTCTTCGGATAATTTATTTCTTTGTGTTTCCGACTCCTTCTGTATTTCAGATATCTCCCCTCTGAAATTAACTTGCACCTGAATTAAATGTGCATTTGTAGCCTCCATCATCTCTCTGAGCTCACTTGAAATGCTATTCTTTCGGCTACCTAACTCTGTACATTTTACGTCAACATGTTCAATTTTATTATTAACCTCATTTTTTGGGTTAGATATTTCCTTGCTCATATCTGACATTTTCTTTGAAACTTTTCCTATCTCAATTGCTATTATTTCCCTTTTTTCATTTCTCATTCTCATCATACTACTATCTAGCTCCAGAAATTTCTTTTCAATTTCTTCCCTGTTTTGATCTAATTTATGCTCTAATTTCTCATTATTCTTACCAATATCTTCCCTTAATTCCCAATTATTCTTTTCCATGCTCTGAGTTAGTTTTTGTTCTAATTTCTCAAAACTCTTATCCATATACCTTTCTAATCGATCTATAATATTTCTCTACATTTCACTCATCATACCAGCATCAAAATTAACATTTCCTGCTATTCTATTTTCAGTTTCTTCACTAATATTTCCTCCCTCAAATCCTACATTGTTTGAGCTAGTTTCTGTAACCTGTATTGAATTACAGCTAACTGTTACATTATCCCCTTCCATAATTGTTTCTTCAGTATTATTAGTGGACATTGTTTTCTTAATCCTACCACTCCTCAACAACATTTAATTTCTCACAATTTTTTTTTGTTTCCTTTTAGGATACACAAAATATTTACAATTTTCTAACCTTTATGATGCTATCTGATGATGTTGTTTGATGTCCAGCTTCCTGCCCCTCTCTCCTAGATATATATGTCGCCTCTGCGCCGTACTACGATGGATCTGCGTCGTCTCACTGCCTTGGTGTCCTGTAGTCGAATTCCCCTGTTGCCTTCTATTCTCGTAATTACCGATGTCCACACATCTGCGTCGTCGGTTGTTCTGGTGGTTATTTCTGGGATCTGCGTCTTGCAGTTCATTGCACTGCTCCATTCACTCCACGTTCTGGTTATTATATCCCTTCCTGGTTAATTTGCCCCAAGATCTGGGAGCCAACTTTGTCGCGGTATCGTTCATGTTATCTTATTGCTGAGCGCCTGTTATTGTTGTACTATTTTTCAATTTTGGGTTCTTTGTCATCCAGCTAACTATTATTACTCAGTCGAGCAAATCTCTTAAACAGGGTGTGTAATCGGAAAGGAGTTGTTACTAATAGATAACACTCATAAAAGAACTTGTTTTTACACTTTTATTGCCGTCACAGTTTATTAATTTCATATATATTACTCTTGATACACGCACGACTGAAACTGTTGTATTTTCGAATGTAACTATAATTATTTTCCGCACATCATTAATTCGAGTATTTCACATTTTGTAACTAACTTTACGACGGGAGAGATTCTGTAGAATTGCGTAACGTGTACTTCGTGAATGATTGTGTTAAACTGCGCGACGTGTAACCCATGAATGATTCTGTTGAACTGGGCGACGTGTAACCCGTGAATGATTCTCTTAAACTGTGCGATACTTGTCTCTGACTTCATAATATATACTCCCTCACCCCGATATGCCTAAACATTATAACAGAGCTGCTATTGGTTAATAAAGCGCGCCAACATTAGCGTCTATTTTTATATCCAATCAAAATTACGAACACAAATGCTCTAGGGAAAATATTCCCTCCATTTCTAAAGAAAAGCGCGCTACTCTGACGTCATAAGTTTGTCTCTTCTAATTGATAAACAACTCAGCCCCTTGGTCATTGTTATCCGCCCCTATTGTCAGTTTCGGTGAGGCCGTGTAAACTTATTTCCTAACAATGCTTATAATTAACAAACATCTCAAATCATTGCCATACAATAATGATAATTTACACTACAATCACTCTGGCATTCACAGCGTTGTGATATAAAATACTGCCTCATTGTTTAAAAACTTACAAATTCTTTGATGTCTTCTTTATCAGAAATATGCATTAATTTTAACGTGAAAAGAGAAACATAAATCCTTTGTACCCTAAAAAACCTACTCAACAGTATTTGTTTTCCCATTATGAGCAGCCAAGTTACACCTGGGTGCCACCCCGAAAAAGTGGATCAATTTAAGTTGGTACTGAAATGCATGGAGGGTAATACAAGAGTTCCTACGATCTTGTTACATGAGTAGCGTTACCAGCAAGCTTTATACTATTAATAAGGATGATGATAACTATCAATTTATTTAACGATACTTTTTGACTATTCGGTTCGTATTAACCAATAACAACAATAACAATTATTGTTATACCCATCATGTTTATGTAGGTTTATATTATTTTTTTAGCTCCATTTATACCCCGCCTTTGACTACATTGGTCTTATCGGCGGTCTTTCCCTTTGGAACTGATTGGCAATGGTGTTAACTGGTATTCGTTGGGTTTTTATCATTGGATAACACGCACATTCATACTTCCAGACTGTGGGGAGAATAGGGGATAGTCTTGGCTAGAGAAAACATCCCACCTCCCGCCGGGTATCCAACCCGAGACCCCTCACACAGCAGGCAGCTGCTCTACCGACTGAGCTATGGGCTTAATTTATTTTCAAAATTGATCATTTTTGAAGATTTTACAGTTATAATTGAGGCCTCTATGTTCTTAAATAAATATATCTTTATTGTTGTGTCTACTCGATGGACTATGGTACAAGTAGGGTTGTTTAGCTTTTATATGAACATTCCAGATTTTAGAAACCTAAACCAAGGTTTAGAATTCTGAAATCCTGATGTTAGTATACTTCGGACTGTAAAATCTCTCGCTTCATATTTTACTACAAATCATCATCATCATCACCAATAACAATACCTCTTAGGCCTGCTCCTTCTCCACATAGCGTTAACTGATAGTCATGTCATCGTCTTCTAGGACGGCCTACACTTCGTCTCCCTCGTGGCTCATAGTTACACAATATCTAGAGTAAGTGGTTATTTCCATCTACATGTCGCCCTAGGTAGCCTAGGGGTAGCTTCTATTTCTGGAGGTCGTGGGTTCAAACTGGAGGAGGGCGATGGGATTTCGGGCGTAAAAATCCTTAGCATGGCTTCCTTCGGAAAGGAAGTAAAGCCGGCGCTACCGAGTCTACATTTACGGCACGTAAAAGAGCTTCAAGCCTGATAAAGACCTCTGGGAAAAGTTTCCGATCTTTCACTTCCAATATAGAATGGGACACTAAGAACTATAGCAGTTAAAGGCAGTCCATAAACAACACTCAATTTCATCTCATAACTACGTATTATTTGAGTTTACTGAGCATCTACTAAAGAAAACTTTGCCTATTCTCACCTAATGAACGCACAGTTTCTGTTTTGTGTTATAAACATCAACTTCTAATGAACACGCAACACTAAAAGACTGCTTAATTTAATACACAACCTTATCGGTTTGTAACTCTTTGGAGTTTATTGGATCCTTTGTGGTGTAACCACGTATAACTCAGAAGTAGTTTGTCTTCAATCCCATATCCTATTACCACTTTGATTCGTCCCTTCCACAGCCTTTGTAATCCGATTACATTCTTCCCTGTCATGTTTCAGATATTCGGCTTACCGTTTGTATCATATTGGCTTGATTTAAAGCAGAAAAGGGGCAAATCATTACTTTTCTCGCACCAGGTACGATCTCCACAAAACCTCTGATTTAACAGAAAGCTGTAATAAAAGCATTCAATACGTTGAAAGGTAAAATATGAAGCATCCAAAATAAGGCTTTAGTAGACAAGTTTAGTGTTTCAGAACAAGGCACAAAGCGTGTCCGAAATACAGGAGGAGTTCTTACAGATTTGTGTTATCATATCATATAATATCTTTTAGCAAAAGCTCTCCTAATTATATACACAATTTGAACTTAACTTTAGACATTCTAAATCCAGTTTTGTAATATGAGTAAATTAAATAAATGGATGTCAGTTTATAGTTATAGAATGCTCATTGCATTCGTTTACTCTGCTTTATAGTAACGAGGCATATGGTAACAGAAAACACAGTAAGTGAAATAGTTGCAAATCAAAACGTAGTTTTTAAATTAAATGGTAAGTATGTTCAGGCTCATAGACCACCTACAAATACAGATTTAATTTGTATCCACAATACTTACGAAGCACTTCTTTATCAAAGTAATTGTGCAGGGTACCAATGATCTCAACAGTTGTGCGAACTAAACCCCTACCACCACCAGCTCAACCACCAACACCACCTCCACCACCACCACCTCCACCACCACTACCACTACCACTACTACCGCCACAACCACCACTTCCACCACTAATACCACCACCACCACTACCACCACCAACACTACCGCCACCGCCACCACCACGACCACCGCTACCACTACCACTACCGCCACCACCACCACTACCATCACCATCATTACCAGTACTACCACCACTACCATCACTACCACCACTACCACCACCACCACCACCACTACCGCCACCACCACTAACATCACCTCCACCACTACCACCAACACCACTACCACCAACACCACTACCACCAACACCACTACTACCACCACCACCACTACTGCCACTATCACCAATACTACCACCTCCACCATCACTATCACCACTACCATCACCTCCACCTCCACCACCACCACCACCACTACCACCTCCTCCTCAAACACAACCACTACCACGGTTACCACCATCTCCACCACTACCACCACCTCCACCACTACCACTACCACCACTAACACCACCACCACTACCACCACCACTACCACTACTACCACCACCTCCACCTCCACCACTACCACCACTACAACCACTACGACCACTACAACCACCAGTACTACCACTACCACCACTACCACCACCACCAATACCACCACCTCCACCACTACCACCACTACTACTACCACTACCACCGCCTCCACCTCCACCGCTACCTCCACCTCCACCACTACCACCACTGCCACCACCATCACTACCACTACTACCACCACTACCACCACTACCGCCACCACCACTACTGCCACCACCTCCACTACCAATACCACCTCCACCACTACCATCACTACCACCACCACTACCACCACTACCACCACCACTACCACCACTACTTCCACCACTACTTCCACTACCACCACTACTACCACTACCACCACATCCACTACCACTACCACCACTACCGTCACCTCCACCACCACTACCACCATCACTACCACCGCCACTACCACCACTACCATCACCTTCACCACTACCACCACCACCACTACCACTACCACCACCTCCACCTCCAACACTACCACCACCACTACCACCACCACCACTACCACATCTCCACCTCCACCACTACCACTACTACCACCACTACCACCACCACTACCACCACCACTACCACTACCACTACTACTACTGCGACTGCGACTACTACTCCTACTGAGTGTCTGTGGCCCGCATTTGGGAGGTTCCGGGTTCCATTTTCATGGTTTCCGTGGTTCGTCAGGAGAATGCTGAGGTGTTTCATCTTCTTCTACGACTCTGCTTCCCCTAATTCCTGTATCCATCATCTTCCCTGTCATTCCTTTCAGGACCAGGCGACGGTGTTCGGCGGGTTGCAGCTCGATCGTGGCTTGCGCATTGTAGAGATTTCTTCCCTAGCGTCGCTGCAGGATCTGGTCATTTAGGTCTCTCCTCCGAATGGGCTCCGCTCTGAAGGGCCCGCAAGAGGTTGGAGGGTTTTGGAGCGGCTGGGGCGACGAATGCATCATATCTGGAACCCCATCCGGTTTGCGGCTGTCGTCATCTGGTTCTGGTCGCCTTTCAGGATGTCTGCCCTCATCCTTCTCTCCTGGAGGTCATTATGGTTACCTCCTCTAGTTCCGGAGGTCGCACGTTCAAATCCGGTGGAGGGCGATGGTTTTTTTTCGGGGGTAAAAATCCTTAGCATGGCTTCCTTCCGAAGGGAAGTAAAGCCGGTGGTCCCGTGTCTTAGATTTATGGCATGTAAAAGAACCTCAAACCTGATAAAGAGATCTCTGAGAAAAATTACCGGTTTTCACGCCCAATATAAAATAGGACGCCAAGGACCACAGCAGTTAAAGTGTGTCCATAAATAAGAAACTCAATTCAATTTTTCTCCTGGAGGTCATTCATAGAATCACAATGGGCCAACTGGTCTGTGTGGGGCGCTGCCGCAGTTTCGGGGGCCCCCTCCGTTCATTCATCCCTTTACTACTACAACTACTACAACTACTACTACTACTACTACTACTACTCCTACTACTACTACTACTACTACTAATACTACTAATACTACTACTACTAATACTACTACTACTACTACTACTACTACTACTACTAATACTAAGCTTATGTTTATTTTTGTGTAAGTATGAGTGATTATCTAAGGGGAATTACTGAATCCGAACGATGGTACTCTGTTTTTCTAGAACACCGCTGATAGTAATATGGTTTGCCGTTATTTATTTCTAGGTGGTACAGTTGATTCAAAGCTAGCCTTCTGGGTTCAAAGATTTATTAGATTCAATGCTGGCCTAGGACGACGGAATTTAAATGTACTGTATTTGTGGTAGGTTATGGAATATATATAGTACAGAACTTAGAAGTCTCTCTTAAAAGAATGACTGAGTATTTATTTAAATAACTCTATATAGCACGGGTCCGCAAACCGTACGTGTTGTCATAATCCACCCATTAATAACTTAAGATTTGTAATAATAATAATAATAATAATAATAATAATAATAATAAATACGACTAAAATAGAAGGAAACTATAAAACAATACCAATACAAGAAAATACCATTGCGCTAATAAAAAGTAAAAAATATTCAAGTATAGCATGTTAAATATGAACAACACACAGAACAGCGGTAAACCATATTGCGATGCATTGTTATGCCCTATTATAGTAAATAAACAACAGTTAAGAGAATAAACACACTAGCAATAAGTGAAAACATGACATAAAAAATAAAGCGCTAACACCAAGGTTTAGCGCTTCATACACCCGCTTCCATACAATCAGCCATTTTAGACATCAGCTGTCTCGCCTTAAGCAAAATTTACCAATCCGTTCCATGTCTTCCT
Source organism: Deroplatys truncata (assembly GCA_030765065.1). Lineage (NCBI taxonomy): Eukaryota > Metazoa > Arthropoda > Insecta > Mantodea > Mantidae > Deroplatys > Deroplatys truncata. The sequence goes on along the minus strand of CM060977.1, from coordinate 179,763,544 downwards.
GTTCTACCAGTGGCGACAAGTATACCCTTTACTCTCCATTAGAGGTGTAAAGGATCATGGCAAATATTTTCCCCTCCATTCCTCCTTTCCCCTACACTAAAAAAAAGTGTTTAAATGGTCTCCTTTACATCCTAAATGCGCTGAAGCCCCAGTGGATTATGGTAGTGCCTCGTTGCTAGTGACGAGAGTTGCACTATTCATGAAGAGCACTATCGTTGGAAGAAAACCACTGGTAATGATCATGGATATGTCAGTTATTAGTTTGGTTGTTATCACTCTACTCACAAATTGACTGTTGCGGTGCGCATTTGTTTGTAGGTGTTTTTATGGAAAGAAACTCAAATAATCACTTCCTTAATTGAAACTGGATTAATATTGATTCAATGTGGTTAACTGATGAAAATTAATTTTTGCACAGAGATTACATTTACACTCAAAAAAAAAAATAAAAAATAACCGCGTGCGAAGTGTATCAAACCAGAGCTTAGAATACCCCCGCCATTGAAACGTTGCACTTGACAGCTAGCGATTAAGTTGGTACACTCGTAAAAACAAATGAAAAGCTTTAACCGTTAGACTTGCTAAACCAAACACAAGCGGAAGCGGAACTGGAAGTGTTGTCGGATTAGATATTTCCAACCACGTGCTTCAGTTTATGAATCTCTACCTCGTTCGTCGGGTTGTTCTTTGCAAGCTAATATTGCTCATTGCTATTTATATTTGTGGTTAGTTTTTGTCTTCGTTTATACATACGAGGGTATTCCAGAAAGTCTCAGACGTTTTGAAATAAACAATTAACAAAATGCAAATATCAACAACGTTTATTATCTACATTTGAAAGATTCACTCTTAAGCTATTTTTTCTGCATAATCGCCATTCAAATTGAGGCATTTATCATACCGTGGCACAAAATTTTCAATACCTCTCTGTAGAAATCTGCAGCCTGCGATTTCAACCACTGGTTTACACCGGCATGCAGTTCAGCGTCAGTATCAAGGCGCCAAACTCCGTGTAATTTGGGGAAAATGTTCTGAAAGTTCTGTAATCGTGAAAGGGCGATTTTCATGAATTTTGTCATTGATTTGCATTGACAGTTCATCAGTGATAAGGCTAAGTCTACCACTGCGATCCTCGTCGTGAACATTGATACCGCCATTTTTAAAATCGATGCACCATTGCCTGACTCGTCTTTCACTCACTATTCCCTGCCCATAAAAATCACAAAGATGACGATAAATTTCAATTGGTTTGTTCTTTTTAGCCAACGCACTTCACAAGTGGCGGGATTTTGTATTGCAGCGCACATTTTAACAACTCACAGATAGCACAGTAAGGAAGGCACGGTCATCACGCTACCACAGCTGAATGCATAATGAATGTAGGAACGTTCTAACGCCAAGATGGCGGCTCTAGCCCTACTCTTCGCCACGATAGGTCAAAACGTCTGGGACTTTCTGGACTGCCCTCGTGTATTTAATTATTAATTTATATTTGTCTTACTATATATATTTCTTTTCATTCAAATTATTTATTCAAAATATTAAGTGCGACAGTGTCTGAAAAACGACGCCGATCAATGAGTGATGATTAACGAAGTGAAAATCCTTTGCGCCGAGATGTGCCACTTAATAATCAGACATTAGAACTCCTTAGAAGGACCCGGGAATTCTTTGCACAGGAGGAGTACGTGAAGGTTGTCCGTATTCCTGCTGATAAAGCCGTACAACGAACTACAGCAGCTCTTGAACTAATCACGAGAACTGTTATTTACCAAGGAGTGAAACTCCAAAGAGGACAAAACTCCTGAACCAACTGGAACGCAGCGTGGGCGAAAATAACTTTGTTATCCCAGGTTATAACACGTTTTATTTCTCCTCATTGTAGCAGGCACATTTGCAGTATTTTTGTTGTATATTGTCAAAAGGGCTAATTTATTCTACATACGTTGCAATGTTTATGCTGAGTTATTTTCAATTAATAATAATAGGAAACAGTTATTACTCAGCGACGTTCGCTACTTACGTACACTTTGTATGTGGCTTAGACACGATAGAAAGAACAATCAGCTGTTGTTGTTTACTAGCGACTCTGGCAACGTCGCAACCACAATATAGCCAACGTAACGCGAAGGCACACGAAGTGTGAAGTGCAAAGATTCAACGGCAGGGGTATAGGGGGTTGTTAGTGGTCGTTCACAGATTCAGATTAATATGAAAGATTTGCTTTCTTTGTATCAGACAAACATATTCGCAAACTCTTAACACAAATCTGTGTTACATCTACTACCACCAATTGTAGGGTGAACACTGTAGTTATTATGGGGATCCAATTCACATTTGATTACAGTTGATAATGTTGAAATCGTCTTCAGGATTTCAATATTAGTTTTCCCATTCATCGTCTTTAGGTGCCGTTTGCTTGCTCTCAGATTAAATCCCGTGTTGTGTGTATGTTTATATTGAAACACAAAATGTACTCACGTCAGCCTCGTGTGAACGCTTCCGCTGTGCATTAAACACTGATATGCTCTACTCATACGGATAATTTAAGTTATTTTACACTAGGTTCTGTTATAATATTTAGGGTTTCCATTGCAGTAGCTGTAATCTCGTTAGAAAATGAACAAGTCCTGCTTCTAATGGACTAAACATCAGCAGAGTATTCAAGGTAGTTTGTTTACCTTGTGAGCATTAGAGTGCTGAAGACACTCAGTATAACCAGTTACAACTCGCCTGCAATAAGAAAAAGCTAGGTACAGTGACCATTTTGCTTCCATCTGCTCGCATTCCCTCTGTCTGATATCCGGCTATCGAGTGACATTCCGCCTCTCAACTAATACCTGTTGTATCTCTTTAACGACGCTAGCAACTATCAAGCTCATTATTGGCATTTCAAAGGTTACACAATTTTGTCCCCCAGGAATTTTTTTACATACAATTTAATCTACGAGTATGAAGCTGTCACATTTAAGCACATTTAAATACGGTCCCTCTGGATCGGGATCGATCACACCACTTGGTGTAAAGAAAATCAGAAAACTACTGTACCATCTATGTCTGAGCTAACTCCATTCAGTAACACACGCTCTCTTTCTCTCTCTCTCTCTCTCTCTCTCTCTCTCTCTCTCTCTCTCTCTTTATGCTGCACATAAACAAAGTTGAAGAGGAAATGCCACCCAAAGTAACCGCTCACCACACTGTAGTGATGAGACCTGGCTCTCTTACATAAATAAAATCAACACGGTTAAGGGCAACACTAGTGCGAGTTTATTTTCCAACTGCTTAGAAATAACTTTATAACAGATACAGTCTTTTAACTAGTGTATGTAACAAGGAAAAACGCTTGAAGATCATGAGAACCATCATCTCTGAGTCAGTATTTTACATCCCCTTCGCCCTGGTCAACTTCGAACGGAATGAATGAATGGAAGGTCGGAAATCTGCTTTCTATGACATGTACGCAGTAACACTGCTCTGATCTTCCTGCCTCGTCCGGGCTGTAGTCCATCTATGGCTGTTCTCTTCCACATGTGATGTGAACGTACATCTTCTTGTAGCAGAGCCAAGTTCTCAATTCGGAATATTGCAGATCTGCGGTTTGGCTGACGAACATGATGAAAACTTCTCAGGTGTAACAAATACTCTTTACTCCAACGTTTCCATTAGTCATCCGTTGCTTGTTCGTGAAGTTTGTACTGTATTTTTAGATTTTTCTTAATGAATGGTTCTGGTTCAGTTATAATTGTTGTTGATCTCTTTCGTGAAGGAAATGCGCTGGTGTCAGAGCGCCAATTCCGTCATCTTGGATTAGAGAGCGAGGGTTAATGGCGGCTTCGATGTGCACCAATATTGTGTTCAACGTTTCTGCGTCCTAAAATATTTCGGATGCAACGTTTGGTGGTGCCAACCATTCACTCTCACCATCCTCACCACTAAGCCACCAATGAAGCTATACATTTCCAATGGATACCAGAATGGGAGAAATACTGAGAAGTGTTAGTGTCGTGGAAAAGTTATGTGAGTTCTTGGAGCTTTTTAGGGGTTGCATGCAATGTAGAAGCGTTGTCAAAGAACGCCTCGGCAACTGACGAACCTTTCTAACGCCATTAGAAACTTCTCTACGAACATATCCGAAGAGGATTCAAAGTGTACTTGTAGTTGCACGTGCAAGTAGTAACACGTATGCTTTGCGAGCGGTGTGATATTGGCGTACAATGGACCAGCGAAATCCACCAAGCTGAGCGTCGCGGGTTCGAGTCCCGCCATGGGCATGGGTGTATGTATGTTGCGGTAATAAGCGGTAACGAAAAACAGTAAAACGCAGTATCATAAACTGAGTAAAACAATGGGACTTTAAAAAAATGCGAAGTAGCTTTCAGCAGAACGTATATTTTGTGAACTCCAATACAGGTTTATGGGTGTTGAAATGGACTACGTGATGCGATTTTTTGCTTCTGGGTGTGATTCAAATGCAGTAATAATATCGGTTTGCCAAAGTGATGAAGAATGTCTCAAGCAGGTGGCACCGAGCCACCATATTGTCTTTAAACCCAAATCGTTTGCTTGAAGCCCTCGTGATAAGAGATCAGAAGGGTTGTCCTACCTGGACAGTGACGTCATTCTGAGGGAAGTGCAGTCTGTGATCTCTGTTACAGGATTGCAGATAAAAGTGGTATTGATCATGTGTTATCAAAACTAATGTGATAGTCGAATCAGTCTATAGTTGTCCTCCTTAGTCTAGAGTTACTATGATAGCCTCTAGTTCCCGAGGTTGCGGGTCAAACCCGTCGGAGGACATTGGATGTCTTCGGGCGTAAAAGCCTTAGCATAGCTTCCTTGAGAAGGGAAGTAAAGCCGGTGGCCCCGTGCCGTAAATTTACGGCACGTAAAAGAACCTTAAGCCTAAAAATTAGGTCTCTGACAAAATTCCCCGTCTTTCACGCCCGATATAGAATGGGACACTAAGGATCATAGCAGTTAAAAGCGTCCATAAATAAAACTCAATTTAACATTATTTCAATCAGCCCACAATACAACATTAATTTAGTTAATGTTCGTTGCTTGGCCGGAGTAGCGAGGTAGCCTAGTTTCCAATAATGCTACAAGTAGCTCGAGACGTGGGAGTGATATCCGGTTTATCGGAGCTATTCTTGATTTGCTACATACTAGCTGGACTAACTAGACTACTGCAGTTTTAACTGTGGCCTTTTCTGAACGGAGGTAGATAGCAGCTCCATACGTACGTTCTGAAGCATCACAAAATACACGAAGGCTATTATGGTGCGTGTCAGAATTAAAGTCTATCCATCGTAGCATTTATATTACAGCACTACAGTGACCCTTCTTAGCGATATCTGGAGGGAGTGTTTCATGCCTACTAGTGCCTTTTGCCACGTTTCCTGAAGAAACATTTTCGCCATTATTGTTACAGGAGAAATCAATCCTAAAGGATAATATATCCCTCATATACGGTTTAACATATAGTTATTGGTATAGTTATTTGTTCTGCCAAAAATTTCAAAACTTTATGGGTGTTAGCAGAAAAAGTATCCAGTTCAATATTCTAGTTCGCAACTAGAACTTGTGCATTGTCGCACGAGATCACATTCTGATATCTCCATTTTTCCTGTAATGCAGGAGAATTGGTCACCCATTTGACAGTGGTAAGTTGTTGGTTTTTATGACTGAGGTGAGCTCATAATAAAGAGTAGGGTGGGTGGTTTCGTCGTTGGTAGATGCTGCAAAACCGTCCATGTAAAAATTCCGGTCAATATTAACAACTGCTAGGGGGAAGTCGTCCCTATAAATTGTTGCAGGTTCCCTTAGTGTTGCATAAAGAAGGAATGGACTACATCTAAGGCCAAATGGAAGTGTAGTGAAACGATAAGTGATTATATCATCAGTGACATGGTGACGGCTATTGTCATCCAAATCACTTGAAACCACAAAAATCTGGTTAGGCATGTGTCTTCTGGATTAAGACTAAGTTGCAAGAATACTTGATTAATGTCACCTAATATGGCATACTGATAGAATCTGAATTGCATGAATACAATTAATAATCCTGAAAGTAGATTAGGATCAATTACCAGGACGTTGTTTACCGATGAAGCACCCCTTTCGTGGGCTGAAGTGTCAAATACTATTCTCCACTTGGTGAAACCTTATTTTCTCTTTATAACTGTATGGTATGGTAGATGGTTAAGTGTGGTTGATTTGCGGAAATATCAGGTTCCACCTGTTCTTGAACGATATATTCAAGCATTTTCTCTTTGTATCTTCTAGAATACATCTTGTTTTCTTCGAATCTTCTAACCAAGGTTTGAAATCTTTTCTCGGCAACTTTGTGATTATCTGAAAGAAGCTGCTTGTCCGTCTTTGAGAGTGAAACAACTGTGTTTCCTTGGTCTACACGATGAGAATGATGAAATTGTTGAAGGAGGTCAGAATCGTTAGTACTAATTGTTTTCAGTTGTAATTTTAGATGTATAGTGCAAAGTATCTCGAGATCCCAGAACTTGCAAAATTGTTCAAGCGCTGGATACAGTGTGAGCTCCACGTTATTGGCACTCAGGTGGTTAACCATATTCCGGATGTGTATCCGCTAAGAACCCATCCAATCAGGGTAAATATTGGTACTGAAGATGGTAATATGGGAAGAGTTTGAGTATCTTTAATTAGTTTCCAATAATTCACCAAATAAGGAGTTCTATCAGTAGATCAGGTGATTCGTCTACAGGATCAAATAGTTTATTTCTGTAGATATGCAAGAGTAGCCACATCCTGTGGAATTGTGGGATGCGCTGAGTATGTGTTGTTAGTTTCAAAAGCTATGATTCTATTGTTGACTTAGTACATAGTCCTTGCATCTGGAAACTTACCAGATGTTGTTTCTGTGTAGCAGTAGTTTTAGATTCAAACGCAGATAGGCATATACCTCTTTCATCTCAGTGGTCAGTTTAAGTGTGTCTACAAATGATGCGCTGATAAAACTAGCGTGTTTGTTTACTAAGTCCAGTGGGTTGCATTAATCTAATGCGTGCTGTTTGTAAGCGCGTATAGGCAATAGCCTGTGTATTAATCTTGTTTACTGCTGTAGAAGCAATGTCCAACGTGCTACAAATGGAGTAGTGATGCGACCTTTTACATCTTGTGCACAACGATTTGCCTCGTTTGGTGCACGTTTTTGCTGAATGGCCTCTGTTTAAACAAAGAAAACAACGTGATGATTGTTTAAGCTTTTCAATGCGTTCATTGACATTAACAATGCTTTTGCATTCTTGATATTAGAGTCCGTATTGTACACAAAATGCATAAAATGGTGCATGGCTTTCTTTTGTTGTTTTAGTGGATTTCTTGGGATTTGTGTCCACATGAAATGCTGTTGTTCCTGGAAGGAGCGATTGAGGGTTGCCATAACTACCTTGAGTTTTTTGTATTATGAGTGCGCCTTTAACTTCGTGCTGTAAAAATTCCATAAGTTTGGTTATGTTGGCTTCTGAAGTGCCTTTTCTTCTCGTGTGTATGATACATATTTTACAAATGTCGGCAGGAGATGTTTGCAGCACTTTAGGTGCAAGTATGGGGCCGTATTTGTCGATATCTTCTCACAGAGCTTTGGGAGGTTGTAATCGGCGAATGTATTCAACATAGGTGTAATTTAAAGATTCAGGAGTAAACGACAGAATGGGTTGAGTATGTTCTAGGTAGTTAAGTGTGCTTGAATGATGCGATGTTTGCCACACCATAGTTTGCGTTAAGAATGCTCTTGATTTCTTCATATGTATCAGGCGTGATAGCTATACCGTCAACGAGATGTTTAACTTTCTCTTCCAGGTAACCTCTTAGGAACACGTGCTTGTTGATTGAGTTCACAGTACGGTTCTGATCTATGGAAGATGTAAATTGATCCCAAAATCTTCACCACTCCCCTATGTTATCTCTAAATGACTCTTAACTTGATGACAGGTAGCTTTACTGTTTGTGTAAGAGTTGGTATCGTTACTGTGTAATACTGAAATTAGATATTTGTATTTGCTAAACTGCCTTCAGTGCTACAAGATGTGTGTTCCATAGCATTTAGCTATAACCACATATTCCTCACATTTTGAAATGCCTGATTCGAATTCATGATACAAAAGTAAATATTGAATTGAATCGTCTATGCCAGAAGTTTATCTAAAGTGGCATGTAGTCGGCTACGGTAATGATGAAAGCCTTCTAAAGATGTCTCCTCTATAAAACCGTTTATTATGTTTATAAAGCGCGTAGGGTTTGCTCTCTCTTTCGTACGCTTTCGTTTCAAGACATCAAGTTTGTCTGGTTTAGCATCCGTCATATTAGAGTGAATGAAAATGCGCCTGGATTCGTGTGTTACAAATACTGGTGGAATAAATATACACCTAACATTGGCGCAACAATGCAATACTTTTCTTTAACTGTATTTGCCACACGAGAGATGTTGCACACAATGAACAGTTTTTCACGATGTTAGCAGTAATTAGTAACATAGCAGCGTATAGGTTACAAGTTAAAATTTATACGTACTTCTAGTTTTTAATGAAAATATGTAGCATTGCTAAGGTAGTTGTGTTGGTTATCTGAGGCAAAAACATGAAGTTTTACATATGATTTTCGAAGAGTCTGAATACCTCTGCGTGCTAATTACCCTTAGGATCTGCGAGTGGAGTTGAAGCTATTATGAGAGTTCTCGGCACCAAAATGTGTAGTGATGAGACCTGGCTCTCTTGCATAAATAAAGGCAACACAGTTATGGTTAACACTAGTACTTTTTTATTTTCCAGCTGCTTACAAGAACATTTACAGCAGACACAATGTTTTAACCAGTGTAGAAAACAAGGATAAACGTTTAAAGTTTGTAAGAACTATCATCTCTGGCTATACATACACATGTAATCTTGAGGACTGTTAGAGCGGAATAGTTGTTTTTCCAGGTAGTTACTCCCGTGACAGAGAGTGGTAATTCAGTGCACAACAAATACACGGTCTGTACACTTAAATGGACTCAACTACAGTTATCAGTCTGTGCAAGCATGAGCATCAGATAGCGGCATTCGCTCATAATTTCATAAAAAGAATCCTTCATTGCGTGGAAGGTGTTTCGGTCATTTTAAGGTTAATTTAATTTTTTAAAATGAGAACCTATCGTTTTATGTTTTTTTCTCACTCTCATAAAAAAACTAAACAATATTTTACCAAGCCCTTTGCAATTGTTCTTACACCAACGTGAACAACAACAAAAACTCCTTATACGAAGACAATCCAGGGATGGACATTTCAAGGTCAAATTACTTTTCGTAATTGAGGACTAACATTATTTATTTCATTTCGTTATTCCTCTCACAAAATAAACATTTTATAATGAGGAAACCACATAGAAAATGTAGGTTCCATTAAAAGAATTAAACTTACCCTAAAATGACCTTCATGACACCTTCCAAACAAAACACGCCTAATGGCATTTATCTTCCCCCCATAATACTTCTTTCTACTGGAAGTATTGTACAGTCTCAACTTAAATGGTCCAGCCTGTATACAGAGCCAGGTGGTCTACCCTGTAAAGTAAATATATAGTAGTTTTGCGGTAATAAATATGAAGTATGCAAACAATACAATATATTATACAAAATATAATAGGATGTTAAATGTACGAATTAACACCCATTATAATATTTCCTTGTGATACTCAAATTGTTAGTCTCCAGCATTTACTCACTGCTATAGTCTAGACTTCACACTGAAGCACATCTTACTACTCGTTTAAATTTTATTATGTTTTATTTTTTTAATTAGAAATTATTCATTATTGGATTTTTATTAGAGTATTATCTCACAATTTAATAATTAAAATATTTAATATATAACAAAGAAAGTATAAAATAATAAGAATTTATCCTGTTAAAATATATGGATCTTCTACTTTGTACAAATTTCTTGGCATGTCTCTATAAAGAACTGAATCAACATGTCATCAACAATATATGGTTTTCACACAAAAATCTTTCTTTGAGAGCAGCCCTAGGAAAGAAACCATAGATTTGGCTATTCATTCTATTTCCTTCGTCCTATTCACTTATTTGTAGGGATGGGAATCGGGACCTGTTAAGTTGGAACGGCAGATTCGCTATTGTTCGGGAGATAGGACCCGAAAGGTGTGAAGTCGGGTCAGCAGTTAAAACCCGTTCGCTATTGGCTGGAAAGGCACGCGTACACTTCGCGACCCGAAAATATTCCGGTGCCTCGCTCTTGTGTTGCAAAAGTAGCATAATACGTATCTCTTTTCCCATTCATACTTATTTGGAAATCATTTGGCCCAAAACTCTCACAATTTATGGAAAGGTAGAATCAGACGGCTGAAAAATTCAATGCCATAGCCGGAATTTGAACCACGGATCTCCCGGTCTCCAACATTGTCCAACACACGGCTTGTGTGGAAGAACAATTAATCTCACAATTTATGCTCGGTTTGCAGCAGCCCCATCTTGCTGTATGTAGCATTCACCATGTTGTTGTCCTTGCATAATATTAAACGCTAAATTGAATCGTTTACTCACCTCTATGTAAAGGGTCCTTCAACAAGAGTGTCCTATCTTTATCATGTGATAGCTGCCTTGTTATTGAGTTACAGCAGTCATTTTTCTCATGTGGTTTCAGTTGTCATTGACAAATAGCCATGGAACGTTACAGCATTCAGCAACGCGTAGAAATTGCGAAACTTTATTATCAAAATGGATCATCTGTTCGCCAAACCTTCCGTGTATAGCGTGAAGTTTACGGTGTGCATAATCGTCCCTGCGAGAGAACGATTCGGCGTTTGATCGACAAATTTTAATGAAGTGGTTCTGTCAGCGATTAAAGAACGCCTGTACGTAATCGACGTAAGCGCACCAACGAAAACATAGGCGCCGTTCGTGAGAGTGTACGCGAGAACGGAAACAAATCAATTGCTCGTCGAGCGCAAGAATTGGGTCTTTCACCGACCACAACTTGGCGAATTCTGCATTGACTTGAAGTTTCACGCTTACAAAATAGTGTTAACTCAAGAACTAAAACCTAATGACCATAGGTTGCTCCGTATATTCGCTGACTGGGCTATGGAGCAATTGGAAGCTGACCACTTTTTTGTCTTAAATTCATCTTCAGCGTCGAATCCCACTTTTGGATGGATGGTTGTGTTAAGAAACAAAATTTCCGATATTGGAGCAATCACAATCCAATGCAGGTTCAAGAATGACCACTTCATCCCCAAAAGGTTACTGTGTGGTGTGGATTTTGATATGGTGGAATCATTGGTCCATAGTTTTTTTCCAAGATGAAGATGGAGAAGCTCTAACTGTCAATGGAGAAAGATATCGGGCTCTTATAAGGGACTATTTTTGCCTGAATTGGATGAAACGAATCTCAGAAACATGTGGCTCCAGCAAGATGGTGCCACATGTCATACTGCTCTCGAAACAATCGATCTTTTGAAGGAGAAGTTCAGAGGTTTCATCATTTCCCGTGGTGGTGATGTTAACTGGCCGCCGAGGTCATGTGATTTAACGCCGTTGGATTACTTCTTGTGGGGTTATGTTAAATCTCGCGTTGATGCCAACAAGCCAGAAACAGTAAATGATCTTATGAATACTATCACGCGTGTTGCGGCGATCACCTCCTCATCCGTTGCATGTAAGGCTTACCTTGATGCTTCTCCGTTGCTTCCAGAAGTTCTCAGTGGGTTGGTTCTCTTCAATTTATCCTCGCCTAGCCTCAGTAATTTTTCTTAAATTATATGGGAGCATGGACTTATCCTCGGTAAAGGAAAACGTAGATCTCGGGTGGTGATATAGGAAGACATAGACTTGCTTTGTTTATGAAAAGATGACACTGCCGTTTCTTTTTATTTAACACTCGTAGTATACAAAACTGGTATTGCCTCTGTAAAATACTGTCCACCGCTGTTAAACTATGGCGTGGATATTGCACGAAATATAACTATTCTTATTGTCGCTTTCAGAGTAGCGGATCTTAAGTGTGTTGCTAAAACTATTTTGATTCCCTGTTTTGGCGCGATATCTCACACATCCTGCAGCATCTCTCCCTGACCACACATGACAAAAACTGCCCCGAACTTTCCCCAAACAGATCCATTTATAGTCTCAGGCTTCTGAGGCTGCTTCCTTTCCTATTGGTCCATTTTTAGCGCGACTCGACGCGTCTAACTATTTCGAATAAACTTTCAGGGATCTCATTGGTCCAATTTTAATATAAATCGCGGCTTTTCCTACATGTACCGTTAGGTTGTCTTTCTCACTCACTTGGTCACGGCGAATTATCAAATAATGGGACAAAGGCTCTACACCCCTCGCTGTAGGAATAATAGCACTGCGACAGAAGAGAGGTAATAAAACTAGGTTTTCTGCCTTCGAAAGCACTATTCCTGTAGCTAAAACATTCCCTCGTGGACAGTATTTTAACATAGCGCTTAAATTATTTACATTAAACCATTTATAACTCTACTAATATTAATAACCTAGATAGATACATAACGTTAAATCACCCTTCTTAAAATATACAAGCAGTATGAGAAAAAGATATTTACATAATACGATTTAACATCACTAAAAGTTAATTAATAAATTATCTGTAATTACAGTTCTTGGGCTCGGCCTAGAGTTGCCGTTTCAAATTGCCCTGTTCTGGAAAAGAATAAATTTTTCAGCACTTGATACAATTTTCTTTTCCAGAATAATTCCTCTGATTATGGCCTTTGTAGGTTTGTTTTGTTGACAGAGACCCTTCGCTATACCTGTTTCTTCACAAGGGTTCTGCCGAACCAGTGGTGTTTACACTGAGGTCATTCACTTTACACTTTGTTATGGTTGACCCCCTCTCTCCCTTTTAAAAACAGGTTTCCGAGAGACATTCTTATACACAATCCACTTCGCGCACACGAATAACTTGTAACGCAAACAAATACTCTAATACCCAATTTAAGTTCTAAAATTAAATCTATTTACATACATATTGGTACATAATAATTATTATGCATTTAGTTACTTCTTTACATCCTTATTTCTCGGGTGTATTACCTTTACTATTTGTTCATAGGGTTGCTACCTCATTTCGAGTAAAACTAACCTGATTATTTTCATTACATTCTTCACCCTTCTCATTCTCTAAACATTTGTACGGTTTGAGCAACTGTTTATGGTATCTCCCTACGATCTTGGAATTCTTTATTTCTTGTAACTCAAATGTATCCGAGCCAAAAATGTTAATCACCCGGTATGGACCTTTAAATAAATTTTCCATTCTATGATACCTTTTGTTCAGAATGCTAGACTTTTTCCTGTCCCGTACCAATACTAAGTCTCCCAATTTGATCAACCAGTGTTTTCGTTTCTTCTTCATAAACTTTTCTTTTCTTTTCTGCGCCTTATTGGCCATTCTTTCAAAAGCTTTCTTAAACATCTCTTCTTCCGTTAGTGCTTTCGGATCTTTAGCTTCTAGTGTCTGTGGTAATTCCCCTTCAAGTGTTTCCATTAATTTCCCCTTCATCAGCTCGATGGGCTTATAACCGGTAGTAGGGCTCACACTTTCATTTAAAATACTTTCGATGCGCTGATAGTGATTTGCCCAATCACTGTGTTTTTTATTGGCCAAAATTCTCAAATAAACCGAAATGTCCCGTATTATTCTTTCGCAGGGATTGCTTTGTGGGTGGTATTTTGAGCAATGATACAACGTGATTTCGTTTTCTTTTAAGGTGTCTACAAATTTTCTGCTGGTAAATATTGAAGCATTATCACATAAAATTGCCTTCATCTTTCCAAATTGTGGAATATACGACTTCATTATCTTCCTTAGGCATGTTTCACTTGTAATCTTCCTGACTGGGTAAATTTTCACAAATTTTGAAAATACATCTATTAACACCACTATATACCTAAATCCAAATTTACTACAAGGCATCTCACCATGACAGTCCAAGGTCACTAACATGCCTGGTTTTTCCCTTAGTATGGAGTTTGTCTCGTATTCATATTGTATATTCAATGGCTTTGCTTTTTGACATTGTAAGCATGTCGAAATTATTCTCCTTACTTTATGGTGTAATTTTGGAATATACAGATTTTCTTGGATCATTAAAGCTGTGCGTTCTGAGCCAGAATGTGCTAGAGCTTGATGGAACGTGCTTATGAGTTCATTCTCCATGTTCTTAGGTATATATGTCTTCCATTTCTGTATTTCGCTGCCATGTAGTTTATATAACACGCCCCCCTTTAACCCTATATTTCCCTTGATATTTTCATCTATTTCTGGGGCCCTTTTTATTAATTTATTTAACTTCTCATCTCGTCGCTGCTGGTCCCCTATTCCTTTTAATTCTTTTATCAATCCTTTACTCAAGGGTATTTCAATACTCATTAATGTTACTTCATTTTTAGGGCGTTCTATTCTCTCCGGTATTTCACTGTTGTTATGTAACCTAGACAGCAAATCGCTAAAAACATTTGTTTTTCCTGGAATGTGTTTCACCTCAACATAATACGAAAGAATCTCATGGATGTACCTAGATAATTTAGTACTCGTAAGCCGACAACGTTTCATAAATGAAAGACTCACATGATCTGTGTATATAATAACCTTCTGTAGATATATATATGATCTAAATTTCTGTAGTGCGTAATACACAGCACAGATCTCTAATTCGGTGACCGAAGCATTTTTCTCTATTTGACTTAAACCTCTTGAAGCGGTACTTATCACGTGCAGTTGATTTTCCTCATCTGATTGGGCTAGGACACACCCATACCCGTGACCTGAAGCATCCATGTAAATTACATATGGTAGGTTGTCCTTGGGTCTCTCTAGTAGAATTGATTTCGCAAATAGTTCTTTTATCTTTTCAAAAGCTTTCTGGTGTACCTCGTCCCATTTCCATCGCACTTTCTTTTTAAGTAATTCGCGCAAAGGTGCTATTTCTGCGGCGTACCTCAGGATAAATTTGCTTTGATAATTTAGCACTCCAAGAAATGACCTAACCTGCTTAACACTCTTGGGCGCTGGTATTCTTCTCACAGCCGCTACTCTTTCTTCGTTTGGCTTTATTCCTTTATCATTAATTACATAACCTAGAAATTCCACCTCACGGATGCAAAATTTGGATTTATTAATGTTCACCGTCATACCGTTTTCTCTCAGCTTTCTAAGCACATAATCCACATGTTTAATATGCTCATCAAAATTTTCATCAACTATTAGAAAATCGTCGATATATTGGATCAAAAATTCGTCGGCTGAGTCGCCAAATATTTTATCGATGGCTCTCAATAGTCCACTACATGACGTAAGCATACCAAAAGGCATTCTCAAAAATTCGAACTGTTTCCCAAAAAATAAAAAAGAAGTATACTTTCTAACATCCTCGTGAAGCTCAATCTGCCAGTATGACGCAGTTAAATCAATAGTGGAGAAATACTTGCCTTTGGTTATTTTTGACAGCAATTTTTCTACACTTTCGCTCCGAAATCTGTCTGGTTGAGTATGTTTATTTATCTTTCGACCATCTATCGTCATCCTAAGTTCGCCATTGCGTTTCGTCACCCAACATAATGGACTGCTGTATGGAGAATTTGACTTTTGTATTATTCGGTCTCTCAACATTTTATCGATCACTTGTTTGGCTCTCTCCCTTAATGCAATCGGAATATCCCGATACTTGTGTGTAAAGGGTGCAATATCTTGTACCTTAAAACTGTGTTTGTATGCTTTGCACTTGCCTGGGACGTCCGAAAATACCGCTTTGTTTTCTTGTAACATTCGCCTTAATAGATGCCTTTGTGTCTCTGTGAGGTTCTCGGCAAGGGTCACTTTCTCCTCTACTGCTTCTACCTGGCTGCCGGTATTTTGGAATTCTTTATTTCGGGCGTAACCATCATCTTTCTCATTGTGCTCCGTATACCCGTTGTAAAACCTGTCAGCGAACGCATGCATCTCATCGGTTTCTTCCCCTTGTACTATAGCAATTAATTTCTCACTCCTACCTGTTTGTACTAATTGTACGAAAAATCTTTCTTCGGCAATATCTTCTTCTCCTTGGGTTTTGTTATAAGTATCCGTCTTCATGCCCTCTACAAAAGGGATTTCTAATAGTTTTCTGTTCTTCTCTATTTTCAAAACTTTATCAGCAAAATCAACCCTAGCTCTTAATTCAAACAAAACGTCGCACCCAATCAAAATGTCACAAATCAAATTATTGATTACCAGAAAAATAAACTCAAAATTTTCTTCTCTTATTTTCATGTTCAACATTACTTGCATTTTTATTCGGGTAACCTCTTTGTTAACTGCTACCCGGCATACCGTGTTTCTTATAGGTAATGTCATTAGCTTAATTCCCTTATTTACCAGGTTCAGATATAACCTCAGGCTGCATACACTCACATTGGCTCCAGAGTCTATTAAAGCGTTATATTCTTCATCCAATAATACTACTTTTATGCTAGGGGAATCTGTCAGATCCTTTTCCGAGTGATTTTGAATAGTAGTTATCAGTTCTCCCAGTATAAAGTCATTTTTGAGCCCTGTTTCACATTTTCTGTTTATTTGAGAATTTTGCGCGCTTAGAATCCGCTCCGAGCTCCTGATTGGATCCTGTCTTAGTTTTCCGGGTTATCGACACTATTTTGTGCTCCGCTAGTCTCTTCCACATTTCCCTCTCTCTGAATTTGCCTACAGTTTCCTCTGCTTCCTCTAAAATGTCCCCGGGAAGGTCTCTCTCTCCTTTCGTTTCTTTCTGGGTAATTTTCGTCATACCTCTCTCCTATATCGCTTTCCCCTCGGTCAGAAAAATAATGTTCCCTGGATCTGTTTTCATTGTTTCTGCCTCTCCTATAGCTAAAACGGCCCCTGTATCTTGGTCTGGTTTGTATAGCATTTATGTGATATTGGTTATCACTTTCCCTCCTGAAACGGTTATTTTGACAGTTCCTGTTCCCGGATTGAGGCACGTCGTTCCAGTATCTCTCTCTGGGGTTATAGTTCCCTCTCGCGTTTCCTCTCCAGTTCGCATTCCTTGCATTATCCGGTATTGGTCGAACTGTATAGTTTTGTCCGTGGTTCCTACTACTTGTCTCGAATGATGATACCAACTCAATCAATTCGGGAATAGAATTTGGCTTCGCAATGAGTAGGTAATGGTGTATACGTTCTGGATAATGTGGTACAATCATATTAATGAAATCCCTCTCGCTTATGGGTGGCTCGATTAGTCTACTACTCTGTGCTTTAGTTAGCAAATAATCTACCATGCTTAGGTTTCCGCGTTCATCGTACTTGCCATTAACTAGGATAGATCTCACCTGGTTCTGAGTATTAGTACTCCAGTACTTATTCAAAAATGCCCTTCTGAAATATTCAAAATGATTATTCTCCCCCAAAGTCAATCTTACCCATTGGAGAACCCTTTGACGTAAACCTTTACGAACGATTAACATCTTTAGCTCGTCCGGAATCTGCTTCAAACGGAAATACTCCTCAAGGTCATTTAGGTATTGTTTAGGATTATCAGCCGAATTTTCCTCGAAAGTAGGTACCCCTATCTCATTTAATAAATAGTAGTTTGCATTACTTGCATGGTTAGATGTACATTGGTGCCCTGAATTGAAATTATATGGGTCGGCAGCTGGACTTTGGCCTCCATTTGCCTCCCTAAAAGTGGTGCTAGTTTCACTGGGTGAGCTATCATCACTCTGTCTCACACTTATCCCTAGTCTACCAATAGAGCGTTTTAACTCCTTTACACAATTTTCATGCTCTTCCACCCTCTTCACAATTTCATGATGATTTGAGAGCTGTTCAGTCATTTTTGACGAAAGTTCATTCATCTTTCCCTGATCCTTTTCTAACACTATTCTAAATTCTTTGAACTCCCTTTGAATGTTAGATTCTAAGGTACTTTGTTTTTTTTCTAAAGAAACATTTACAGCTCTTAAGTCATCATCCAATTGTTCCTTTATGGCTAAGCTGGTAACACTTAATTCTGTTTCTACATCCTTCCTTAGTTTTTCTACATCGTTTCTTAGACATAGTTGTCCTGCCTGAATTTCTTGCACTACCTTCCCTTGCTGACTGAATTTGGAGTCCAATTGACTTTGTAATCGGGTGACCTGTTCACCTAAATATTCCCTCATCTCCTGAGCTAATTCCCCTCTCATCTTCCTGTTTTCCTCTCTGACATATTCGCCTATCTGTATACTCTGCTCATTTAATTTCCCTTCTAAATTCTTACTTTGTTCACTTAATTTTTCTAAGTTTTTACTTTGCTCACCTAATTTCCCCTCTAAATTCTTATTTTGTTCACTTAAGTCCTTCCTCTGCTCATTTAATTTCCCCTCTAAATTTTTACTTTGTTCACTCAAATTTTTTGACTCCTTACTCAGCTCATTTAATTTCCCTTCTAAATTCTTACTTTGTTCACTCAAATTTCTTAAATCCTTACTTTGTTCACTCAAATTTCTTTTTGACTCCTTACTCTGCTCATCTATCTTTGCGCTCAAATGTTGAAGCAATATTAGCAGCTGGTTTTGACCTGCGTCAATGACCTGCTCAATCGGTGATTGCCTTTCTAGCCTAACTTCCACTTCTGCTGCACCCATATTTTCTCCATCTGTTGTTATGCTGACAATAGCCTCCCCATTCAGTTCTTCCAAATCTTCCCTTGACCTACTCATGGTTCCGTTAGCAAGTTCTACCTCCCTAGTAATGACTTTACCCCCTCTCAGTAACATGTGTTCACAAAACTGAATCACTACTCTGCATGCCTTTTTGTTTGTTTTTGAATAAATGTTCTAACCTGTATTTTTTTCAATGTTAACTGATGCGTTCCGGGTTCGAATCCTGGTGAAGTTCTAGAAGCGATGTTCTCAGCTGTTTTGTTGTCCCACGTAGGTAGACTAGAAGTTCGCGTTGTAATTTTGTTCTACTGTGCCCCTTTCCTCTGAAGATTCTTGTCTGTTCGCTGTTTCCTAGTCCTCCGTTCGTGTCGTTCTTCCCTTCGAGCTCCACGTTATGGCGCCAGTTTGCGGCGATCACCTCCTCATCCGTTGCTGTAAGGCTTACCTTGATGCTTCTCCGTTGCTTCCAGAAGTTCTCAGTGGGTTGGTTCTCTTCAATTTATCCTCGGCTAGCCTCAGTAATTTTTCTTAAATTATATGGGAGCATGGACTTATCCTCGGTAAAGGAAAACGTAGATCTCGGGTGGTGATATAGGAAGACATAGACTTGCTTTGTTTATGAAAAGATGACACTGCCGTTTCTTTTTATTTAACACTCGTAGTATACAAAACTGGTATTGCCGCTGTAAAATACTGTCCACCGCTGTTAAACTATGGCGTGGATATTGCACGAAATATAACTATTCTTATTGTCGCTTTCAGAGTAGCGGATCTTAAGTGTGTTGCTAAAACTATTTTGATTCCCTGTTTTGGCGCGATATCTCACACATCCTGCAGCATCTCTCCCTGACCACACATGACAAAAACTGCCCCGAACTTTCCCCAAACAGATCCATTTATAGTCTCAGGCTTCTGAGGCTGCTTCCTTTCCTATTGGTCCATTTTTAGCGCGACTCGACGCGTCTAACTATTTCGAATAAACTTTCAGGGATCTCATTGGTCCAATTTTAATATAAATCGCGGCTTTTCCTACATGTACCGTTAGGTTGTCTTTCTCACTCACTTGGTCACGGCGAATTATCAAATAATGGGACTAAGGCTCTACACCCCTCGCTGTAGGAATAATAGCACTGCGACCGAAGAGAGGTAATAAAACTAGGTTTTCTGCCTTCGAAAGCACTATTCCTGTAGCTAAAACATTCCCTCGTGGACAGTATTTTAACATAGCGCTTAAATTATTTACATTAAACCATTTATAACTCTACTAATATTAATAACCTAGATAGATACATAACGTTAAATCACCCTTCTTAAAATATACAAGCAGTATGAGAAAAAGATATTTACATAATACGATTTAACATCACTAAAAGTTAATTAATAAATTATCTGTAATTACAGTTCTTGGGCTCGGCCTAGAGTTGCCGTTTCAGTGTTATGCGTGAAGCTGGACCTAATTTACGTTCTTCTGTCATTGAAAATTCGGTCAACCGTATACGCGCAACCCAGCGAAGTCGCGGCGGTCACTTAACTGATGTTTTCTTCCACAGGTAATGACATTAATTAAGTTCCAAAATAAAAAGAGAAATGAACCTCTATCATTTATAGAACGTGTTTTTTTTTAAGTTCAAAAATAGGATACTCTTGTTAAAACACCCTAAATATACCATGCGTAGCCTACTAAAAGGAATTCTAGAAATTAAAATTTCTAATCGTTGACATTCAGCTATACCTAGGGTTACTTATTTTATCTGCTATATTGTGTTTACTCGGTCCTGCAAAACTCTTATGTACTTACCTAGAATTTTTCTAGATGGCAGAGGAATACAACATTAAAAAGTTGTGCCGCATGAATGTACTGTGTTTTTCGTTTCTGTTTTGATTTGAAAATATATGAGTTTTCTGAATATGGATATTTTCATAACTTCAGTGCTTCCTTATACATTATGTTGCACGTTGCTCCGGGGTTGATAGTTTGCTTACCAATATAGGCACCCTTCTTTCGTTTCTCTGTTTCAGTACGAATGATGTTGGATGCAATTTTCGCGATAGTGTTACCTATATCGTTCAGCAGGATCGCCATGCCAACCCCGTATCAATAAGATGATTGCTTTCACATTCTGGTTTTGGAAACGTAGTACTTCCTATGTACAAAAACAATCTGATGTGTTGCATTCATATGACCTTGTTTACTCACCTTTCTTCAAACTATTATTACATAGTCTACTTGTTAATCCATTAGTTAATCCACCTTTAGTTTACATTATTTTACAGAATACAGAAAGTAAATTATTAGTACGGGTTTTAAAGAGCTTGTCACTGTGTAAAGGGCTTTGAAATTCTGTTCTTTGCATAGCCGTGATGCAAAACGAATGGTGACTTCTCAGTTCAAAAAAGTCAGCAAGAATTTGAAAATTCAAACCAGTTACAACGAATATCTGGAAAATGATTATATGTATATATATACCTTATTGTAGTAATACTTTGTCTATCTCTTAATTACACAAAATTAACTTTTAACGAAGAGATTTGCAGGCTATTCGCAAAAAATTCAAGATATAAGTTTGCTTTTGAATGCATATATCTAACAAATATTTTTATTATTCTTTCTCTGTTTACCCTCCTCGTATACAGATCTTATACCCGAGTGTCTTGGCTAAGAGGCCTGTCGAAGGGTAGACACTTTGGATCACATAGAATATCCAGGATGGTGATTAGCCCAATGCCTGGTATGATATCGAGGAGGTAGATGATATGAACTGATGGTGAAATGGATGAAAGGAAAGGTGATGATGGAGCAATTGGTGAAACGAATGGTGGGGGAAGCCGGAGAACTGGGAGAAAGCCGCCCAGATACCGCTTTGTCCATCGCATGTCTCCCATGCGGGTTCCTGGGATCGAAATATATATATATATATATATATATATATATATATATATATATATATATATATATAAGAAATTTTAATCAAAAACGCTGGGGCCATTTTTTAAAAAAATGTTTCATTATACAGCGTAGTTTAGGGTGAGGAGTTTTTCTTGAAAACCTTCGTGTCACCTCCTTGGAAGATGCTTGCTATTTAATCGCCTTTTCGTATGTTTGTGTATGAATATGTGCATGGGTGTGCCGGCGCGCTTTTCTGAAATTCTCAAGAACATAATATTTTTATATTTTATACTGCTTATTTATAGTAAATGGAGTAAGAACTGTATCCCTCCCAAAAATTCAATATACAAGTTTCACCTCAAATGCGCATTTTTATTTCCTAAACAACCGTGATGTTTTAAGAGAAGGTCCAAGTGTGTGTAGTTCTTTGTTTGATCATCTGAACAACATAACTAAAAAACCAAATGTGGAATAAAGCCAAACATGTTATTTAAGCTGAGCATTTTCCAAGGATGCGACACGAACATTTTGAGGGAAATCCGTCTTCTCACGATTTTAATTTAAATATCATGTGTTTAATGTATTTGTAGCACAAATAATATGTACATATTTAACTTTTTGAGAATAGCTGGTGAGGGTCCGTTTGTTTGAATGGATTTTGTAGAATATTTTACAAGTCGTAAACCGAAAGAGACAGACATTGATTTCTACTCAGAAATGTAGATCTTGTTAAAACATTCGTTTATGCCCAAAACGGGTTTTTGTGGTTTTAAACATCACCGAGCTATTTTTCGTTATTGGTTTGAATTTAAAATCGCTTAATTTTTGGTTCCTATACTACTAATATTTAGTACTTCTTCGATAAGGAGAGGAAGTAATGCATTACACCCAAAAAAATCGATACCGAAATTCCACTGGAAATGCATGTTTTGAGGCTCACTGAATTTCATATTGCTGCGTAGAGTAGCAACAACAGCGCTCAACGGCATGGAAAGAAAACCAGCCAGTCGTGCCGGTGAACCTTGACCGCCACGACACGCCATAACGAGAATCTAGCAGCGTTTGGGAGTAAACGATTTTTAAATCGGTGAATTCTGCTAGTAAAGACAAAGATATTACCAGAATTCTTCTCGTGGCCAGCTAGCTCAGTATACAAGCCGTTATTGTGTAATATTCTTCCAAAGCAGTACCTACATGCAATCAAACAAGGTCGTCGCCTACGCTATTATAGCCGAGCTAGTATGGGCTCAGTAAATATGGCGGTGTTCCACTTGGACTAGAAGTGAATTGGACGCCGATGTAGAAGAAATCAACGCCGAAATGGATAACATGGTGAAATGCAGCACAATTTAATAGTGTAGCGGAGCAAGCAGTAAAGAATCAATTTGAGTGCTGAGGGATTACGTCAGATGTAGTAATAGAGAAGAAAGTGTTGAAACTTGATTACCTCAATACGGGTATACACCGGAATGCGGAGTCAGCATTGCGTAAAGTATTTATACCGCGGGAGGATAGGCCATGGTCCGTCTGTCACTGTAGTCTGTCTGCCCGACTGTCACGCGTGTGACCCGCCGTCTGACGTCCGCCCTCGGCCGAAGGCTATAGCTGACACTGTGTGCCTCATACACTCCCGCCCTAACGAGACACAGCGTAACAGCGCTCCCGTCTAGACAGCAGTTATCTAGGTAAAATGATTCAACCTCTAGTTTTGCTTGCATGGGCTTTCGCCCTGTCTTAGGTTGCCCGTCTGTGGTCCTTATGTTCGCTCTAGTCAAATACAACCTCTATTATTTATGCATCCCCTGTACTTTAATTCGCTACCCCTATCCTGGAACGCCACCCCGGCCTATTCAACCACCGGGGTACCCAAGCATCCCCTACCTTTGGGCTATCCCCTCTAATATAAGCAACTATGGTAACCACCCCAGTAGGGGTGTTACAATATGACAGGGTAATATCTTTCCATATTATTTTGATATAATCATTTTTATTTGAGCACTGTGTGATTTAAATATTTTTAAAAGTTCACTAGTTTCACGAGTAATTACCATTCGCAAGTTTTAGGTTGTAAGATTCTAAATTCTACATTTTGGCCATGGATAAAAAGAGTAAAATGCGAAATTCAACTATCTGAACCAGTAATATGTTTGGAATGCCCTAATTGTGTTTTAGCGTTTAAATGTTATTCGTACAGAGTAATTAAATGGGAATGAATCAGTTAAAGCAAAATTAAAGCCTCATGTATGTCAGAATAGTTTGCCACTTAACGAAAGACAGGTTAAAGATGTAGCGTGGTAACTATTAATTGGCTGTAGTGTTGTTAGGCGAGCTCTTTGAACTCTTACATTTCATGTCACATTTAGCACATGTATATTGTTAATGTATGTTAGAAATAAATTGTAAACAAAGCTATCACAGCAAAAGGCAATGCATTTCACCTACCTGTTCACGTACTTTTTCATATCATTGTAGGCCTTGAATTACGTTTAATGGGTACAGCAAAGCACAGTAAAGGTCTAAGGGAAAATAACGTAGCAGTGGTAGCAGAAATAAGTGTGAAGCTAAAGTGCCAAACGTCGAGCTCAACATTTTAAATAAACAACAAAAACTAGCGTGTCAAAGCTGGTAGCAAATCAATAATAAGTACAACCAGTAACGGAGAACGAGAAACCTATATCGCACTATGTGTGTGTTTTTGTCTATTTCTGTGAATAGCATAACTCAAAAACCAAAACACGCTTAAACACTAAACCTAGGATGCGACACAGTGGTTTCAAGAAAATTCCAACCCACCGTTTACATAGAAAAAATTAGGTAGGTTTAATTTTATCAAAAAGGGTTGAAACATTTCTTATCAAAATAACATACGTTCAAGCTATTCGCATGATAAAATATATGTCTTAAATTGTCCAAGAATAGCCTGTGAAGTACTCTTTTTTGTGAATGATTTTGCATAGACAAAATCTTACTGAAAAATAATTCTGGTCTCGTTAAAGGACACAATTCATCTCAAACAAATTTTACTGAGCCGTTAACCATTTCCGAGGGATTCTATGTTTGGATTTTGAAATACCACTTGAAAGGTTATGCAAGCCGCAATTCGTTTTTTCTCACATCCATGCAAGGAACATGACATTCTAAAGGCATCACAAAGCGACACACCCCAAAACTAACCTGTACATGGAAACATTTTCCATACGTTTTTGTTTGTTATAAACTGTCTATGACATTTTTTATAAAATTTCACATATTTAAGATATCAAATGACAAATCTCTTAATCTCAAATCTCAATGAATGTATTTAAAATATCGTATTTATGGCGTCAGCCAATGCGGCTATATCTGTTATTGTTCGTTTGGATTTCCTTATACTTTGTCCTTTGTTATGTCTGCCGCTATTCAGGTGCTTCTTTCGATATCATGGAGAGAGTATGAAGTTTAAACGCCATCGGCTTTTAAATATCTGACTATCCATTCGAATTTCTCTATCACCCTTCTACCCAAAACCAAATGTGCAATCAATATATTTGTGCAAAGCTTTATCTCCATTAACATGAAGCCTTCTTAAGAATAGCATGTAGAAGCTATACAAAAATTAAGGACAGTGGATAAAGAGAGTAATGTGAATATAAAGCATACAATTTTTATCTCTCCTTATCATACAAAAAATGGAATCTCAAAGACATTATATAGTGACTTGCTTTTTAAAGAACTGACTATCGCTACAGTCTACTGCCTTCTTCTTACACTTAGACTGAAATGTGTAATTAAACCATTTCTGCATATTTTCATTTCGATTAACAAGAAGTAGACTTGAAAATAAGATTTTATGAGAATAGTTTGTACAAGAGTGTGCAGCGAAAGCCATGTGGATGCAACACATTAGGATTTAAAGGGAAAACTAAAGGATTCGATTTTTGCCGAACTGTGTACAACATAGAGTGCGTGAAATACTCAAAAAGCATACGAGAATCTTCCACTTCTGTTACGCTTTCAGATACAAAATAAGTGTTTGGGTACGTACTATTTCATTAGGATCTCCCGTTAGAGGAATAGGATTGGATACAATTGGGAAGTATAATACTAACTTATGGATATAAGTAAAAGCGGAAATGTAATTAATAATTATGATGCAAAAACTGTAATACTTCATATTTAATAAACACAACGTACAAATAGCCGCTAAAGAATCAGTATGTATTAGGCGTAGAGAAGAAGAGGTGAAAGAGAGAAGGAAGAACATAATTTGTGAAAATAACTTATGTTTATGGTAATAACTGCACATTTAAGGGGCACGTATGTCTGGAATATTATCGGTCCACAAAGCAAATCCAAATGCGGTTACGTATGACGCATTGCCTGCTTTCAATGACTTTCGTCACTAAGCAAAGTCAGTTAGCTCTTAACATGAACCTGAGGTGTACAGGAAAGGAAAACTGAACAACGATATTCTGAAACACTTCAACCCATTTCCTCTTAAAATGGTAAATACTACATATTTTTCTCTGGGTATTATTAAATGTTTTAAACAGGATAATACAGCGAGCATGTAATGGCTGTACTCTTGCCGTATTTTCTTCTGTAATTTTTTCTTTTTCTTTGACTACATTTTGTTTTCTTAAAGGGTTATAAATATATTTGGGACATGGTGGTTCATCATTTATCGGATTTTAAAATATAATCATATGAATTTTTATTTTGCCTGCTGCATACTTGCAGTGTACTGCATTTTCAGCAAGAATTGTATGTTAAAATGTCGCAAAAATACACTCTTCTTTGAGCTCCCTTGAATTTAAAAGTAACAATCTTCCTGCAGCATGTGCGCGAACAGCTTAAATCCAATCCAAAAAAGTGGTATATCAAAGCCATGCAATCTAAGATTTCAATGTGATATCCTCTTCCCTAAACATGCCTTTAAGTGGAAAATGTTTTAATTATAGCTATATTTTGTGTTTTCTAAAATTGATTTACCAACCGTGTGAAATATTATAAAATGAAACGTAAAGAAAGTCGCTTTAACTAATATTTATTCAAACTTCGAATTCCATAATTCTGATGAAGATTAGGTCTTGACATCAGCAGAAGCCAATGCTAGTAGACTATGCCTACATTTGTTGGGCAATCTTGACAACATGTTGCACAGGTGCAGGTACCAAGAGGATTTAAATAATTTTAAAAAACGATGTTGCAAATATACTAGATAATGTTTTTGAGAGCTAATTCACAAGGTTTTGCTTTAAGTCTGTCTTTGCTTATGTAATTCCCAAATGAAATTATACACGCTAGATGCACGTGTGCGCGAGATGAGGTACAGATATTACATTTGAAGCGGTTTCAGCAATATTTTTGCATAAAACCTCCCAGGTTATTGTGACCTATTGTGTTACTGATAAAAAATTAAAATATGCGTGCATATTCATGGACGTTTCACATTAAATTATGGACGTGGGTTATGAACTTACGATGCAGGGGTGCTAATGGACTGTGGCTGGCGATACATTTGCAGAGGTTGCAGTGGACAGCTCTACTCGCCAATATCGATCCCTTTCTCCCCTCGTGCGTAACGGCAAAAGGGCAGCGGTTCATTTGGTAGCTACCGCAGGTAAGTAACGGTGTGTCTGTGTTCAACAAGTGTGCTTTACAAACACGCAAGGTAATAAACACATGACGAGCGAAATCCGCAATTTGAAGCGAAACTTTCGGTTTTATTGACAGATATTTAAAATTTAGTATAAAGGCATCCTCGGACTCCTGGAAAATTTGTAGTGAGGTGTTCTGTTTTGATACACTTGTGGTTTCAAGTACACGGGTAAAAGTTTTGTCAAATGAAAATTTGTGCTCGGATATCTTGATTGCTTCAAACATATCGGAGCAGGGAGACATTGCTTCGGCTGAGAAAAAGGGAGCTTTGTCTGCTTTTATATATATTATCAAGTACCAGGCGTGTGAAATATCATTAAAGTTAGGTAATTTTATAAACACGCGCATTAAGTGGCCACATTTTGCTCTGAGATAATACGGGAAACTATATTTTATGCATTTTCCATTGAGTGACTTTGTATCCTTTTGGTTCAGCTGGAGAATCATGATGTTATTTTTACAGATGTTCTAGTTAGTGAAGTGTAATGTAATGAAAAGCGGGAACGAAGACTAAAAGCCTCCATAAGTCTCTGCAAGTTTTACTATCTACTCTTAAGATATCTTAAATGCATTTCATTCTCTCCTAATTCACGTTATACCGTTACGAAATCTCCTTTCATAATTTTTTTGACTTTGGGAAATACTGCTTTGCTACATATTTCCATAAACATGGGCGGTAACAACCGATTAAATGTGAACCTTGCCTTAACATCGGCGCTTACAAATTAAACGAGGTCTTTTCAACGTACAACAAATGAATGTCTTCAAGCATACACATAGGAGCCAAGAAGTAGCGTTAGTCAGCAAATTGAGCGCTCGATAAAGCTTTAAAGTAACCTGTTCTGCACCAATAATTTGGGAACAAAATATATTCTTATTAGTATAAGGCCTTACTTAATTTAAGAATGGAGTTTGAAATATAACACAAGTGATTCCATTTTGTTGTAAATAAAGTTTCTTACATTAACTCGAGAGGTATTGAGCTGAATCATTACGCACAGAAAGAGATCCAGAAGGAAGCGATGAGAGTAAGAATTGTTTCGTTTTTACTCTGGAACAATCGGTGATTGCGTTGAACAACTTCGGGCCTATTGGAAACTGCGGCAGTAGAATTATAAAAATATTGCATCACTTTACAATTAATTTGTACTGATTATGATATTCAACCAAGCGGGATGGTTGAGGCGGTAACGTCAGAGGCCGCATTCGGGAGGTCCCTGGTTTGATCCCCGGCAACCGCTCACTTTGACCCATGGGTTTCATCGTGGTTTTCCTGGATCGTCAGGCGAAAGCTGGAGTAGTTTCTTTGCGCTCCCGAATTACCTATCCCTTCATTTCACTCCATTCATCATTTGATTCATGTTTCATCCCATTGGGATCAGAAGACATCGTCGGCGCAGGTGTTGTGGTGCAGCGCAGCAGGGGATAAGGATGCTCTCCATACTCAGCTTTTACCTGGCTGCCGGGGTATCCGAACCACCATGGGGAGCATTGGACCCTTTGTATGGGGCGAGTCCCCGATCTGCCTGTCCGTCTGTCGGGTGTCCACTGCTGGAAATTTAGGGACTAGGTCATTGCTGTACCGTTGCCGCTGTATCCGACCGCCCGGTGTATCCTCTCGCCTCATTCTTCCTCCCGCGGACGCCTCCATAGATGAGGACCGAGTCCCTCCGTTTAGGATGCTAACAAGATAAGATATGATAGATGTTTAACATAACAAAAGTAATAACGTAATTTGTTGAATTGCAGCGCATTCTTATTTCGGAACCCCTTCTATGATTATATAAAAATGCATAACCCATAATTCTTAACTTCTCTCTCACTTACTTAGGGTAGGTAGGGGCAATATTCTATTCCAATCAAAAGATTGATATCAAATTTCACCGGAAACGAATATCTCGATTAACATGAAACAGAAAAAATCTGATGTGTTACACTCACATACTTTCTCTACTCTTGTACAAAGTATTTTTACAAACGCTTATTCTCCATCTTGTTCGTGTTAATCGAGATAAACATTTGCACACTCTATCTTATTGCTAATTTTCTTGTAGATGTATGGGGAAAATATATTTACAAGGGCAATATAGAAAAACAGTAGCCTTTAAGCACATACATATCTCTCAATAGCTGGTTGCTAGGTGCAGCACCATTCCCTTTGCCACAGATTATAACTCTTTGCATATCCAAGACAAAAAAATGAATAACGAATTCCCATTTGAGAAAATAAGTATTGAAAAATTTAAGGGAATAACAAGCAATATCTCGAAAATGGTTCACTCAACAAAAAATATGTATATGACATAAATTGTGTATTTTAACGCGATCTACATTTTTTGTGTAGTAAAAGTTTATCTATCTCTTATGGTTTACCAGTTATGCAAAAGTCGTTCACAATGAAGAATACTTTTGGAGACATTCCCAGGAAATTCAAGATATACATTTTATTTGTCATAAAAATATCTTAAACATATGATATTTTAATCAAAATCGTTAGAGCCATTTTTGAGAAAATTAAAATTTTCGAAAAATCTTCCATGTAAAGGGTACTCTGGGGTGGGGGGGATTTTCTTGAAAACCTTCGTGTCGCATCCCTGGAAGATACTGAACCCAAATACCAAGTTTGGTGTTTATCCGACTGTTCGTTTCTGAGTTATGCTGTTCACAGACACACACACAGACACACAGAAACACACACGGACATGTCTCCAAAAATGCTTTTTTTGGATTCAGGGAGTCTCAAAACATGTATTTCCGGTGAAATCTCGGTATGGAAATTTTGGGTGGAATACAATACTTCCCCTACTTACTATACGTAGTAGAGAAAGTAAAAAGAAGCTTTAATAAAAATAGTTTGCCAAAGAGGCAAGAAACAAATATGTCAGATAATAATTGTGGATAAACAAAATAATTTGAACGTAACACACATTTTAATACAACATTTTAAGTATATTTAAAAACTATTGTGGTTTTACAGCCGTGTGTAGGCAATGGCAGGGAAGTTGAATTGGACTCGAAAAAACGTAATTTTATTAAGTCTGTTTAACATCTAGTGACTGCACAATGTTATTCTGTAGCTTGTGTGAAACACCTGATTCATTCCGCCCCAACATTATTTATCAGGTCGTCTTCCTTTTCCAGCTAAGTTAATCTAGGAATCCTGTTTCTTGCATACGAGTACATGTATTCAATGTGAGGCCGAGTAGGTACTTATCTTCCTGTATCACACATATTGTTTCTGCCTGATTCTCTGCGTAGAATATTGGAACTTGGTGGTACTGAATATCCAATCCAGTATTTACTTGACAACCAAGAGACAAACAAGGAAAAAAAGAATACTCAAAATGACCAATATAAAGGATTTGAACTGGCGACTTCCAGGATGCGAGTACACACATTATTGCTTGATAAAGTAATATTGCTCTGAGTGATCTCAGTAAGTATTTATGGATTAGAAATGTTTAAAAACAATGATTACAAAGTTTATACATTGTAAACTTTGTAATTTGTAAAAGTCTGTTTCACAATGGAAGTTATTTAAGGTTTAACTTCACAAACAACTTTAAATATTTACAAATTAAATTTCACATAATTTGCAAGTTTTTTTTTACAAAATAAATAATAATTTTATACATCTGTAAAGTGTATTTTTAAAATAAGCAGTTTATATAGAAATGACTTAAGATTTGTAAGGAAAACTACATTTTAAAAATATTTGTAAGTGCCAAAATACAATAAAAAGGTGTAAAATTTAGGTAGCACATAAGTAAACAGGAAAATATAACTGAAAACTACATAAAATGGTATTTAAAAGCATTTTCAAGGATTCAGATAATGAAAGTGAATCAAGGGAAGATAGGAAACTTCAACATTTTCGGGTCAGACTAATAATGACTACATACCTGTGTTTCGAATGAATCCTTTAGCAGTGGAATTGGTACTGCAAGATATTGGATATCGCTATCTGCAAAAGTGGAGCTTTACCAACTGTGGCGCTGGATGTGAACTGGCTGACAGTTTCATGCAATAAAAACATAATTGTTAGTTCAAAGTTGCAATGTTGAGGAGTAGTGTGAAAGGCGTACGGCATATTGGGATACTATAGTGAGATTTGTCTCCTATTCTTGGACTGAGGACAGCAAAAGATAGTTTTATAAACTGAACCACATCATTCCTATATGTCCATTTGTTTTCCTGTTGTCTTCGCCGCATTGTGAGTTTCTTCGATTTATTATTTTTCAGGATTTTGGTGATTATTTGGGAAAATACACCAAACAATATAGATTATTCATCCCTAATTTTCACTAAAATAGCAACTTTCTTTTCATTTCTGACCTTGATGGTGTTATGTTGAACCTACAGTTGAAACACCCGCTGTTCACACTCAAACATCTCAACACAATGTACAACGTAAAAAGCATTCTACGTATAATATCACGTCATCAGCATAGACAATATACTACAATACGAGAAGTTTTAGTTGCCTATTGTTAACATTTGGTAGCTTTGAATCTTAAAATACAACTAAATTCCTTCATATCAGATAAAAGTAAAATACAATACTTATTGAATGTGCTAGGAGTATGGATATTTAACATAGAGTGATATCTGTTAGCGACGCTTCGAAACAGGAATACTATAGAATGTGCTTAATGTTTGCGTTTGTCAGTTGTTTATCAGGATTAGTAAAATTCCTCAAACTTTACAAATGAACAAGCCTTTATTGTGAAAGAGTTTTAAATTAGGAACAGTTTTTTGTTAGTTGGAAATTACTTATGTGTAAATTGTAGACATACAGTATCCTTCGCATGCTGTTGAGAATTCTGAGGTAATAATTATGAAACTTTACCCATATTTTCTAGCCCGTTAGTAGTTGTGTTAATGGTGCATTACGTTCTCTGTGAAGAATTTGAGTAAATATAATTTTATTTTATGAAGTAAGAGAATAGACTGGTATAAAGACAACTAGAGAACCTACCCAGATCTTATAGTTGATAATTAAACAATCCGAAGCTTTAGTTGTGCCTAAGTATGAAGAAAGTTGCGGGATTCGAATCCGGTCCTGAAATGCAACTGTTTCACTTCAGCCGTCTGGTCTCTTTCAAATCTTTCCAAAATCAATTAATGCATGCATTCTTTATGATAAAATGAGTATATGAAATTTAAGATAATACAATCAGTTTATCCTGTTACCGTTCTTTCATGTTGAAGGTGTGTAGGCTAAGTTTGGAAAGTCTGAATCAGTTTGGAAAGTCCAAGCCGGCGCCCAACAATTCTTCTGTTTTCCCTAGTGGCATTCTTTCCTGAGCCATTGCCTCGACGTGCATTAAACGTGTCTCATCTGTTCCATGTATCTAAGTGAACCTCTAACGCAGTTTGTTTGTTTCTTTTACCGAATATTCTACCTTAAAAGTGTTCGTAGTCTGCAAGTGCATTTATAGTTTCCCCTCCAACTGATAGTGTGGACTAAATTCCGTATCTGCAAATTGCACAGTTTGTACGTTCCCAAATTTCCCTTTCTTACACATATTATTACCAAATTTCCCAACTTTTTCATCCAATTAATTTAACTTCCAAGTTCCTGTTAGTATGAATTATAATTTTGTGCAAAATAATTCTAAAGCATTAGATACTTTGTGTGGCTAAATGTTGGCTAAATCTGAAATCAGAGTGTTTTTCGTCTCTTTCTTCAAAGAACCTATTGAAGTATTACCAGAAGATTCATTAACCTTTATAGGCTTCTTTAATATACAGCATATCTCCAAATTATTTCCACAAAATAGAATATTTGCGACTACCGTAATGTGATTTTAAACCATGGACCCATTTTATAAAATTCGTATTTATTAAAGCACAAATCCAACATGAACAATCTGTATAACAATAAAAAGAGGAAGTTTCAAAGTTTTTTTTTTCGGCGGGCGGTGATGGTTTTAGAAGCGGCCGGTAGAGTGCTCGTGCAATAGGCCGCCATTGCGTTTCACTGTCAGTACATAGTGAGATGGCTACTGTGGAGCACAAAGATTTCTGCGTTATTGAGTTCGCAAAAAGTGAGTCGCAAACTGTAGTGCAGCGGGCATTTCGCAGCAAATTCGGTATTGAACCAACAACTAGAAAAAGCATTAGCCGTTGATTTACGCAATTTAAACAGACTGGAAGTTTGTGTAAAGGAAAAAGCACAGGCCGACCGCGTGTGTCAGAGGAGCATGTCAAACGGATTGAAGACAGTTTTGTTCGCAGTCCACGTAAGTCTACCCATAGAGCTAGTAGAGAACTTGGAATACCCCAACC
Organism: Deroplatys truncata; assembly: GCA_030765065.1. Taxonomy (NCBI): domain Eukaryota; kingdom Metazoa; phylum Arthropoda; class Insecta; order Mantodea; family Mantidae; genus Deroplatys; species Deroplatys truncata. The sequence goes on along the minus strand of CM060977.1, from coordinate 179,730,046 downwards.
AACTACATTAAAAGTTCTGAGACGGCGTTTGCTGTACAAGCCCTACCGATTACAACTTGTGCAGGCTCTTAAACCTAAAGACAAAGAGAAGAGTCTCGAATTTTGTGGTTATGTGCTAGGAATGATGGAGGATGACGCATTTCTACAGCGTATCATTTTTAGCGATGAAGCGACTTAGTGAAAAAGTCAACAGACGCAATGTTCACATATGGGGTTTGCAAAATCCACATTCAACATTGCAACACGAAGGTAAACGTGTTCTGTGCCTTATCCCGTACAAAGGTTTATGGACCATTTTTCTTTGCGGAAAAAAACTGTAACTGGAATTACGTACCTGGACATTTTGGAACAATGGCTGTTCCTTCAAATCATGGAAGATTCACAGGAACTCATTTTCCAACAGGATAGAGCTCCGCCCCATTGGCACAGCGATGTACGAGGCTTTTTGAATAAATCCCTTCCTCAGCGCTGGATAGGTCGCAGGGTAAATGAAGACATGGCTCTACACTTCTGGCCACCGAGATCTCCTGATCTCACCCCATGTGAATATTTCTTATGGGGTTATGTTAAGGAAGCTGTTTACGTCCCGCCTCTACCTACAACTCTGGACGGAACCGTGTCACTGCTGCCGTGCACTCAATAACAGAAGATACGCTTGCTCGTGTGTGGGACGAGTTTGGCTATCGCGTAGATGTTTGCCGTGCAGCAAACGGTGGACACAGGGAACATTTATAATGTATTAAACAAAATTTTGACAATTTCTCTGTTTATTGGTATAAAGATGGTTCATGCTGGATTTGTACTTTAATAAATAGGAATTTTATAACATGGGTCCAGCATTTAAAATCATCCTGTATTTATGTTACAAATATAACCTGTACGGTTAACTTTTCAAGCCCTCGTGGAAATTCACAGATGTTTAATGTGGGCTCCATTTGTGCCGCGGCAAATGTCTATGTGATACTCCATTTCTTGCCAGATCCGTTTCTCATCGTAGGGAATGCTCGTCGAGGTGACTTTATAGGAAGTTAATCCTTTATTGCCGGATTATTTTGCTGCGTATGCCACTCTTGCTTTAATTCCTAAACCGGCTTTCATATTCCTTTCATTGGCACCAGCATCAAAGCGATTCGAACAGCCGTGATCATTGAAGCGAGAAGAAATAGCTGGCCAACCAATGAAAGCCAAACGTCGCGAGTTCGAGCCCAGGCGACTACAGTCAAATGTGCCGGTGGTAAAGAACGGGAGGGACCAAGTGAAATAATAGATGTGAATGCTGACGGGGTTACATTAGATTGCAGCTGTGTCGATTTTGCTTCCTTTATTAAAAAGCACTGCAGTTCTATTAAACAAAATTTTCAAAATAAAAAAGCTATAAACACCTCTAGCTTAATGTTGGAGGTTGGTATAATATTGAATTAGAAAGGACCAAAGCGCAGAAAGCATTAAGCCTTGTAGAGTCCGTACATGTAGGTTTCGTATGCCCCGAATACTCATATTGTGGCTCTTCATTTTATCATTTAAGTGACCCGGCAGATGTGTATGTGATGCTCCATTCCTTGCCAGATCCACTTCATATCAGATGATTGTAGGGAATGCTCATCGAGCTGGCTTTGTAGGACGCTAGCATTTTATTGCCGGAATTATTTTGCTAAATTACTGCTCCTCTAATTCTTATATCGGCCTTCATATCCCTTTCATCAATTATTTTCAAAATGCATTACTTTGAGTGGCTAAACTTATGCTAAAACTTTTAATTTAAGGTATGGAAATATTCCACTTAAAAAACATCCTCAACCGAAATTTCGGAACACCTCCAATTACGAACTGCACTTGTGCTTTAAGTTTGCGTTCCAAACATCGAAGATACGGCACCAAGTTATAAATAGGCGCAAAAAAAAAACAAAAAAGCATCTGCATCACCCTTACTAAGGTGCTCATTGCTTACAGGTTCGATCTGGTACTGATTCAAACCGTCTAACAAAGACAAAATAAATTGTTAACAAAGAACATTACCTTCTGCTAGAGAAGGACCATTCCGTAACGTTAAGTAGCCACTGAACTTTGTTACGGCGTATTCGGAATCTAAGTTTCTAACAAAACAAAATGTTGTTAAAACTAAAGATTTCGCCGTTGAGCACAAAAAAACCTGAGACTTCTTGTTAACGCGTTTATTACAGATCAGATTCGCACAGAGAGAGAACTGGACGTCAGTTTGATGATGCTATGAGAGGAAAAATATGACAGAAGGTTGACAGTTTAATTATGAAACTCTCTATATTCCTAGTATGGTAAATTACAAATGTTATGGACTAATTTAACCTCCTGCGTAAGTAATGTTTCGTGTAATAGCATTGTGAATGAGGCTCCCAACATAAGAGACGAATTTTTATGGCAAAGTAAACGTTGTATAATCTCACATTACAATAAAAGGTAATAATTATTAATTTAAAAATATCAGGTTCAATAATGACATTTCCATTGACTTTAGGTTAAAATTAGGAACTGAACATTGTAAAACCACGTATAAACTATAATCTCCTACTTATACTTCGTAGTACATAGTAAACATTTACAAACATCTACATGCCTAGTGGTGTTTTAAAGAACTGTCACTAAAAGGTAACAATCGTAAAGAGGGTTATTTATAAATTGTGGATTGATATAAACTGTTAAAACATTCATAAAAAATAATATTAAACTTCAAATCTGATCTGTTAATAATTATTTCTGTCTTTCCTAAACTAAAAATCAAAACGATTTTATAGTGCCACTGCCACAGTTAATCAACATATTGACGAGTTTTCCGCACAGTAAGCTTAATTATTTGGGGTCGCAAGAAGGCGTAAGTGTTCCTGTTCTAAGTAGTGGGTGCGAATTGAAAAAGTCCACATATACATATTATATATTATTCCTGGGGCAGGAAGCTTCCTCTCCATCTTGGCAAGACAAAGTCGGTATTCCCAACGAAAAAACTTTAGTCACTCCAGCTGGCTAAGAAACTGCGAGGAGTAAATATCGCGGTTACCAACGAGTTACAGAATGCTAAATAGCGGCACACTTATTAAGAACGGTTCTTTAAACTTAACCAATAATTGTAACCGCATACCTAATAAGGAAGTTACAGAGCAGTCCATTTTGCACAGTATGTAATGCGAGGTTTTAAACGGATATACTGATTTCGCGGCCCCATTCAGCCAAAGGAAGACGAAAGTCTGCTATTGCAGAATTACATTTTTGCACACAATTAGTAACACATGGCTGTTCTTACCAAAGTCAACAGCAGACACTCTGCAACCTGTCAAAAGTAGCCAAAACAGAGCTGTAGTCCATGAATGTAACTGTCTGCCTTGCATAGCCTAACTCAGACTTCCGCAATAAATCTGGGTACAATTCCCGGACTGCCATAATAGAAAATATTACCACACACAACTACACTTACTGCAGAAATGACCTTTACGAAATAACAATCACTGTCTAACTCATACCATTTAAGCCTAATTAAACAATCAACACTCACTAACCACACTATTGCGCCCACCGTTTCGGGAACGTCATCGTTTTCGGTCGTTATACTAATTAGTTAAAGTAAGGAAGTGGTGTGTGTATTAGGGCAAATACTCATAACACAAGAAGTGTTTGCAGCCACTCTCTTGCAAGTTAAAGAGAATATAGTTATTGCGACATGTATTCGCCATCGCTTTCTATGTCTATTACAATCTCAAAGAAGTCCCATTACGGCACGCTTCCTGCCATTTTACACACCGATTAAAATATTTAAGAGCTTCTAGTGTTGCAAGATTACAACCATTCAGTTGATAATTTACCCTGGAATGTCGGGCTTGCAAATAGAACCTTGCATTATGAATTTAAACAACTTAGAATAATACATGAAACAATATTTAGGCATAGAAGCCACGCAAGCCTCGTGTCTTTCAAAATACCGAGGAATTACGCCAGGAGCCGTGTCATATTATGCAAGGAGGGGGAACCCACTAAACCAGCTCCCAAACCTCTAGTTTCCTGACTTAGCTCTGATACAAAGCCGAAACTGTCAACCTGTCTCTTCGGGCAGCACGTATGCCAGGAATACCGCTTAAAACTTCCCAGTAATGAACCGGCTAATTTTATTTTGATAGTTACGGTAACCTGAAACCTTCATAAGAATTGACCTCGATGTTGTTATAATGATGTACGTATAATACACAAAGATATCAGACTTTTATTACTGTAAATTCTGGTCTTGTACTTGCAATTTCTATTAAGAAATATATTTTTCTGTGATCTAATCTCAAAATTATTTACACAATTGCAGTAAGCACATTTACGTCTGTTATTTCTACCTACCTAAATCCACCTCTACCCTGGATGCTGAAGGTCACCATGATATTACATTGTTGAATTTTGTGACATTGCGCTCAGTACCAAATGTTATTCTAATAATTTCATGAAATTTACAATAATAACCTTGCAGTGATAGAAATTTCTAAAGGAGGATATGAAATTGCTGACCTCAACGCATCTCTAAAGGATAAACTTGGATTCAGCGACGCAATCTTCTTCAAACGCCCCAATAATACCACAGTAAAGGCCCAGATTAAATGTGCTTATACTACCAACTTTTCGATAGGAGTGTGTTGGTCCAGCATCCGCTGAAGGCAAAAGAATCACTACTGGTGAGAGGAGCGAATCTAATGAAGACGTGAACGTGAATATGTTTAAAGTAAGCATCGTAAGCAGTGTCCCTTCTGTTCTTCCAGGATATCATATCTCACAAAAACCTTTAAATACTGTATATTTACCTGCTATAGATATACATTTAATAAAGCACATCACCCTCCACCATTCTTGTAGTCAAGCACAACGGCAGGACCATTGTCTTCAGAACGAAGTACCAACTCCTAGACTTAACATTATAAGATGTATCGACGATGCTATATGTTTTTTTTTCCTTCGAAGCTAAGTTATACTCGGTCTTCGATCCTCGTTAAGTATTGTAATTGATATTTTAAAAGTGGTTTAAGTTCCTACTTTGGATAGAAAGATCACTTGCAATAATTACACTAAAACACATCTGCTTTGGATGCAAACGACGAGATAAGATTCCCGTGACAAGCTGAAGATTTATTCATGCTAGCAGAAGTTATTTTTACACAGGAACTCTCACCAAGTTTAATATAACGCCGACGACTTAAAAGCTCGCCGATAATTCAATGGCATTCATGTTTGATAAAACTTATCTGTATCGGAATCGTATAGGTATAGACAGAAGTAGCAATCCTGGAATTTGAATAACGATGCACAACTTTCTAGCTCTCATTTCAATAGAATCGCATTGTTTACAGAATGCAGGAAAATATAGACATTTTCTGTTAGGCACACGTAGCCTTGAGTTCTATGGTTCCTTTTTGCTGATTCTTGAAATAACAGATAATCAAGGAACTTGTTCTCAACAGCAAGCTTCAATTTTTTCTCTTTATATCAAAGGATTCTAAATATTGTGTACAGTTTTAAGCAGGAGAGTAATCCTTTATTAAGCCGGAAATGACTAAGTGGAGAATGCCTATAATTCCAATTTCTCACTCCGTAAATATGGATATTCTTAAAATTATAAATTATGATAATCCTCTGCATATTGCTTTTGAACCATGGATCTTCATTCTCTGTTTTGCCATAGTAGATGAACAAACCTAAAAATTAAATCATCTACTAAATTCTGTTTACACCTTCATATTGCAGCACAAATAGTCCGAAACTTTTTCTCAATACTCAGAGTTACTCCTATAATGACATGCATTTGGACATTGGAAATAAGGATTCTGCATCACTCTACGGAATGTATCCGAGATTCCAGAGTTCTTACTGCGGGAAAGATAATCACTCTCAGTAGAATATATAGGAGATAGCGAGAACACCTTTTGCGTTTATATGGGAAAGGATAGGGAAAACGAGGGTAGATGCGACGGTTCAAGGAGGAAAATGCGTTTATATATGTGAGATAGGGACTACAAGGGTAGGCTAGACAGGGCTTGAAGGAGTGAAGGAGTAGGGATGTGCTTTATATGTGAAGGTAAGGAATATAATGAGAAGTGCAGATTAGACAGAGTTTGAGGTGCGGTGTATGCGTTTGTATGGGAAAGGCTAGAGAAAACGAGGGTAGATGCGACGGTTCAAGGAGGAAAGTGCGTTTATGTGGGAGAGATGGGGACTACGAGGGTCGATGCTAGGCTAGACAGGGGTTGAAGGAGTGGGGATGTGCTTTATATGTGAAGGTAAGGAATACGAGGAGAATGCTAGACTAGACAGAGTTTGAGGTGCGGAGTATGCGTTTGTATGGGAAAGGATAGAGAAAACGAGGGTAGATGCGACGGTTTCAAGGAGGAAAGTGCGTTTATGTGGGAGAGATAGGGACTACGAGGATCAATGCTAGGCTAGAAAGGGGTTGAAGGAGTGGGGATGTGCTTTATATGTGAAGGTAAGGAATACGAGGAGAATGCTAGACTAGACAGAGTTTGAGGTGCGGAGTATGCGTTTATATGGAAAAGATAGGAAAAACGTGGACAGATGGTATGCTAGACAGATGCTGAAGGAGGGGAATATAGGCTTATATACAGGAGAAATAGGTAATACGAGGAGAGGTACTAGACTATACAGGATTTGAATAGTAGAGTTGAGTTTATATGGAGCTACGAGGAAAACGAGGGAGTTGCTAGGTTGGAGGAGCGTTCAAGGAGGAAAATGCGTTTATATGGGATAGATACGGAAAACGAGTAGAGATCCGTGCTAGAGCAGAGCTGAAGGAGGGGGACGCCCTTTATATAATAGAGGGGGAATACGAGGAGAGGTAGTAATTTATACATAGGTTGAGGAGTATGTGGAGGAAGACATGGGGAAAATGGAGAGAGATCCTATGCTAGGAGAGAGTTCAAGGAGGGCAATGCGCTTTCTATGAGAGAGGCGAAGAATACGAGGAGAGCTGCTAGTCTAGACAGAGGTTGAGAAGTGCAGTATGCGTTTATATGGGGAATATACGGGAAACGGGGAGAGATGATAAGCTAGACAGATACTGAAGAAGGGGAATGTAGGTTTATACATGTGAGGTAGGAAACTAAGGATAGATGCTAGGCCAGACAGATGCTGGAGGAGGGAGGGATACGCTTTATACGGAAGAGATAGGGGAAGCGTGAAGAGATGCTAGGATAGACAAAGTTAAAGGAGAAAGACGTTTAAGCCGCAAAGACACTGTCGATTAGAGTTTACAAATGTTTTGACACCTTTTGGCGGTATTTTCTCCACACTGAGAGTGAAGTGCCCTGGCGCTAAAGTTCTAAACTCTGTGCCAATAAATCAGGTAATGTTCGTCCATACATAACATCATCTAACGTTATTGAATAAAATCAAGGATTTATACTGCTAACGTCCCGGTATTATGCCTCAAAAAGGTTGGACCCTGGACGTCGATCGCTGAATACAATTATACCAATTAAGTATTTCTTTATTTTTACAGTATGAAGAGTAATTCGGATAGGATCGTATATATGTAGGATAAACCGATTAGTATCACAAGTGTTCATGATAATTCAGAGCAACGATTCGTACCAGAGCTATTTAAGGTAATTTTCATATAATTCGGGTAGTATGTCGGGTATTTAACTCATTTTAACGCGTAATTCAGATAGCGTCACAAGTATTCATGGTAATATAGATAGTAATTAAACTATAAACCTTTCTCATCCAACGTTACATCAATTTTATATGCTTTTTTTCTAAATCTTACAAACTTTTTATATGTGAAACAGTTAGTGTGCGAGACGTAGAGGGATAAACTGCATATTGATTTACAGTGAACGTATATAGAAGTATTCTAAACTAACCCCACACCGAACACCCTAACGTATCCCTACCTTGACTTCTCATTGTCTATTCAATCCTATCATCATCTAACCTAACCAACATAACAAGACGTAACACCATGTGACAAGACGCCACATAACCACGTAACACGACGTAACACCCCGTGATATGACGTAACATAACCACGTAACCAAGCCAATCTAAGCTAACACATCCTTCATAACTTAGAAAATCAGTACGCGAGCCTAGCCTAGCTTAACCTAATCAATCCCTGACCATCCTCTCATTGTCCATTAAATCCTATCATCATCTAGCCTAACCAACGTAACAAAACGTTTATTCGACGTCTTTATCTCGTGACGTCATTACATTTATGTCATTAACTAGTTTCTTTGTAATGTATGTTTGGGCACCTGTCGTCCTGGCATCGAAACGTCATTACATTTATATCATAAGCTAGTTTCTTTTTAATGTATATTTGGCTACCTGTCATCCTGACGAATATTACATCTCTTAGATGAATTAAGAATGCACGGCTAAATGGTGGAGTTTGCGTAAATAGCTACTCAAAAAATATGCAAGACGCCCACGTACCTTAAAACGGCATTTTCGTGAGCTTGAGCGTGTAGATCCGCCCTGGATGGTACTCTCGCACGGACTGAATCACCTCGGATCTGCAGCCGGTTCTAAACGCTAGCCTTCCTCCCCGCTAGACGTCAAACAGGTTTTCCCCACCTCTTTTTCGCTCTCTAGTGGTCACTGAGAGAAGGTGCACTCTACCGGTCCGCTTCCGGCTTGCTAATGTAAAAGGCGGACGTCACCATTTTAGGTATTTAACACATGAAGGCGGTGATGATAGGTCTTAAACGCGCGCTTGACTTGATTTTAAAAGAAATTTAAAGGGTGATGTATTTTTGTCTATAATACCTGTTGGAATATGTGTAGAAAGGTTTAGACAGGGGTATTTTACTACCTTTAAACCATGGATTGCAAGACATTATCTTTAACAAAGACGGGCTTAAAATGAAATATGACAATCTTTAGTCTAAATGCAAATAACAGGGATCAGAGACTTTAAAATGTGTAGACGCTTTGAGCTAAAAATACAATAAGTTTATTAAAGTATTTCCTAATACGACTCTGTAAGATTAAAATCGGAGTAACACTGGAAAAAATTATTTTACTCGTGATTGTGGTCAAATGTAGCTTTCTGTGATAACTGCGTATTAAGCGCGGTTTTCTGAGATAAATGGGTATTAAGCGTATAAAAATGTCATATTGTGTACTGATGCTTTGGGGAATGAGGGGAAGATGTAAAGAAAGTATTGGTAAGGAATTGGAAACATGAAATAATACGGTATATACATGAATTTAATTAAATAAGGGGAGAAAAAATACTTCTACTCTATTTCTAAAGTATTATGACAATACAAATGACGTTAACTTTGATGTAATGGACTGCGGTGGTGGCTGTGGTAGGCATGAATGGAAACATATGCCTGAATGATCGTTTGAGAATACTTCTCTATTGGTGTGGCAGGTTGAAGCTGAGCGTGTTTAAACATGCCGGACTGTGACCAGACAGTCTATCTCCAGCTGCGACGCCATATTGCGAGGTAGAATATTGTCATGAGTAGTATGGGATAAACCTGTTTTTACGGCTTGGTTCAAGCGATAATGTCTGTGGTTTGCATTCCGAGGTCCCGGGCTCTATTCCCGTAGGGACGGCCACTCTGACCTTAGCTTTCTCACGGTTTTCGCTGGTCAATAGCCGAATACTAGTACATTCTCATCTGTTGATTTCCTTTTCCTTTAATTGTATTTCATTTGCATCTTTCAAGTGTGCTTCTAGGGTTCAGGGGTTTGATTTCCGTCGGTCGGTCCCTCACTCTGACCTCGGATATTTCGCGGTTTTCCCTGATCTGCAGACGAATGCTTGAGTGGTGTACGCTACCTCGATTTTCTTTCCCTTTAATTCTATTTCATTGGCATCTTTCACGTGTGCTTCTAGGGTACGGGGTTCCATTTCAGTCCGTCTCTCACTCTGGCCTCGGATTTTTCGTGGTTTTTGCGGTCTGCATTCGAATGCCGGAGTGGTGTATGCTAGCGCGATTTCCTTTCACTTTCATTCTATTTCATTTTGCATCTTACACGTACGCTTCTAGGGTTCGAGGTTCGATTTCCGTTCATCGCTTACTCTGGCCTGGGAGTTTTCGTGGTTTTCTCTGTCTGCAGGTAAATGTCGGAGTGGTGTACGCTAGCGCGATTTGCTTTCCCTTTCATTATATTTTATTTACATCGTTCACGGTGCTTCTAGGGTCCCGGGATGGATTCCCGTCGGTCGCTCACTCTGGCCTAGAATTTTTCATGGTTCTCGCTGGGGTGCATACGAATGCCGGAGTGGTGTATGCTAGGGCAATTTCCTATCCCTTTTGTTCTATTTCATTCGCGTCTTTGTGCTTCTAGGTTTCACGGCATATGGTGAATGCTTGTTCAAGGATACTTGTCCCCTGATCGGTTGACGGTTCGTTCATCACCCTCACGAGTCAATCACCCAAATCTGCACGAAGACATAACAACAATACATGAACATTCGCAAACACTTACTCTAAGCATCAGAACCTGTGCGGAGACGCCCGAACACCACCGAACAATACATGCATCCTCGCAATACCTCGCTCACGCACTCTAAGCACCCGAATTTGCACGAAGGTCTACGAATGTGTAGATAGATTTGTTCATGTCCACCAAGCACTCGAATCTGCACGAAGACGTACGATCATCTCCGAACAATACACGCGTCCTCACAATACTTCACTCACTTTAAGCAGCCGAACCTGTACGAAGACCTACGAAGACAAATATACACGCGTTCACTGCCCCAAGCATCCGAAGCTATACCAAGATCTACGAATACGTACAATCACACACAAACATCTCTGAGCGTCTCTCTAAATACACCCACATTCGCAAAGACCTACGGATACACCCGAACATTCTTGTAACACGTATTGAAATATAAGAGCTTAGGCGCTTAATCACCGTTTTAGTATTAAAATTCAGTATATAACTGATCTAACAAAAGGTTCGTGCCTCCTCTATAAATAGGGTGATTGTAGGCATTGCACTTCATTCTGCTAATTATCGTCGAGGTGTTAACATCGTTGTTCTCTGAGAAAATAATCGATTTTCTTAAGTGTTATCAAGGAGAAGAGGTGTACATTTCCTTGAAGGATTAATACGTGATCATATAAAAGTAAAGATTAATAAGTCCTCATATAAGGATATCATTCCCAGTGCATCAGGATGTTCTTGTGGTAAATGCGGAAAGACATTTCAACGTGGGTATGATAAAAGACGGCATGAGCTAAGCAGTAAGAAGCTCTTCAAATGTAAATATTGTAATGTAACCTTCAAAGACAGTTATAAGGGCCGGCGACAAAAACATGCAGCGAATTACACAGGACTGAGAAGAAACGTAAATTAGAACCTACTAAACAAGAGTTATTTTCTACAATGAATGACTATGACATGAAAAAATATAAACTTTCATTCGATGGTCGCTTGAAATCATATTTTATACACTGTGAATCAACTAAGGATCTGAATATGTTCCTGTATGAGAAAAAACAGCGGATAATACAGGCTGTACATAAAGAGCTTGGTATTTATAAGAGTGTGAACATTAATCTGCTGGCTGAGTGTCGATTTGTTAGCAGTATCGGAGAAACCTGCAACAAAACGTTTAAAATCCGGAATCAAGTTGGTTTCCTAGAAACGGATCTGGACTCTATGCTGGAAACGAAAATTAAAAAGTTGGTTACTGAAATGGAGGAATCACAACTTAAGGGTAGAAACTTGGCTCTGCTTGCTGTGAAAGGGGTACGCCTTCGTATTAACAAGTACAATCTCTTACGAGAAAGTAGCTACATACCCCTGTCTTCATCTGCTAAAGCTAATTTGGTCTGCATAAACATCCTGAATTTACTGATGAGCTATGCTTTATGTATTCTGTATTAGCCAAATTCATAGGGAGGAATGCACATCGTGTGAGCAAATACACCAGCTTCAAAAAAATATGACTTCAGCTGCGTTTCTTGCGCTATTCCACTTTCTCAAATACCTAAATTTGGAAAGTTTAACAGTATGTCTATCAACGTCTTCGGCCTGGATGAGAATCATGAAGTGTATTCAATAAAGGTCGCCAAGACTGAATTACCTGAACATCGTGACCTCCTACTATTGAGTGACGGTAGTGGAAAACATCACTACGTATATACAAAGAATTTTCAAAAGCTTATTCGATGTCAGAAAACTATACATAATGGACGTGTTTATACCTGAAAGTGCTGTTTTACACATTTCGACGATCGATACGGACGAAGTGGACTGGAAAAGCTACAAGAACGCGCATCCATCTGTAATCAGCATGGTGTTGCAAGGGATGTTATGCCTACCAAGGAGAAATAAATTGTACAGTTTAAAATTTTTCAAAGGATGTTGAAACTACCTTACGTCATCTACGCAGACTTTGAAAGCATTCTCGCCCCATGTCATACATATATCCCCAATCCTGAATCTTCATATAAAACACACTGTCAGCAGCATGTACCCATGAATTTCTGCGTTTACCTTAAACCGTCATCCGACGTTAAACATCTGGAAACTGGCCTTCCTAAGCATCCCTGTGTATATCGTGGTGTTTATGCTCCTCAGAAATTTATGGGATACCTGTCGTTACTTGCAAAGGAAATTAATAATACATACAAATCTACCATGCCACTGAACGTTACAGATCAACAATAGATGGATTTCAACTACCCTCCTTTACTGAAAAGAGCTACAAAGTACGTGGCCATGATCACATCAGTGGAGAATATCGTGGAAGTCTACATAACGAATGTAATTTAACGTGAAAAATGTCTAAATATATTCCCGTCTTCATGCACAACCTCAGTGGGTATGTCACACACTTCATTGCTAAGGAGATGGGAAGCATAAATGAGCGGGTGGAAGTAATTCCTAGCTCTGAAGAGAGCTATATGTCATTCTCCAAGTATGTAGGAGATATAAAGCTTCGGTTTGTGGATAGCTTTCTGTTTCTCAATACAAGCTTGGGTAAGCTGGTGAAAAATGTATCATCGTACCCTGAAACACTTCGGAGAAGACAAGTTGAAGTTGATGACTCGTAAGGGCGTATTTCGCTATGATTACGTCACTTCATGGGAAGTTTTGAACGAAACCTACTTACCTCCTTAATGAACTCCTTCTACAATAGATTAAATGAAGAAGAAATTACCGATGCTGGCTTCAATCATGCTAGAAATTATGGGAGCTGTTTAATGTGAGAAACCTGGGCGAATACAGCGACCTCTACTTAATTTCTGATGTACTTCTTCTAAATGATGTCTTTGAGACATTTATAGATCAAACCCTTAAAACACACAACATCGATCCTGCTCATTATTTTACCTCTCCATGACTTACATGGGACGCCATGTTGCGGTGTACTGGAATTCGGCTGGAATTGTTAAAAGATTATGACCAATTACTCATTGTGGAATCCGGCATAAGAGGAGGTTTATGTCAAGAATCCCACCGGTATGCCGAAGCAAACAACATTTACGAGACCAATCCAATTTATTACATATGAGGACGCCAATAACTAATATGGTTGGGACATGTGCCATGCCCTCCCTTATGGTGGATTTGAGTGGGTGTCATCTGAATAATCGACTTAGAAAGACTACAAGAAGATGATCCTCATGGATACGTATTAGAAGTTGACATTGAGTATCCTGCGGAACTTCACGATCTACACAACGATCTACTCTTCCTGCCCAAGTGTATGAGCCTAAGGACTCAAGTACAAAGAAACTGATACCCCATCTTGGACCTCGAAAGGAGAATGCAACACATTACATGACTTTGAAGCAGGCTCTTAATCATGGACTACGGCTAACAAAAATCTATCGTGTGCTATAATTCCGACAGTCGCAGTGGTTAAACTGTTATGTAGAATTTCACAGTAGGCTACGACAACAGGCTGTAAATGACTTTTAGAAGGACCTCTACAAACTCTTTAACACAGCCGTGTTTGGAAAAACTATGGAGAACCTGCGTAATTGTATGGATATACGACTGGTTACAAATGAGAAGACCATGGAAAGGTTGATTGCTAAGCGTATGTTTATCGATAGGACGATATATGATGCTAATCTAGCTGCTGTGCATATGGCCTGCGGCGGATCGTGTTCAACAAGCTTATACACATCGCTATGAGTGTGTTGGACATCTCCAAGACATTAATGTATCACTATCATTATGATGTGTTGTTGCCATATTATGGGGCTGAAACCTGAAGCTTATGTATATGGACACTGATTCATTCATTCATCGTGTGACAACTGAAGATGTGTACCAGGAAAAGCTACGTTTTGTCGAACACCTGGATACAGCTGATTACCCTGTCAACCATATATGTCACTGCACTCAGAACGAAAAGGTGTTGGGAAAATTTAAAGATGAAGCTAATAGCAAAATCGTTCTATGCTTTGTTGGACTACGATCTAAGATGTACGCCTTAGATATTCAAGGTTCGATGATAAAAAAATTAAAGGCATAAAAGTAGTACAATTAAGCAGTACATTGCACTTGACCGATATATAAACTGTCTTAAAACCCGTGAAATCATCAGAACGCCCATGAATCTGATCCTGTCCCAGGAGCATGCTGTTAGAACAGCGTTAGTGAATAAAATCACATTGGCTCCGTTTGATGACAAAAGAGTTAATGTCGAGGATGGAATAACTACATATGTATATGGGCATTACATCATTACAAACTGCGCATAAGAGAATGTAGGTCGAGGTTGAAGATTTTCTCCGTGAGTCTACAATTTAAAAATGGAAGTTTGCCCATGTGATGTGTATACAGTTAGCAGACACCTGATGAATAAAGAATAAGAAGATAGATAGGAGGCGTTAACCCTGCCATAAGAAGCAATTCTAGTGCTAGTCTCAAGCCTAGATAAAGGGAATAGGAGCCTACAACGAACTAAAATAAAGGTATGTTGACGTAAAGCTTTCAATTAAGGCTCTAAAACAATAAAACCTGGATAAAAAGCCGCAATTTTGCTAAAAGAAACTTGAGGTTATTTCGGGTTAGGGAGATTAAGTGGAGTTCCGTCTTGTTACGTTTCTGGTTACGTCGTGTCACAGGGTGTTACGCCATGTTACGAGGTTACGTGGTTACGATACATGGTTACATGGCTGTTACATGTAGTTACGTGCTTATGTTACGTGGCGTTACGTTGGTTACGTCTTGTCTGGTGGATACGTGGTTATGTTACGTAGTGTGACGTCTTGTTACGTGGCTCTGTTACGCGGTGTTACGTATTGTTACCTGGTTATGACACGTAGTGTTACATCTAGTTACGTGGTTATAAGACGTGGTGTTACGTCTTGTTACGTGATGTTAGGTTGTGTTATGTGGTTACGTGCTTATGTTAGGTTGGTTACGTCTTGTCACGTGCTTATGATATGTGGTGTTACGTCTTGTCACGTGGTTACGTGTTTATGTTACGTATTGTGACGTCTTGTTACGTTGGTTAAGTTAGTTGATGATAGGATTGAATACACAATTAGGAGTGAAGGTAGGGATAGATTAGGGCGTTCGGTGTGGGGTTAGTTTAGAATACTTCTATATACCTTCACAGTAAATCAATATGCAGTTTATCCCTCTCCGTTTCGCATAATAACTATTTCACATATAAACGGTTTGTAAGATTTAGAAAATAGGTATATAAAATTGATGTTATGTTGGATGAGAAATGTTTATAATCTAATTACTTTCTATATTACCATGAATATCTGTAACGCTATCTGAATTACCTGTTAAAATGAGTTAAATACCCGACATACTACCCCAATCATATGGAAATTACCTTAAATAGCTTTAGTACGAATCATTGCTCTGAATTACCATGAACATTTGTGATACTAAACGGTTTACCCTACATATATACGATACTATCCGAATTACTCTTTATACTGTAACAATAAAGAAATACTTAATTGGAATAATTGTATTCACCGATCAACGACCAGCGTCCAACCCTTTTGAGGCACGTTAGCAGTATAAATCCTTGATTTTATTCAATAACGTTAGATGATGTTATGCATGGACGAACATTACCTGATTTTTTGGCACAGATGTTTAGAACTTTAGCGCCGGGGGACTTCACCCTCAGTGTCGAGAAAATACCGCAAAAGGGTGTCAAAACATTTGTAAAGCTTAATTGGCGGTGTCTTTGTGGCCAAAACCTCTTTCTGCTTTAAATCTGCCTATCCTAGCATCTCTATACTTTCCCCTATCTCTTCCATATAAAGCGTATCCATCCCTCCTTCAGCATCTGTCTAGCCTAGCATATATCCTTGCTTTCCTACCTGACTGTATAAACCTTCATTCCCCTCCTTCAGTATCTGTCTAGCTTATCATCTCTCCCCGTTTCCCATATATTCCCCATATAAACGCATACTGTACTCCTCAACATCTGTTTAGACTAGCACCTCTCCTCGTATTCTCTGCCTCCCTCATATAAAGCGCATTGCCCTCCTAGCATAGAATCTTTCTCGGTTTTTTTCCCATATCTTCCTCCACATAAACGTATACTATGCTTCTCAACCTCTTCCATATAAACCGTATCCCTCCCTATTTCAGTATCTGTCTAACCTAGCATCTATCCTTGGTTTCCTACCTCACTGTATAAACCTACATTCCCCTCTTTCAGTATATGTCTAGCTTATCATCTCTCCCCGTTTCCCATATATTCCCCATATAAACGCATACTGTACTCCTCAACCTCTGTCTCGACTAGCAGCTCTCCTCGTGTGTCTTCGCCTCCTTCATATAAAGCGCATTGCCCTCTTTCAACTCTGTCCTAGCATAGCATCTTTCTCCGTTTTTTCCCCATATCTTCCTCCACATAAACGTATACTGTGCTCCTCAACCTCTGTATAACCTACTACCTCTCCTCGTATTCCCTCTCTATTATATAAAGGGCGTCCCCCTCCTTCAACTCTGCTCTACTAGGATCTCTACTCGTTTCTCTATCTCTCTCATATAAACGCATTTTCCTCCTTGAACGCTCCTCCAACCTAGCAACCCTCTCGTTTTCCTCGTCTCTCCATATAAACTCATATTCTACCATTCAATTCCTGTATAGTCTAGTACCTCTCCTCGTGTTTCCTATCTCTCCTGTATATAAGTCCATATTCCCCTCCTTCAGCATCTGTCTAGCCTATCATCTGTTCACGTCTTTCCTAACTTTCCCATATAAACGCATACTCCGCACCTCAAACTCTGTCTAGCCTAGCATCGACCCTCGTAGTCCCTATCTCTCCCACATAAACGCACTTTCCTCCTTGAACCGTCGCATCTACCCTCGTTTTCTCTATCCTTTCCCATATAAACGCAAAAAGTGTTTTCGCTTTCTGATGTATATTCCACTACCCTCTCTTGAAGATCAATTATATTCTTCAGCGATTGTTCTTATCGCCAGAAGAGACCAGTTTGCAGCTGTTAACGTCAGGCTGCAAATACACCTGCATAGAGCTCATTTTTTTTAAATCATATGACATATGTAGTGAATGCCGTGATATAAAATGATGTAAATGATATTATATATGTAAAATTTCAATAAAGCGAATAATATACATTAACACATGTGTTTTGTATATTTTATTAATCATTTCCGTTTTGTCCTGCTTCCTTTCCTGCTAAATGCCTGATATGAACAAATTGCTGTATTAACATCGTGAACTTGTTTTAAGTGTCTTTGGATAGATGATGACATGTGTCTCTTCAGAACCTCTTTCACAATTATTCAATTAATGATGCGTTCAGAAACATTGTTTCATTATTCAAAATCACAAGAATGTTTAAATCCGTATACTATACGCCTGCTATTTTCAACTCTTAAGAAATTCTGTTCATTTAAATACAACTCCACACCCTGTTACTTTTAGACTATTATTTGCTAGTTTGATTGGCTATCCAATAATGATTCGTCGTTAAGTTTTCTTATGAATAGGGAGGTAATTTCGTAATAGAGATCTAACTTGATATAATGACCTTCGTAAATGAAATCATCTTGTATAGACGGATAACTAGATGTCATCTTTGGTTGGTTCAGGTTCATAAAAGAAGAAAACTAAACGTTAATATACTTCTCTGATTCTTGCTAGTACTTCACTTTCTCTTCTGTCCCCTATGTTGATTTATAATGATAAACTTTTCCGCCATTATAAGCGATAATACACAAAAAGGCATTGGAAAGAGAGAATGAATCCTGTCTAGAAAAACTGAAAGAAAATGTAAAGGAACAGTGTATTTTATTAATAATTTGAACTCTCCTGGAAGTATCTGTAAAATAAATTATTTGTATTTGTTATAACTAAACGAAAATGTGTATTATAGCTACGGAAATCACATTCATACTCAGAGTTAAGCCTTCTCGTCTTCACTATGAACTTAGAGAAGTTATCTTAATGCAATAACTTGAAGAATGTATACTCACTTCTCTTGGGTATCCTCTTTCGCCTCCTCTACACCTTCAGGAACGTTGTAATCTTTTTCTGGATCTAGGACATGATACTCTTGCTAGAGACTCTGCTATATCGTTCGGTGTTCTGAAGTATGTTTAGATTTTTAGTTTTTTTTATGTTATCTTCTTCAATACCACATACACTATTAGTCGTTTCCTTATAAATCTCTTTCCATTGCCTAGCTTTGTATATAGAAGAAAGAGGAAATTGATTGTGATGAGGATGGTTCCATTCAGGTTGTGCTGTGCATTTTCCCATCGCATGGTTTCAGCATGATGGTAAAGTTGATCTGTGTTCTGTGCACATTGATTTCCAACTGGATCAAGCTGCAAGCTGACTGCTTCACAATATTTCAACACAAAGATTTATCTCGATAACATGAAGTAGGTAGAAGAATAAACTTTTCTAATAATGGTTTGTAGAGGCTGTATAAATATAAACGATACTGGCTAGAGAAATTCGTGTAAATGTAACACATCTAACTCTTTTTGTCCCCTGGGATTTCAAAGCAATCACTTGGCGATCAGCTTTTTAAAAATCTTACTATTGCTCTAGCCTACTCTATCTTTTATATACTTACAACCAAATGTGTAAATGCGTAATGAAAGTTTATCTTGATTAACAAGAAATAGATCGAAGAATAAGATTTATAAGCAGAATGAATAGAATGCAACACATAAGACTCGCTCTAAACCTGCCGTATTCAGTTTACATTTACAACAAAATGTGTAAATTTGTAATGCAAGCTTATATTGATTAACGAGAAGTACGGAATATGAGTTTGTAGAAAATGAGCAGAGAAATTCGTGTAAATGCAACTCATATTTGTTTTCCGTGGTCATGCATAGAGCTTGAAATATCAAATCCATCACTTAGCGATTCGCTTTTTACAAATCTGACTATTGCTATGTGTCCTACTGACGCTTTAAACGAAATATGTAAATGTACAATGAAAGTTTATCTCGACTGACAAGAAGTAGGTAGGCGAATAAGCTATTGTGAGAGTATTTTGTCGAAGAGTTAGCAGAGAATGCCATATCAATGTGACACATTACATATTTATGCGTGCAATCAAATATTTTGAAGTTGGTGTTTTCAGTTTAGTCCGTTATGCACATTAACATCGGTTAAATACGGACAGAGAGAGAATGCTAAAAGTTATTTATAATTATGGTTTGGTTCCTTAGATTAGGTTTTATACCTTCTCAGCTCTCATGCTAACTTGTGCATATTACGTAGCTTCAGCTGCGAATTTAAATGAACAAGCAAGCATGTTATATTTTCGTATTGCCTTGTCCACCCTAAACGATCATTAAGGCTATTCTCGGATACGCTCATACACAGTCCCTAGCGGAGCATTTAAGCGTTAAATTGCAACAGTTTTGGAGCACATCGCACGGCAATGAATTTTTATTATAACAACATAATAACGAATTGCTTTTAATCCACATATTGCTTTGGTTAAAATGTTGTAGTCCCATAACCCGGAAGTGTATAAATCTTCTCAACATTGCTATACATATCGTCTACAGGGGAAATACAATTTGGAATATTTTGTGTCATTGTCGCTCGCATATTGTGCATTGTTAAAAACGAAAAACAGGACGCTAATCACAAAGTTATGTTGCATTACAGGAAAGTTATATGGTTTACAATATGTGGGATAGGGTTCATTAACTGCCGCTTCATTTTAGGATGTGTTTATATACGACACCCTGTATTAACATGACAGCGCACGTTTCGCATCAATGCTGTGATTGGTTAAAGAACCAGAACGAGGTCTCTAAAACATGCCCCAATTTGACATTCGTAATCACTACTTCTCAACACACTGACAAGTGCCTGAGGCTAGTACAATCCTACATGTTATAGAGCCACATTAGCACTGTAGTTCGTGAGTGCATGTTATTTCGTTTTAAACACAAATGTAAAACTTGCAATTTGTAGCCGTACATTTTCTTTACACATTAGTATTCATATAAAGATTCAAACTGTTCTATCTGCTTTCCGTTAATCAGCTAAGTATCTGATTACGTACATAATATCGCATTTGTTGTATGCAAAATGAGCGGCTACACCATAGGTCACCCTTTATATCATAGGTCAGATTTTTGTTTATTTTTTAGTTATGAGCTTATGGAAAAGAAGAAAATAGCTGATTTACAAGCATGTCACACAGAGGGTGCACTAATATACTCATCTCGGAAAATTTAAGCGACGAATACTTTGACTACTTTTATAGCTATTGTTTAGAATAAAATACTTAAATTGTATTGCTTGAGCCAACTATGGCTCCCTCCCCAAGCTTGAGTAGATGCTATAGCAGATATGGGTCACAGTTTTAAAACAACTCTACAGTTATTGAGTACAAGATTCGGGCTCTGCTACAATCAAGCTATCAACCAGTGTAACAAGTCTTGTTACCAGCTACAAGACATTACTACAGTTCTCACCAGGATGTGTGCGCTCAGCCGTGTGTGCCTCGAGCAAGAGCTATCGCGCTGGAAGGAGTGATGTGACTTTCTTCTCGACTGCTGACTAGGAAACACTTCTTCGGCGACCGTCTCCACACTTTTCGGTTTAGTCAAAATAATACATAGCTTCTTTTGGTCGTAAGTAAGTTAAAACTTAATTCTTATGTGTGGAGCGGCGAATTTATATTTATTAGAGCGAGTTCACACCCTTTGAAACACTGAAATTCTGCTAAATTATATTAAATGGCGAACATGGTGCAAAAAGGACAGAACAAAGAAATATTTAAAACATTGCAAGCATAACTTTGTTAACGTGTTAAATTTTTATGTGAATACATCTAAGATTATTCGTCTGCAAGAATATGGTAGTTTTATTTTGGAGAAATGTGTTAAATCCTTTCAAATCGTTTCTGTAAAACCAAACAAATTAGTACCCTGGGGAAATACTTCCTATGGAATTTATTCTATAATGGGCCGGCACATAAGGGTTTATGTTAATTGTCTGCCTGCGACTACTCCTCTGGAAGCTGCGTATAATTGCAGTTGGCATTTAGGTTATTTTGATAAATTTGCAATTTGTATAGGACTTTGCAATGAACATGTTTAATCTTACCATTAGAAATCCAAAGCTCATTACAGACCTGTTACAGTTAAATGGTATTCACTATATTTTCCTGTACCAACGTTCTGTTAATTTTTTATCCATCCAGTCATATTTTTACTTTCTCTACTACGTATAGTAAGTAGGGGAAGTATTGCATTCCACCCAAAAATTCGATACCGAGATTTCACCGGAAATACATGTTTTGAGACCCCCTTAATCCAAAAAAATCATTTTTGGAAACATGTCCGTGTGTCTGTGAACAGCATAACTCAGAAACAAACAGTCGGATAAACACAAAACTTGGTATTTAGATTCAGTATCTTTCAGAGATGCGACACGAAGGTTTTCAAGAAAATCCCCCCACCCCAGACTACCCTTTACATGGAAGATTTTTCGAAAATTTTAATTTTCTCAAAAATGGCTCTAACGATTTTGATTAAAATATCATATGTTTAAGATATTGTCATGACAAATGAAATGTATATCTCGAATTTTCTGGGAATGTCTCCAAAAGTATTCTTCATTGTGAACGACTTTTGCATAACTGGTAAACCATAAGAGATAGACAAACTTTTACTACACAAAAAATGTAGATCGCGTTATAATACATAATTTATCTCATATACATTTTTTTGTTGTTGTTGAGTGAACAGTTTTCGAGATATTGCTTGTTATTCCCTTAAATTTTCCAATACTTATATACTTTTTCTCAAATTCGTTATTCATCTCTTTATGTCCTGGATATGCAAAGAGAATGGAATGCGCCACATAGCAACCAGCGCTTAAAATGTTTGACTATCGCTTAAAACCTACCATATTCCCCTTGCATCTACAAGAAAATTAGCAATAAGATTGACATCTCGATATCTCGATTAACATGAAGCATATGGAGAATAAGCGTTTGTAAAAATAGTTTGTACAAGAGTAGAGAAAGTCATGTGAGTGTAACACATCAGATTTTTCATGTTAGACTCTAAGAATGACGATGACAAAAAGCATATCTTGAGCTTTCTGGGAATAACCTATGAAGATCTCTTCATTCGGAAGGAATTTTGCATAATTTGGTAAGTGCTCAAACATTAGATACATACACTAAGGTAATACATAAAAATTTAGATCTCTTTAAAACACATCATTAATTTTTTTAATGTAGTATTAAGTGAAAAATTCAATACCACAGCCGGGATTTGAACACGGTTCTCGCACTATCCGTGCGGTTGCTCTAACCATTGAGCTACTGTGACAACATGATGGTGGGACATTGGACTCCTTGACTCAGTTGTTTGCCAGATAGACCAGCAAGGCATCTCACTGGAGATGACAATCTCAAGGGCGACCTGCCATCGCAAGTATTTTATTAGTGGGTGCTTATGGCTTTCTTAAGGTTTCTAAAAAGTGTAATTAATTTCAATTAATGATATGTATAATTAATAAGAAAATACATAATTTATGTCACACATATTTATTTTCGGCGTTAATTATTTCCGAGACATTCCTTGTAATTGCTTTGAATTCTAAAATACTCTTATACTTATTGTTATGCTTTCATCGGGATAATATTTTAATTTTTAAGTCCCCCTGAGTACAATAACTTTTTTTTATAAAAAGCGCAGTGTGTGTGTGTGTGTGTGTGTGTATGTCAGGCTGTCTGTATGTGAACAGCATAAGACAAAAATGAAATATCGGATAAATACCAAAGTTCTTATTTAACTTCATCTTCCAATGTGCGGCAGTATGATTCTTGACCCCACGTAAGGGCGCCAATTTGCGGCAATACTTCTGGTCGGTGATTGTGGGCCCCACGTTAGGCAGCCAATTTGCGGTGGTACTTCTGTTTTACGGTACGGGATTTTTAGGAAAGGTCCCGGGTTCGGTACTAGCTCAGGGTTCTTTGCATGGATCTTGGATCTCGGGTTAGTGGTGAATACGACTGTTTGTTTTCATGCTCGTTTATTTTACCGTCACCGTTTTAACATTTGATTCCTGCTGTTTACTTCGACACACACACGCGCTTTTCCTATTTGTTACACTTTTTATATCATCGCGCCTATCCGTTGCTTTCTAAACTTTTCTGACAAGCATCTCCCCAGACTTACTACAACCAAGTGTGTCTTCTAAAATCTCACGACGAAGTGTGCATTCTCAAATCTCACGACCAAGTGTGTATTCCAAAATCTGACGACCAAGTGTGTCTTCTAAACTGTCCTGTTTCTCTCTTTCAAACGTTCTATGTATCCTCATTCCACTATCACCTGATTCCTAGCTTTTTTCATTGGAGTCCTAAGGCTATCTGGCTTTTGGCGAACATTGACCCTTTTCTTCTAGCCTGCGCTCCCAGCAACCTAACGGGACGCTTAACAATAGAGCGAACAACCACCCGTTTCCGGCCGCTGATGGCCCTGTCTCTCAACTCTTATTTCAACTTACAGTAACATTCGCTTGCCAGTTTTATTTAACACTATCCTCGCTGTTACTGATATTTATTTTCCCCATGATTATAATTTTATTTTACTACTCAAAATATACTGCTTCAAATGACAAGACTGAAAATTAAAAATAAACTCACTAAGACATCCTTTACACGAAAAAAAATTCGTTATTTTTTATTTTCTAAAAAATGAATTTGAATAAAATACCATATTACCTACACGAAAAATAAAATGACGGTATATGTTGAGTTTTCTGGTAGTAGCTGGTGAGACTCTCTTCTTCGCCAAGACCTTGTATAATTTTACGTAACTGATAAGCCATAAAGAAGACAAAAACTTACTGCATAGAAAACGTTTACTTCTTAACAACACAATCTTATTTGAAATAACTGTTGTAGCATCAGCCGTTTCCAGATATCAATTGTTAAAGGTTTGAACTTTTGAATACATTTGTCATTTTCTGAAGTGTCACCATTCGATGTCACGGAAAGACTATGGAATTTGAAGGCTAGCGTATATCTACCCGTTTTAAGAACATCGCTTCAGTTTCTTGTGCCCTCCTTTGCCCCTCAACGAAATGCATCATGATACTGGTTCTGCAAACCTTTACGTGGTTCAATATGAAGTAGATAGAAAATAACCTTTAATAGTAACAGCTTGTAGTATCTTATTAAAATAAAGGTTGGTGGGTAGAGAAAGTTATGTGAATGTGACACAATAGAATTTTAAATTCATAGGTCAGTATTGTTCTTTCTTTTGTGGTCGTGCAGATAGCATGGAGTTTAAAAGCTATCACAAAATGACCAGGTTTTAAAGGAGTTTACTATGGTTTCACCTTACTGTATCTCTCTTACACCTACCTGTAACCAAGGGTGTAATATGTACAGTTTACATGAATTAACATAAATTAGATAGAGAATAAGATTATGTAAGAATCTTGTGTGGATGCGTGAACAGAGAATGTTATATGAATGTAATAATAAGTTTTCTATTTTGCTAATGACAATATTATAGCTGTATAATAATTATATATGACATGGCGAGGCACTAGGGTCGATAACTATCCTCAAAACACACCGCAAACTACCTATTGCCATCATGTACTCAAAGAAAGCGATGTAAACAATTATTCATATTGTGTTGCTGTGTATACAAGTTAACCGCTTGTTTACCATTGCGGTGTGATGCACAGCTCGTAAATTTGCTATTTTCTGCCCCTGTGTGTAGCTTTCAGTTTTCATT
Organism: Deroplatys truncata; assembly: GCA_030765065.1. Classification (NCBI taxonomy): domain Eukaryota; kingdom Metazoa; phylum Arthropoda; class Insecta; order Mantodea; family Mantidae; genus Deroplatys; species Deroplatys truncata. Next base: position 179,704,836 of record CM060977.1, on the reverse strand, counting down.
TGCTTAGTTAGCAATTGCTTTAATTAGAGCGTATTAATGAAATACAAAGCCTGAAGCATAACGCTGCAGGGCTTTGTAATGTCACCTGGCATTTTCTACATTTTGTAAACATTTAAATTTTGTCGTGGTTATTGTTCATCTCAAAATGTAATCTCGGTGTGAATAAAACTGATAGTTTGAATATAACTATCAGCTCAATATGAAAGATATGCTTGGTAAACCTGACAGAAACATCAGCACTCCCTAATACCAACGATGTATTCAAATACGTAAGCTGTAGTACTACGGAATAGCTTCGAAATATAAGTCATAGTAACTTGCTGTCCATGCTACACAGTTCAGGAAGCCGCTCCTTGTGTAATAAGAGCCAAATGTTATAAAATAATATTAATAAAGGCGGTGGCATCTTCTACGTGTATTCTATGATGATTTTAGTGTTATAAAATATAATCAACTGCGGTACAGAACCAGAAATGCATTGTAGAATGGCGAATTAAAGATAACTATGGTAACAAACAAACCTAAGTAATCATGCAACGGGGTTTTGTGGTAGAGCTGCCACAGACGTGTTTTTAATCATTCGTTGTATATTATGACTTTGTCCAGTTTTTCGCTGCCAGTTCTAACTGTCACTGTTTTAAGTTCTTATCTCGTTCAATTTCACTGGGAGTTCACTTCACTAAGGTGAACTCCTTTCACTTTCTTCGTGACGTAGCCTCTTGACCTGAACGTTCACATCACTCACAACACCTTCGCAACCTGTCGCTCCGCAATAACACTCTCTGTGCGCCACGACAGTGGTCACCGACTCGCTCGGAGGATCGATCTTTATGTCGCACGGGAAACTCACGCGACGCCAACGTGACTCACTGTACTGTCTCCACTGACTCACTCCCGCGAGAATGCTCGCTTGCATAATCTTACCACAAGGTTCTCGAACGTTCTAGAACTATTTCGACACACTTTCCGTGAAGGGGGGAGAAGCTTTCAGAAGGTTCTCTTTATCTGCCCATACCGCGCCCGGTGTTTACTCCGACCACTCGAGGCCGACCTCCCGATCACCTGGGAACACAGCCGCTGCGTCACTATATGGCACATAATGAGTCTCTCTGGTTTCTTCCAGCCCCACTCGTTCGAAAGGCAGCAGCTGATTCAAGAGTTTAGAAAATAGTGGTGTTGTCAGGCGAGTTACTTCAGTGCGTTTGGCAAAGGAATGACAATAGCCTACGCCATGTTACTGCGTTTTCGACTTTATTTCTACCTACTGTTATGGTCAAGAATGTTTTACTACATGATAAAGGTACTCCATTTTCATGTTTTGTTTTATCATTACACCTAAGCAAAATATATATAAAAGTATGTTCCAAAATAAATATAATAAAAGTTACATATACAATTTCTTTCGGAATTTTTGTGAGAGGAAAAAACAACTTAGTCATCTGCATAAACCTTTATAAAATAAACATTACAAATTATAATGCAGAAAATAAAATAATGAGTATTCTTTAAAGCACAGAACAACACCCTCGTCCATTTTTATGCTGACGAAACTTGGATAAACCAAAATAATGCTAAAAGGCTTACATGGCAGAATTCTAAATGAAACGCCAGTCTGAAGATTCCATTAAGTAAAGGATTATACCTAATAATCTGCCATGCCAGATAGGCCAAGTATGGTTTCATAGAAGGGCCAGACTAATGTTTCAGTCAAAAAGTGATGGTGATTATCATAAATAGATTAGTAACATCGTGTTTAGGGAATAGTTCACCGATCTCCTTCAGAGATTGGAAAGATGTGTGACAGTAATGAACAATGCAGGCTATTACACTATACTTAAAGAAGATTCCCCAATACAAATTCTAAAAAAGCTGAAATTTAATCATAGCTTCAAATCAGGAATAAGCCTCATAAACTACATGTACAATAGCCGAAAAATGAATTAATTATAAAGCAGCCTATAAAGTTATTATTGTTAGTGCACACATTCAAATATCAGCAGTGAGAGTTCTTTTTTTTTTTTTTAAAGTTCCCTTGTTGTTCCCAGTTTATACTAATGTGTTTTTCTGTTTTATACCGCTTATTTCCGTAACACACATACACACACAAATACCCATGCCCGTGGCGGGACTCGAACCCGCGACTCTCAGCTTGGCGGAGCGCCGGAGCAACCACTTCAGCGACCACGGCTACGAGGGCCGGCGGAGTTGACCACACTTGCATTTCATTTGTATCATTCAACTTCATTATCAAGCGAACTTGAGCTCGTATAAGGAAGGCAACAACGCTAATGAAGCGAACAAACTGAGTCTTCCCCTTGGATCCGGTCACTCTGGGCGTTAGAACAGGAAATTAAACACATACCCGGAAGGACCTGAGAGAGGGACACCCTTCGGAATCCAGTACACCCAACTCGACCTATGCAGGAGCTCATTTGTGTTCAAAGGCATAAATGGTACAAATATTGGCCATAACTCGTTCGATGGACAGCTCAATTGTGTGGTTCTGTGCAAGCTGTATATCCAGAGTTTTTCGGCAAGCATGGCAGTTCTCCTACAACCATACTGTTATAGTTTTTTTATTAATCCAGAGCATTTGCGTTTTAATGGAATTAGTTACTTCAGTTCTGATATATATCCTCGCAACTTAATAATTTCAATAGCATGTAAATGAGATAATTAGGGTCATTATAACATCCGTGCTCCGAAAATGGTATGTAAAAGAATAATAAATAAATTAAAAGAAACACTGAGTGAACCATAAATGAAAACAGGAAATAAATGTAATTAAACACTGACTTCTTTAACATTTTAACAAATATTGCTATCCTTTGAATATAGTATTTACAATATTATATAAAATGTAATATTTTAATCAAAATCGTTAGAACCATTTTTGAGGAAATAAGAAATATACAAAATGTCTTCAGGTAATAACTTAATTTGGGGTGGTAAATTTGTTTAAAATTTTCATGACTCATCTTTGATAGATTAACTAAAATACCATGCTTGGTATTTATGCAACCTTATATTTTTGCTTACCTATGCTGTTCACGGAGACCCACGGAACCGCATTTTAAATGCTTCCTTTATTTTTTATATTTATTTGTTTATTCAGGGGACCTCAACACATGTTTCTGGTGAAACCTGATATCAATTTTGGCCAGTTCATTTATTTGTTTAGAATGAATTTCTGTCTGTTACAGAAAGGAGAAATCCTCATATTCTTTTAGCGTGAAAAGTTCTTGCGTTTGTTAACTTCTTAAAAATGCTGTTTCTAGCACAGAGGTAGCTCTTTTTAGGCGTAATTTCCTAGTATTTGCCAACCTGCTGAAAACGCGAGGAAAGGTGTATGTTTCAAAATAATTCTGAAACATTCACTTCTTGCCTTAAACACTTATCTCATCTTGGGCTGGACATAGTAAAAGCGGAAGTCGGAAGTTAATTGTCATTGTTGTCTCGATGGCTCAGTTTGTTTCAAATACACATTGTGCAAAACGCTATACTCATTATATTGGTATGGTGGTGGAGAATTGCTTTGAAAGATGTGTTTCCGACGACTGGTTTAGTGGAATGCATATCCAGGTTTTCAAACCAGTCTCTGGAAATACTGAGGAACCCTCCTACTCTTAATAATAATAATAATAATAATAATAATAATAATAATAATAATAATAATAATAATAATAATAATAATAATAATAATAATAATTTGTAACTACCGGCCGTAAGAATCCGAAAGTACCAGGTCGTAGGATATAATTGGAATGTAATTGTATATTTTAAATATTTGGAAAAGTAATAGAAATAAAGTAAACTTCTGAAGTTCATTACCACTTTAAGATTGAATTTTGAGAATGAATTAAGCAGACTTAAAGTATACTCGTCAATTTAAAACTGGCTGGCATCTGGGAGACAGAGCTGGAATGGGGTACTTCCGTGATCACTCGGAATAGCCAAGCTTTGTTCACAAAACTGCGTACATTCTTCTAGTAGTTATAATGGGGAACACGACTATATTACAAATGTTTTTCGAAAAAAAAATAATTCATATATGAGATTTGAATCACACAGATATTTCAGCGTTTCAACACCGTACATTTATAACCAAAGCACACTTCATTGATCTATGATTCTCAAGTGGAGTATGACTAAAGCTCGTTACAATGCCATGCTATTGCAGCACTCTTAGCTCAGTATAGAGATTTAGCTTACTGTTCCTGAGATTGAAAGTTCGAATCTCCGTGGCCTTACTTACTTTTTTTCTGCCTTTCATTTTAAATGCATCAGTAAAATATAACCGGGTTTCTTCATTTTTATCCTTAAATTTTTCTTTATTATTTTGGCTATCTTTTGCTAACACGAAACTAAAAGGAAGAGAGTATTTCTATATTTGTATCATAAAATAAATAATTTATCTTCCAAAATATAAAACAAAATCGTTAATTTTATATTCAGAAGACTAAGTAAAAATAAAACGCCCCATTTTCAATATCCACTCCAGGAGTCTTCTGCAGTTATAACTTTCTTGAGTCTGTTACTCACGGTAAAAAGTTAAGTTTTCTGGCTACCGTCTCCAACAGATTTCACCGTTATTGTAATTATATTTGTTGGCAAAATTAAGTAACACAAGGAATACGATTATTCCTATATTATTCATATTATTTAACTATATTACAGTATAACGAGTTATAAAAATTAAAAGATAACAGTCCACTAAAGAAACTCCAACTCGAGCTGCTAGTGTAGAAGCTAAGTAACTTAACCAGTGCCAAACACGACGTAGCTCAATTCAGTGCCTTGGACTTGTAGTATAGCTAGAGCTGCTAGTGTAGAAGCTAAGTAACTTAACCAGTGCCATGGGCTTGTAGTATAGCTAGAGCTGCTAGTGTAGAAGCTAAGTAACCTAACCAGTGCAATGGGCTTGTAGTATAGCTAGAGCTGCTAGTGTAGAAGCTAAGTAACTTAACCAGTGCCATGGGCTTGTAGTATAGCTAGAGCTGCTAGTGTAGAAGCTAAGTAACTTAACCAGTGCCATGGGCTTGTAGTATAGCTAGCCAAAGTGGCGAACAAAAGTTCACGGTTGTGAGCCGCACGTTCACTCGAAAGGACTTTAAACAAATTTAGTTGTTCAAGAGACCGGCTACTCTTAGTTTGATAGAGTGTAATATTCATTTCATATAATTCTAAGGAATTCACTATTAAAATAAATTGCCATCATTCATTATTTAGTAGGATACTAAGTAATATTTGTATTCAAAATAGCTGATTTAACTATAACAGGAAAATGTAATCCTAGGAGTTTAAAACTCCCGTTACATGGTATACCCTTTTAATAAATAGCTAAATGCTAAGGGTTCTTATTTCTTACACCCTTAAGGGTTCTTATTTCACCTGAGGATGTCAGATATAATTTGCTTTATTTGCCCTGGAGGATGAGGAAAGGCAGGGGAATGCGTAAATAGCGCCATTTCAACTCTAACTTTCAAAATTTCCAGAACTTAAGTCACGTGGTTTAAATCCAGGAGTGTCCGCCCATCAAAATTCCAATGAGGCGTAAGCGGTATGTGCTGTGCCTGGTAATCCAGCGGGTGAAATACGAAATTACATTCCTGTACGTTTAGCTGGGGAAAAATCACTGACAGATTCTATAGGCGTTCCTTTCGTATTTAATTAGAACAATATATTCTCTGAACACTTATGGTAAAAAAAAGTGTTTACTTCCTCGTCATGAGGTGAAAAAGCTTGTGATAAATTAAAATAATCGTTTTGAATTACAGATTATTTTAGGTACTTTTGTTTTCATTCATGTGAAATGAGCCGCATTCTATAAAATTATACGCTTATGTGAAAGGTTATTAGGAATAAAATACGCTTATCTTTAGGAACATCTTACAATAAAACACGATAGGAATGCTATACGAAACAACTTTGTCCTAAAAGGCAACAGAAGTGATGTAGGGTAGTGCTTATATTGATGAATTTGGATGAATCCAGAATGAGCATTCCAAATACATAGAATACCCGGCTATCATCTTCTGGGTCAAGAACCGCATTCTCTGTAAGGTTAACCGGTTGTCATCTTTTATGTGCAAAATTGGCGTTTATTAAACATAGGCTAAACTGTTGTCATCGATTGTCTGCAGAGTTAGCATGCTGTGAGACACGGGATATCCGGTTGTCATGTGTTGTGTGCAGAGTTAGCATTCTGTGAGACACGGGATATCCGGTTGTCATGTGTTGTGTGCAGAGTTAGCATTCTGTGAGACACGGGATATCCGGTTGTCATGTGTTGTGTGCAGAGTTAGCATTCTGTGAGACACGGGATATCCGGTTGTCATGTGTTGTTTGCAGAATTAGGATTCTGTGAGACACGGGATATCCGGTTGTCATGTGTTGTTTGCAGAATTAGGATTCTGTGAGACACGGGATATCCGGTTGTCATGTGTTGTGTGCAGAATTAGCATTCTGTGAAACACGGGATATCCGGTTGTCATGTGATGTTTGCAGAATTAGCATTCTGTGAGACACGGGATATCCGGTTGTCATGTGTTGTGTGCAGAGTTAGCATTCTGTGAGACACGGGATATCCGGTTGTCATGTGTTGTTTGCAGAATTAGCATTCTGTGAGACACGGGATATCCGGTTGTCATGTGTTGTGTGCAGAGTTAGGATTCTGTGAGACACGGGATAACCGGTTGTCATGTGTTGTTTGCAGAGTTAGGATTCTGTGAGACGCGGGATAAAGGTTGTCATGTGTTGTCTGCAGAGTTAAGATTCTGTGAGACACGGGATAACCGGTTGTCATGTGTTGTCTGCAGAGTTAGGATTCTGTGAGACACGGGATATCCGGTTGTCATGTGTTGTCTGCAGAGTTAGGATTCTGTGAGACACGGGATATCCGGTTGTCATGTGTTGTTTGCAGAGTTAGGATTCTGTGAGACACGGGATAACCGGTTGTCATATGTTGTCTGCAGCGTTAGGATTCTGTGAGACACGGGATATCCGGTTGTCATGTGTTGTTTGCAGAGTTAGGATTCTGTGAGACAGGGGATATCCAGTTGTCATGTGTTGTTTGCAGAGTTAGGATTCTGTGAGACACGGGATATCCGGTTGTCATGTGTTGTCTGCAGAGTTAGGATTCTGTGAGACACGGGATATCCGGTTGTCATGTGTTGTTTGCAGAGTTAGGATTCTGTGAAATACTCGTACAAGATACTTGATTGTCATCTATTGTGTGCAGAGTTAGGATTCCGTGAAATACTCGTACAAGATACTTGATTGTCATCTATTTTGTGCAGAGTTAGGATTCTGTGAAATACTCGTACAAGATACTTGATTATCATCTATTGTGTGCAGAGTTAGGATTCCGTGAAATACTCGTACAAGATACTTGATTGTCATCTATTGTGTGCAGAGTTAGGATTCCGTGAAATACTCGTACAAGATTCTTGATTATCATCTATTGTGTGCAGAGTTAGGATTCCGTGAAATACTCGTACAAGACACTTGATTGTCATCTATTGTGTGCAGAGTTAGCATTTTGTGAGACACGGGATATCCGGTTGTCATGTGTTGTGTGCAGAGTTAGGATTCCGTGAAATACTCGTACAAGATACTTGATTGTCATCTATTGTGTGCAGAGTTAGCATTTTGTGAGACACGGGATATCCGGTTGTCATGTGTTGTGTGCAAAGTTAGGATTCCGTGAAATACTCGTACAAGATACTTGATTGTCATCTATTGTGTGCAGAGTTAGCATTTTGTGAGACACGGGATATCCAGTTGTCATGTGTTGTTTGCAGAGTTAGCGTTTTGTGAGACACGGGATTTTCCGGTTGTCATGTGTTGTGGGCAGAGTTAGCGTTTTGTGAGACACGGGATATCCGGTTGTCATGTGTTGTGTGCAGAGTTAGCATTTTGTGAGACACGGGATATCCGGTTGTCATGTGTTGTGTGCAGAGTTAGCGTTTTGTGAGACACGGGATATCCGGTTGTCATGTGTTGTTTGCAGAGTTAGGATTCCGTGAAATACTCGTACAAGATACTTGGTTGTCACGTGTGGTGTGCAGAGTTAGCATTCCGTGAAACACAGGATACTAGGTTGTCACGTGTGGTGTGCAGAGTTAGCATTCTGTGAAACATAGGATACGAGGTTGTCACGTGTTGTGTAGAATTCTATGAAACAGAGGAATCTGTTGGCAAGTGTTGTGTGCAGAATTAACGTTCTGTGAAATACAGGATACTTGGTTGTCATCTTAAGAGTGGAGAATCGGGATTCTCTGATAGGCTGGATATTCGGTTTTTACCTACAAGGTGTAGAACCAGTGTTTGAAGACAGGATGTTCAGTTGTATCGTGTTGAATACAGAATAAGAATTCTGTGATTCCATTTTCCCTGTTTAGTGGAGAATCAGGCGTCCCCATGACCGAGTATTTAAACCGCTCACCTCCCACCGACATGGCCCAGTTTCGATCCTAGGGACCCGTGTGGGATTTGTGATGGACGAAGCCGTGTCGCCTTGATTTCATATCATCATCTTCTTCCCTCACTCTCATAACTGGCTATGGGCCGATTTGCCGTTCTGGGTACTTCGTTCTGTGATTTAGTGCTATCTGCCGCTTTACAGGCCTCTGGCACGGTTGTAAGTCCTAGGGGTGTAAGCTCTAATTACGAGAAGGATAATCCGACTAAGTGAGTAAGTAGTGTATAATCAGCATTCTCTAATTTCTTCCCTGAGCACTTTCTCGCATGACGTCCTTATTAGTAACGCAGGTGTAGCGAAGAGGCGTACAAGAAGACGATATAAGTGCCCTTCGATCTTAAATGTGTGTTCTTTTCTTGCCATAGTGCCTTGGATCAGGGGGACTCTTAATCAGGTTTAAAACTCCGCTGCACAATTTGGAAACATATTGAGGAGTTATTACCATCGACCGCGTTGAACAAAATTCCTTCTATACATCTTGTTATTGCTACCAAGCGTACGAATTATGTCACGAAAATGAGAAAAGAAAGCTAATTGCGCAAGTAAACATCACCAGTTTAAACTCCATCTTTATTGCTTTAGGCAATTACTATTCCGAGTTAAACCAATTTACTCTATCTTCAATTAATTCCTTTAATGTTTTCGCTTCGTGGAGCCCTTATTCAGTGCTAGGAACCTCTTATGCTACAAGTTCCTAATTTTGGTAAATCGATCAGCAAATTATGATCAGTATTTTTGTTTAGCATTCTATTCAGGATTAAGCATGTCTTGTTTCCCAGACGGTAAATGCGCCCGTAATAATGTGTTTGTGGACTGACGGTGAAATGCAAGTTGTATTTTACTTAAAAAGAATCCAGTACAAAGCTACTTAAATGGGCTTTTCAAAAGTAAAACATTTCTCTATGACTTTCGGCTCTACCCCTTCCTGCCCCTTTCTACTGAATATGTCAGTAACAATCGAAATATAACTTTGGAATGGAGAGACCCCGTATAAAATATTTTATTTTTTTAAGTAAAATGAAAAAGCGATCCGCGAACGACCAATAGTGTAGTTTGATGAAACATGTGTCAATGTAAATCGCACAATATGATGCAGACGTGGATTTTTCAAAGATTGCTTTACTAGTAAACTTCTTCCAATCTTCCGCAACACAGTATTATAGTTCGGATACTGAAAAACATACTTCAATGTATATTCGTCACATTTTCGAGGTGTTATTGTTTTCCTGAGAGAAGTTTGGATAAATGACGACCAATCTGCTTCTAGCATATAAACGTTTAGGTGCATTTTAAATGCTACCTTCTCTTCTGGTGAAATTCATAGGTTTAGCTTCGCTGTTTCTCCGTGCGTCTTCACCGCAGTAGTAAAGAGAAAGGAGTTCCTTTGGGCTACGAGCTCTAAGCATCTGTGTTTTAGGAATCAATTACTTCGAGCTTTTCTTGTCAGGTGTAAGTGCTTCTGAATAGGATTCTGGGCAGCTCGATATATTTTGGATTTTAAACATGCGAGTTCGAAGCTCATTTTGATGATGAAATAATTATAAAAATATAACGGAGTAAAAAATTTTATGGTTCGAATTAACTCGTCAGAACGCACATTCTAGTAATGCACAATTTATAAGTCATTGAAACTCTCCTAAATCTAACACAAATAACTCCGATACTCAGTACAAGGATAACATCATGCCAGTGGATGATATACGCGCACTTTTTCACAAGGGGACATGTCTGACCTGACCAGTCAAGATGCGTGAAGTAGAGAGAGCATGTGCAGGAGCATTCTGAACACCCCTGAAGGTAGACACGTGGCGAGCTGTGTACCTGAGAGGCACTAGAAGCTGATTGAGAAAGGAAAATGAAATTAGCAATGCAACCACTTTGCTTCATCAGAAGTAGGGTAGACAATTGAGGATGTGTCTACCGAGAGGAACAGATTGCTGCAAAATAGCGAAATGTCTCTTTTTCAATATACAATAATTACTCTAAAAGTAGTCGTTTGGTATTTTTTTCATGCATTTGTCTCCAGTTTATGATATTCGTCATAATATGTTGTAATTTCTTTTTTAACCATACTTTAATTATAATTTTTTTACTATTAGCCAAAAAAGAACACTATATTTGATAGCTGGTAAAATAGCCTATTCTCAGTATCTGCTACGAAATCGTTTAAAATTAATTTTCAGTTATAGTAAACGTATTACAAGTTGCTATGATAGGCAGCGCTGTGCAGTTTGCCCAGAAATTTCAGATCGATAAATGCCATTCATAAAACCGTTCGAGCAGTGAACTCAAAGTGTATTTCTAGCATAAAGTTATATTTTTATTTGGACTTTAAAAAAAGTTTATAATTGTAGCATTTCGGTGCGTTTCTCAGCATGGTTTTAGTTTAATTAGTTAAAAGAACGTTTAAATTCCAGTTATACTGTATTGTCTCTTGTTTTCTCCTGCATATATGTATAATCAAAGCAAATTCATACCTTACCAATATGTCAAAAAGAAAGCCCTGAGATGGGTTTGGATTTTAAGAGTATAACAGATTGCTATATAAAAATTGAAGGATGAATGAATTAAATTTGCTACAACGGGGGAAAATTCGAGAGAATAATTGCAAAACTTAAATACTGTACAAGTAAAGTTTGGACCAAGAACGTTGAATACAGAAATCCTAAATATAAGCGATATAAAATGATGCTTCTAGGTAAGTTTACAAAGACACCTCTGTATTGAACGTGTAGATTTATAAAGATTTACAACAAACTTTTGCCCTGAGTAAATAATACACATGAATTGAAACAATGACCTGATTACCAGGAATAACATTTGTTTATCATTTACGTAATGTGAACTAACTCTTGGGCAAACCATGTTTCCGCTATTCAACTCAAGCACTCGTGATGGAAATGGAACAATTAATGAATAATACCAATGTACACAGCAAGGTGCTATGTATAACATGGCACTTGTTATCTGACACTTTCTTAACAACTTGATGAGCCGAAACTACTACATGAATTTGGAATTTTCAATACAATCGAAACATCAGAGGTCACCTATTCACAGCCAGCGCCATAATTCATAATACCAACATTCCCAATTACATAGCACCTTGTTGCGTTTCGTCGTTGTCTCGAACCTTTCTCTTTCACTGTGGTTTTCCCCAGGCTTTCCAAAGACCTCATAAGTGTGATACAGTACGTTCTGGGTAGCAAAATATAAAATTATAACCATACGGAAAATAAATATTAATAACAGTGGGAATGGTGTTATTAACTAAGACTGGGAAGTGAGTATTACCTGAAAAGGCGAATATATAAGAAAGAAAATTATGTGATAGCGAAATGGGCAGATAGGAAATTTGAAATAAAGAAACAGGAGAGTTTAGAAAACACTTGTTCGTGTATTTCCTTGGACAAAATGTGTCGACGGATAAGCGCGACTATGTGATGCACAGCAGTAAAGAAATTGCTCGTTTTGTGTGGCGAGGTAATATCAGGAGTCGATTTTAAAGCGGTGACGGTAAATAAACGGGCAGGAAAACGAATCAGTCGTATTAACCACCAACCCAAGATCCATGCTAGTCCCCGAGCTAGCATCGAACCCAGGACCATTCCTGCAAATACCGTGCCGCCAAATTGGCGCACAGCACCTCACAGGGTACAGCCGCAACCAGCAAATGCCGGGGAGGTATCCTAAACGTAGGCCTGGAAGTTTTTATTTCTAGATTTCCTAAAGGAACGGGCGTTAAGCGTATTCAAAAAAAAGTTCATTGTTGCGCAGGATGTGACTTCATGGTATATTTAATAGGTCGTTTAGTACTATATTTCCTTAGGAGCTAAACCAGGGATACTCATACTTTTGTGCTTTACGGTTAATGTTTGACGTACGGAATACAGCACCACATTCCTAATATAGAACCAACCATTCCTTCTTTCGAGGAATTCGAACCCTAGGGAGCATTCCGGAAAGATCAAGACTCCTAGAGGAAGTTGCATGAACTACTGAATACTCCAGAAAGCAGAGCTTATTATACGGAATTTGTAACAAAAACGTATGGCAAAATTTTCAGTACACACTCCTCACGCGTAGAAAAAGAAAACACGTTATATGCACATGGGCTGGAAACAATCTATTGCTATGTGAGCTCTCATTTTCTACAATCTTTATAGTAGATTAGCCATGGAAATCGCAAAGGACAAAAGTAAAATAAAATCAGTGATACTCCGCCCTGGTATCTATTCCAAACGTTCCATTCATTTTCCTTATTCTTAATAATTTATACAATATTGTTGTAGAGATTTAACTGACTACCAACAAAACAGTGAAATAAATTACAAAAATAAAATAAAACAAATTATAATTAAATTAATGCTCAACGAAGTATTATTAAATTACTATTTATACTGGAAACCAATATACTCAATAACTGTAATCCAGTTATTACCTACTTAGTAGATTACTAAAATTATGATTTACTAATATTTCTACGGTACCCAGCCGTAAAGGTGTTCTACTGGTATCCCAAAACACAAAAATATTGGAATATTATATACACTAATCTATATGCATTATTAATTTTCTTTAATATTTGTAACGTGTATATCTTTTCGTAATTAATAGAGTATTCGATACCTTAACAATTTATCTATATACTATAAGCATTATGTTTCACTTCATTGAGCTACCCAGCTAATCTAGTATTTCTCATTACACTACAGTATCAAACATCATACTATTTCTAATTCTTTACCATATTCACCAATCTCACATTTTTAATTTCCACTATAACCCACTTGACACCCTCAATTTAAACACTTTCCTCACTTTTAGTTAATTTAAATAATTTCATACTCACTTTCATTCACCTTTATTTTCATCCTAGTTCACTATCACTACAAACTCAACCCACTGTCCTATCACTTTCGCCACAATACCTCTGCCACCATTATTTCTTTTCACCCAGCTCCTCCTATCCCTCCATCATCCAACTCTTTATTCACCACTCCTACATTGAAATCCCCTAGTTCCTCCATTTCCCGTATCCAAATCCTTGCTCCAGCCTTCTTTCGCTCACAGTTCACACTCTTATCATCCAACTTCTTCATTTCCTAACTCCATCATCCGCTCCATTATCTTCCTGTTCCCTCTTTCTCCCTTCCTCCATTCTTCATGTACAATCTACATTAATTTCTACTTCGACTCATTTACTCTTATTCTAAATTTCTCGCCCCAGTCCTTTCTTCCTAAAATATCCAATATTTTCTTCTTCCTTTTCATTTCCTTCGTGTTGTGTTTTATTTAATGTAATGTACTGTATACTATATGATGATTTTGTAAACTTTCTGATCTAACTTTCTCTGTATGAGTTGGTGATGGTATTTGTTGCACGTTCTGTACTATAACCTGCTTCCAGGCTATTACTTGTCTTGTTTATCACACAGGATAGAGCATAACAGCATATAACGTGCACCTCTTTCTTGCGTGAAATGTTCAAAATGTCCCCTGTTAACATTGATAAATGCATCAACCCGCCGTCGTATTGAATCCAGAATGTGTTGATGTATAGCTGAATAATTGCCTATTATTTCGCAGTCATCCAAAATACGGGCATGAAGACTCTCTGCATCTTGTAACAGGATTTTATACACAACAGATTTCAAATGTTCCCCATAAGCACAAGTCTAGAGGTTTTAGGTGGGGAGAGCGTGGTTGTCAGGAAATTTGGCCATTTCTACCTATCCATCTGTCACGGAATCTGTTATTTAGAAGCCGACCGACATTAATACCAAAATGAGGAAGAACTCGTCGTGAACGAAGAACATGTTTCGTCACACGGGTAAAGGCACATCTTCCAGGAGAACAGACACGGTATTCTACAAATACGTTAAGTTGTCCGTTGAGCCTGGTGTTAGAACATGATATCCTTTCCGACAGTCATCAACAATAATAGATCAAACATTGACAAAAAATCGTTATTGATGACATGATTTACACAGGATTCTCGTCAGCCCAAATGTGCTGGTTGTGAAAATTTAAGTCAGATCACGTTTAACGACGTCTTATCCATGAATAGCACAGTTGCGCTAAAATCGGGTTGACACATTGCTAAATAAACCATTCGCAGAATTTCTTTTCACACAGGAAAATAAGCTGCTGATAATGCCTGAACAGTGCAAATGGCATTGATACAACAGGTTTTCATGTAACACTCTCCAGACAGTCATGTGATCGACATCACCTGTTTCAGCGAATTGTCTTACGCTGATACTACGTTTGTTGTCAACTTCACGAAGAATTGCCTGCTCTAGTAGGAGTAGTTTCGTCCTTATATGCCTCCCTCAGGAGCGGGTAGCAGACTTAAATGTCCCATGCTCTCTATTATGGCAATCAGTTGCTTCAAAACATATTCCTTTTGGGACATCTTAGTTCTGGAAATCTCTCTCGATACATACGTTGAGCTGCACCGCCATTATAGTACGCTAATCCATACGTCCAGTGAGCATCTGCCAACACTGTGTTTCCGTAGACTTCCGTTGCACTGTACTGGAAGTCAAGTCTGTGATGAACACGTTGTCAAGTTCGTAATGAACACTATTAAACAGTTGATGCAAACGCAGTGAGTCGAATGACAACGCAAGCAATTAAGTGAATTTCATCTCAAAGTTAACTTCATTGAAATGGAACAGAAAGCATTGATAGTTAACTTAAGAATTAAAGCTTAACTAAATACAACCAAGAGGGCATTTTAAACATTCCATACAAGAAAGAGTTTTGTATGGTATACTGATAAGTTCTGTTCCTGTGCGTTTACCATGATTAATGCCCTACGAAGGGTTGTATAAAATGATTTCAAACGTGAACATGGAGCGGTTTCGACCAATGCCATAACATAACTTCTTCTTCTTGTATGAGGAATGTGTTCTGAAAATTAGGCCTACCTTAAGGCTGCATGCTGTATAAGACAATCAACAGCCATTTTCAGTTAAGTAATCGTTTAGAAACGGATAAATTTGTATGTGATAAAAACTTCTGGAGTTGATTATTGATAATCACAATATTTGGTGTTGTTATAAAACTAGATACTAAATATATAGTTTCTAGTAATGTAGAGAAGTTATTCGTTAGACGCCAATGATTAAAGGGGGTAAAGGACTTTATAGCGAAAACTGAACAAGTGAACCATCAGGATCATGTGTCAGTGACATGCTATTTTTACAGGGTAATATCAGGATCCTGACTAAAGTTTGTACTTACAGGTTAGAGTCATAACTCACATGATTCAAAAAATTCAAAATGGATGTCGCAATATATTACGATTCATTTTCTGCGTAGAATACGATTCAGGAGAGTTGGTTTCATTTCTTACTTGATCCTTGTTAAAGTAGACGACAAAGTTCCCGGTTGTGTCAAAAGTCTCATGAGCTCTTGGACCTTGTAAGTTTTGTTCCATCGCTTTTTCGACCAATCAGCGATCGGTTTCTCCCTCACCTCGTATCGCTCTGTACTTGTGTTGACGAAGGACTGTGTTATACGTAAGCTCTCATTTTTTTATAAATACCAACAAATTTAGCGACATTCACACATGTGATGGAAGAAACGATATCACCCATCCAGGAAACAGGACGAGCACGTAAACGTGCAGCTGCTCCAGAAACGTGAAAAGAAAGCAAATCAGATTAGCAAGGTTACTATTGCCCCCCCTCGGTGAGATTGTGACCAGACATTAATAATTTAAACAAATCAGTGTTTGGGATTTTGGTATCTGATGACGTTATACCTAATCTTTGTAACATTCCACGAATGCTTTTTCAATTTTTTTAGAATAATTATTAACAATGTGGCACCACCTGAACGTTCAATAATGTATTATTTAAGGGTAATCTCACCGTTCTCATATTGTTACGCAGCATTCTAATTAGAAGCTAAGGTTGACTATCATAGGATCTAAATAAATATTTTGTTTGTTAACGACTCTGTCCATTGTCAAGATCACATTTTGTAAACTGAGATGTTTTGTTTTGAAGATAAAATTGTAATGTACTTAGAGACAAACAATGGTGAAGTTAGCAGCAGAAGTCGCTATCCAACAAGTTTCACAGACAGAATAAGCTTCTAAATAGTTATTTAAATAAACAGTTACTTAAATTTTTAACTTTCTGCATTTATCTATGTCTCTGGTCAGCTAGCACCTTTTATTTGGTGTCCTTTAAGTGTTGTTGCTTATCTCAAATGTTTATCATGAAAATTTACATATATCAGATTGTTCATTCTCTAAACTCTCATGATCCATTATTTTAAGTCCAATAACTGTCACTCATTCAAAAATAAATGTCATTACAAATGTAATTCATAATGTGTAGGTGCATTTTGCTCGTAATAACAGCTTCCAACCAAAGGGAAATAACTTGAACCAATACAAACTAGTTTTCGGTTGCTTACCAAATCTTCTGTTTCTGGATCATTTGCGTTATGACTTTAACCTACTCACTATAATAAATCATGATTTTGGAAATTCCTAAGTTTGTCCATGCGGCAAGAATTAAGCAATACATGTATGGTTACAAGCAAACTAAAGAGACATTCGACAACGAAACGCATTCGTTCAAAAATAAAAGTGACGCACATTTTAAAGATTTACTCTCGTCTCAAGTAAAAGAGCCAGAGTATTGACAAAATAACTAAAATGCGAGAAAAGGCTATAATAGCTAAAAATAAAGTATAAGAAGTGATTGTCAGAAAATGCAGCCACGTACTGCAATAGAAACTGTTTTCCTGCTAGTAAAGAAAAAGCAAAACCCACGTTAGGAAAGGTTGCTTGGAAGTATATATCAAAATCAAAATACCATTCTTCGCAGCTAGAAGATATGTCAACTGATAGTAAAAATAAACAAACAGTAAGTGGAAAAATTACATGATGGTGCACCATAGGCAATTCAGCTTGACGAATGAACAGATATAAGAAGAAAGCTCAAATTAATGAGCTGCGTAGGATTTTTAAATGGATATCGCTTGCTGTCAGTTCCTATCCTACAAGGAATTACGTCTGACTCAAAAGGAGAAGATATCAAATATAATTGCTACATGCAATTTACATTGGAGAAATGGACTGTGCTGGAAAATTCTATTTGAGTGCGTACTCATGGCGACCTAGCAATGACTGGTCGAATGAAATCAAGATTAAATAAAGAATTTCCTCACATGAAATTCACATTGTCTTTTACATTGGGAATCTTGCTGGCCTTCCTTTAGCCCTAAGGAACACAATGAGCTCAATTGTTGAAATGGTTAAATACCTTAAAAGTATAGCTCTAACAACAAGACCAGCCATAAAGCAGAATTTATTCACGAAACTCTGGTCCTTCACACCAAAATTCGTTGACTGTCAAGAGGAAATGACTACAGATTTTATGAACTTAAAAATTTATTGTGCGGCTATCAGAGACATTTCCAATTTTAGGTGCTGAGCAACGCGAACACTAGATGGCAACTTAACTGGAGGAGTAAACCTTACCCCTTAATGAGCTAATCAGAAGAATAAACAGACAGATTCAACCATATATGACACTGGAATCAAATAACGATAACTCTTTTGGAAAATTGAACAATTGCCACTTGAAATGTTAAAAAGCTAAGCAAAAATTGTCAAATGTAATAAAGGAAGTTTAAAAGAGAAAATCCTATGTGCTAATAATTGCAGAAACAATGGAAAAAGGAATGGGATCTGAGGAATGGGAGAGTATATTTACTCACTCTGGGGTAAGTAAAGAAGAGAGAGGAACATCAAATGTGAGTATACTTAGTAATCAGATCAGAACTTAAATGAATAATAATACAATACTTATGGATAGGATATAGAAAAAACAGCACTTAATCTGAAAACAGAAATGTCAAACTGTAAAATTATAGAAGTTTATGCACTTGGAGAGGGTAAATCTAAAGTGACTCAAACATTATATGAGCAACGCCAGGTCACGTGAATGAGTGAGGAAAAACATGCCTGATAGTAGGAGGTGACATGATCACATGAATAGGCAATATAGCACTACCTAAGGTTCTTGGAAAACATGGAGAAACAAAATTAAATTCTAATAGACGTTATCTGAAATATCTCTGTACTTAAAATGCTTTTATTATAACAAATATCTCTAATGTGCATAAGAAATCATAAGCACACAAAGGACAAAAATAAACTATGAATCACATCATAGTAAATGAAAAGATTTTTAGTATGAATATCAGGAGCTATAGGGCAGTAGGAACAGACACCGATCATTATTTAGTGTGCTCAAAAAATGCTTAACGGTATATAAGACGAACGGGAAAAAAATTAGAGCCAGAGAAAGGCTTTAAAATACAGGAACTGAGAGAACCTACTGTAAGAGAATTATATAAAACCAGAATACACAAAAATAGAGGGAAGGGTAGGAGATGTAAATTTAAGTTGCAAAGTGTTAAAACTGCAATAATAATTGCAGTGGAAGTATTAAGATATAAATTCAGAAAGAAACTCAATAAACTAATTTTTACTTTCTGTACTACGTATAGTAAGTAGGGGAAGTATTGTATTCCACCCAAAAATTCGATACCGAGATTTCACCGGAAATATATGTTTTGAGACCCCCTGAATTCAAAAAAGGGCATTTTTGGAAACATGTCCCTGTGTGTGTCTGTGTGTCTGTGTGTGTGTCTGTGAACAGCAAAGCTCAGAAACGAACACACGGATAAACACCAAACTTGGTATTTAGGTTCAGTATCTTCCAGAGATGCGATACGACGGTTTTCAAATAAATCCCCTCACCCCAGATTACCCTTTACATGGAAAATTTTTCGAAAATTTTAATTTTCGCAAAAATACCTCTAACGATTTTGATTAAAATATAATATGTTTAAGATATTTTCATGACAAATAAAATGTATATCTTGAATTTTCTGGGAATGTCTCTAAAAGTATTCTTCGTTGCGAACGACTTTTGCATAACTGGTAAACCATAAGAGATAGACAAAATTTTACTACACAAAAAATGTAGATCGCGTTAAAATACACAATTTATGTCATACACATTTTTTGTTGTTGAGTGAACCATTTTCGAGATATTGGTTGTTATTCCCTTAAATTTTTACATACTTATTTTCTCAAATGGGAATTCGTTATTCGTTTTTTGTCTTGGATACGCAAAGAGTATTAATCTGTGGCAAAAGGAATGGTGCTGCACCTAGCAACCAGCTATTAAGAGATATGTCTATGCTTAAAGGCTACTGCATTTCTATATTGCCCTTGCAATTACAAAACAAGGGGAACATAGTACGCCTTAAGCGATAGTCAAATATTTTTAGAACTGGTCGCTATGTATAAAATGTAATTCTCTTTGCATGTCAAAAGATGGTTTCTGCAAATGCTTATCTCGATTAATATGAAATAGATGGAGAATAAGAGTTTGTAAAAATAGTTTGTACAAGAGTAGAGAAAGTCATGTGAGTGTTACACATCATATGTTTTTTAACAAAGAAGTAACTACAGGAAAAAAATTGTATTTAAAACAGATTAGTAGTAAGTCGCAAGTGGGGTTCATTTACTATAAAAATAGATACCATATCAAAAACAGTGCCATGAATACTATAAGGAACTACTAGTAAACGAGAATGATACTCGAACCACGGATACGGTACGTTCCAATGACTACAGTAAGATTTCAATATAATAGCTAAATGGCGTTCTAAAAAAAAGAACAAATAGAAAAATTGCTGAACCAGAAGGGATTAATATTGAACTTATGGAATATGGAAGCCTGAAATATAACACTATTGATACTGAAGTACAGGTTGTATACCAAGGAAATAGTCAATTTACGTACATAAGAATGGCGGAAAACAAAAATACTATGATTACAGAGGAATTTATTTCTTATTTCTGTTTTCAAAATATATGCAAACATGATAAAAACCAATCTACAACCAACAGTGGAAAATATATTACAGTAAGAACAATGTGCCTTCCGTAAAGGGAGGTCTTGTATCAATGTGATTTTCACAATAAGACAAACGATGGAAAACGATAGAATAGAATTTATCCCTCTACCTACATTTTTAGACCACGGGAAAGCTGGGATTAAATAAATGCATCCAGATTATGGAATATATTAAGAGAGTATAAAATGGCATGGAGCTGAATTAGTGCTGTAAAGTTCGTATATTATCGAACGGCAATTAAAGTTAGAGTGCAAAATATACATTTTTTGTAACAGGTAAATATAGCATTGCGTCAGGATTGTGGACTCTATCCTCTTTTTATTTCATTTCTGCATAATAAATAATATTTTGGAAGAATTAGAACTAACGGCTATGACTCATAAATCTAAGAAGAAATAAATATATTCAAACTCTACTATTTGGGGATGACCATTTCCTTTCGGCTCGTAAAGAAAATGGACTTCAGTATAGTATAATACAAGTAATACCACCGGAGTAGTGCAATGGAAACATATTTTGATAAAACACAAGTATTAGCAATGCTGAAAAATCATGAAGAGACCAAATATAGAAATATAGTGCTATATTACAATATATTGTTGCCTTACAACTGGGACAAGCCGCGATCAGCGGCACCCTTCAACCATTGCCACTCAAAACCGATTCTCGGCGCTTGAATCGGTTTCTGGCACTGAGCGCGTGGGTTCTCGCTTCGAGGAGCCTATGGAATCTGACCAAACCCATACCAAAAGCCCGAGCCCCAACGTTAAGCAGAAGGTTATTTTGAGCCGCCCTCCTAAGTAGACAGTTTATCCCTTTTATTCATTGCTATCCTGACCTGGAATTTACGTGGTGTACGATCGCTTAGGGCGGAACTGCAACTTTTATTGCGATCCCATTCACCTTTGATCGTGTGTTTGCAGGAGACCAAGCTTCGTCCTCACGATCCTTTTGATCTCCGAGGGTATACTCCGGTTCGCTACGATCTTGCACCGGATGAGGGTACTCCTGCTCATGGAGGTGTCATGCTATTAGTGTGTAACAACGTTCATTTTCAGACTCTCACACTTATGTCCGACTTCGATTCAGCTACCCGGCTTTTTCTTTTCTCTTTGTTCCATCTATTCACCTCCATCGTCTCCCCTCGCTAACGCGGATCTCCTGTCCGCTCTCCCAACAACATTTCTGCTGTTGCGAGGTTTTAATGCTCATCACCCCCTGTGGGATTCGCCTAGGGCTTGTGCTAGGAGAACGCGTCTTTCCGACATTTTTGCTCAGTTCAACCTCTCCATCCTCAATACAGGGAGCCTGCTTTTCTTTCTGATTCTTCTGTTACATTTTCTCACTTGGACCTTGCCGTTTGCTCAGTCCAACTTGCTTGTCGTCTGCAGTGGAACATCGTCGCTGACACCTACTCCAGCGATCATTACCCCTGCATCGTGTCTCTTCTGTCTCACCACGTCCAGCATTCCACGTCCTAACTGGCAATTCCATAAAGCCGCCTGGAGATTGTATTCCAGCCTCGTGTGCTTTGAGGACCAGCCCTTCACTGAGGTTAACCAAATGGTGCAGCCCCTTACGTCTACGATCCTATCTGCCGTCGAACGCACACCTCCCCGTTCGTCATCCCACCCTTGGTGAGTTCCGATTCCGTGGTGGACCGAGGACTGTCGGGACGCCGTCCGTGCCCGTAGAGCTGCGCTCAGGGTGATTCGACGACAGCCTACACTTGATAATTTGGTTACTTTTAAATAATCGCGCGCCAGGGCTTGTCGCATCATTCAGAATAGCAAGAAGGCATCTTGCACTCGTTTTGTTGAGTCTTTTAATCGCTTCAAGCCTTCCTCTGTTGTTTGGGATAAACCTCGTCGCTTCTCCGGTAAATTGTCGCATTGTGCTGTGTTTGGCCTTCAGGTTTCCAGTGCCAACATAGTGGATCAGCCAGCCATTGTTAACGCTCTGAGTGATGCTTTTGAGGCGGTCTCCAGTTCTGACCATTATTCCGCCGGGTTTCGCACTCTCAAAGACAGGCTGGATTCCGTGACCTATAGTTTTCGGTCTCCTAACCAGGAGTGTGCCTTTTCTCAATGAGAGAGCTGGAGTACGCCCTCCATTTCTCTAGGCTCTCCGCTCCTGGGCCGGACGGCATTCATGTCTTGATGTTACAGAACATTTCAGCCGACAGTAAGCTCTTTCTCTTACAGGCCTATAACTGTATTTGGCAAGACGGCTTTTTCCCTTCCGTTTGGTGCGAATCCACCATCGTCCCTATACTTAAGCCTGGGAAGGATCGCCAACTACCTTCCAGGTACCACCCTATCTCCCACATCAGTTGCATTTGCAAGGTGATGGAGGGCATGATCAACGGGCGGTTAACATAGTGACTTGAGTCTCAGAACCTCCTTGCGAAAGCTCAGTGCGGGTTTCGTCGCCATCGTTCTACCGTCGACTATCTGGTATCTCTGTCGACGCATATTATGAACGGATTCCTGAGAAAGTGTCAAACCGTGGCTGTGTTTATTGACCTGGAGAAGGCTTATGACCCTTGCTGGAGGGGCGGCATTTTACGTACACTCCACTTATAGAATATGCACGGTCGTTTTCCCATATTTCTTCGGGAGTTTATGACGGATCGCGTCTTTCGTGTACTTTTGGGCTCGGTCATATCTAATCGTTTTATTCAAGAGAACGGTGTACTGCAAGGCCCTGTATTCAGTGTTACACTTTAGAGATTGCTATCAATCCTATTGTGAAGTGTATTCACCCTAGCATTTCATCGACCCTTTTCGTTGACGACTTTGCCATTTATTGCACTTCGCGGTGAACCTGTCTGCTCGAACGTCGTCTTCAGAGCTGTATAGACCGTATCTACGCCTGGAGTAACGCCAAGGGCTTTAATTTCCTCGCCGAGAAATCCACGTTTGTTAATTTCTGGCGCAGGAAGGCTTTCCTTTCGCCCTCTCCCATATTGGCCCGGATTGTCTTCCTTTTGCTAATGAGGTGAAATTTTTGTGGTTGATCCTTGATCAGAAGTTGAGTTAGAATTCGCATATTTCGTTTTTAAAACCAAAGTGTGACCGTTCTCTTAATCTTTTACGTGTTTTAAGTGGCACATCCTGGAGAGCTGATCGGACCATCCTTCTGCACCTTTATCGCTCATTGGTCCGATCCAAGCTTGATAACGGGTGCATTGTCTATTTATTGGCGCGCTTATCTGTGTTACTTCGCTTGAATGCCGTTCACCATCGTGTCATAAGCGTCGCTACAGGGGCCTTTCCAACTAGACCTGTTCCCAGTTTATACGCTGAAGCTGCAGAGCCTCCGCTTTCCATCAGGCGTGAGATATTTTTGTGCAGCTATGCATGTCGATTCTCAGGCTTGTCTGAACACCCGTCCTTCGAGTTATTTTTCGAGGATTCGCTTGATCTACAATATTTCGTTAGCTCCTCTGCATTGCTCCCTCCAGGGATTCGATTTCGCCAGCTTCTTCGGCTGACACTTCCTAGGGGAAACGCGGTTTCCTCCTTGGTTACGCGCTGAGGCCCACTTTCACCTTGGGTTAACGTCGATGCCGAAGAATGAGACCCCTTCTTCAGTCCTTAGATCCGCCATTTTAGGACTTCAGGCGCAATTCGGAGACTTTCATTTTATCTATACTGATAAGTCTGAGACCGATGTTGGAGTAGGGTGTGCCTTTATCAATGGTCAAAGTAGTTTTACCTTTCGTTTACCGAGGCACTGTTCGGTTTCTACCGCCGAACTTTTTAGTGTTTACCAAACTCTTTTATACATCCGGCGGCACGACTTAAGGCACTGGTTGTTTGTTCAGACTCTCTGAGTGCTCTTCAAAGTATTCGCACGCTATACACTTACCGTCCGCTCGTACAGCGCATTCCTGACCTGCTCCAATCGCTTGGTGCCTCTGGCATCAGCGTCTCCTTCGTGTGGATTCCAGGTTACGTGTACAACTCAGGGAAAGAGTGTGCCTATGCCGCTGCCAAATCGGCAACTTCATCACCCAGATTTTTTACCTCTGTTGTTCCCTCCTCAGATTTGTCTGTTATTTTACGTCACCGCATCCTCTCGCTTTGGCGCGATGAGTGGGAGGTCCTCCGGGGGGATAAGTTGTGGGGGGTTAAACCTATGATGGACAGGTAGAATTAAAAACTGAAAAATTCAATGCCATAACCGGGAGTCGAACCCCGGATCTGCCTGTTACCTTCCGGTTGCTCCAACCAATGAGCCAGCATGGCAAAATGCCGGTAGGACATTAAGTTCTCCAGCTGACTCGTATTTTTGCCCGTAAACCACATGGAGATCTCAATTCTTTTATATAGATGATATAGTCCAATGGAAAGCCGTAATTACTTTAAATGACATTTAATTTTTCAGTCGTCTGATACTAGCTTTCCAGCAAACATGGCTAGTGTGGAAGAACAATTCAAAAGCGTATGATGTTCAAAAGCGTCCCGTGGTCTGTTACATATAAAACGTTTCTTTGTAATAATAGTGAGGAATGTTTAACCCTGACATTCTTTCGTAAAACTTCCCCAATTGTATGTTTACCTTCTTTTCTTTGTTTCTGGAAATTTAGTACTGCAAAAAATATTCCGAACAGCTTCCTCTCTATCTATACGTAGTATAGTCAGCGCCAGATGATTTATCTGGTGTACTGGGCAGTCCACATACCTGCAGTAGATCAGCAAGATGTCATGCATTGGAGAAATAGTTTATGGCAAAATTTATTTCATATTTCATCTGGTTTCCTTGATAATTTCTGTTAATGGTGGAAGGATATGGTAACACGCCAACAATATCTACTATACTAAAGCTAGCACAGATATTAATCGGTTCTCAACGTAATTTCTTAAAGTCTTCTGCGGTAGCAGTGTTGAGTGTTCGCGAAACTTTGATAGACATGAAAATCCAAGGGCTGGTTATGGTTTTCTTTACATTGTCTAGCATGTTTGTCGAGCAATACCAGTATTTCATTTGCAAACGCGGTGTTTTAAATAAGTTGTACCGAATGTATATATCAATATTGTACTTTCATAAGCAATACTGCTGGCTGTTTCTGGTAACCACAAACGGCAACTTCTTCCAAACATCAGAAGTCAGCCCTTCTCTCCTGATTGTTTATACTCACTTATTTGAAGTTTAGCCATAACGCTGTCCGTCGATTCACATGGCATATTGAACCCCCTTTCAATTTTGTTTCATTTGCTAGACTTCAAGAAAGTTTAAGTTTGCAATTCGATTAATTTCATGTAGGCTTATCTCTATTAGCCTTCTTTTGACACCTTTCTGCATGCGTTTCTGTCATTTATTTCACCTCCTTACCGTAATGACCCCATGTCTATACTGCTGAAAGCACTTTCCAGTTCAGCTGCCCAAAACTTGAAACAAAACTTCGTTGATATTTATAACATTTGCTGCGTAGGGTGGAATTATCTCCCTGCATCAATCTCAGCCAGTGAACCTTACTGCTCATATTTCACAGTGTACTTTATCCTCATAAAGTCCCACCTGCCTCATTACCCCGAAGGTGGGATTTTATGGAGATGTAGTATACTATGAAGCGGTTAATTCAGTCAATCCATCATCCTTTTATATCTCTGCATTCCCGAACTTTGATATTTGTAAAATGGTTTACTCAGTTCTGAATTAATTACATCGCGTGCAATCGTCAGTAAAACAAGCAATTTCTTTTCAATCAGCAAATTTCGCTTCGAACATGCCCCGTCGAATGACCTTGAGCGAAATCAGGCATTCTAGATTACACGCTCCACTTATAAGTTTTGCTGGTTCCATATGCAGCAAGGCACACGACTTTGTTTCCCGTTTCAAGTTTGAGCATTGCATGCCACTAGCAGTAAGTTGTACACGCGGAAACTTAAAGCTAAAATAAGAGAAAATATAATGAAACTGGTTTATGGATGGTATTTTCATAGTATTACAATTACTAAATAGAAGAGTGCAGAACTTCTAAAACATTTTTAATTCCATATTGTCCAAGAATTAGGAAGACTGTCCATAAAATGGTTGTTGCAATTGTTGGCTGAAGAAGGAACAGGTCAATTATGATAGAAAACTTTAATTATTATGATAACGATGATGATTGTGAGATACTGATATTAATAAATGCCACAAATGTTTTCTTTCTTCTGAAAAACTATGAAATATAGCCCTGTCTGTGTAAATAGGATGTGTATTTTCAAATAATCCGATTCATCCTATGTAGAAGTGCTATTTTAATTTCACGGATTTGTTTTCTTTTCCTCCCGCATACAACATTGTTTTACGTAAAGCATTATATCAACTAGGTTGCATTCTTCGCCATTGCCATGAGAGGCTTTAAAATATTTTAACACAATTAGCACTTAGAACGACGATTACGGGAGAAAATCACTTATCAATATATATGTTTGTGCAGTCGCAACAATCGTCTTATGACACGAATGCTACATTTCCAACATCTAGGATATCGGGGAGACGAGATAGACAAATAGGATTAGCGCATAATACAGCACACCTCTTTGTTTACTTTCAGTAGGTAGGGGAAATGTCAAAAGCACTTTTGCCAGGGAAGTCAACCATCGACAGGTTTATCAATGAAGCGACAGCTGATATCGTATTTGTCGCAAGGCAACACACGGTTTTCCATTATATTGACAGCTAACAGACATTTCTAATAAACCTTTGAAGAGTAAACTTTACTGTGAGACACCAAAATTTGTCTCAATTCTAGAAGTCGATCATATACGTTAAATAACAATCAATAAATGTTATAGTGAATAGTTAACTGATCATAACATTATGTACACTATATCATTCATTACGCTAAATGATGATAAAATTCTTGAAACTGGAACTGAATCCGATTTTTATTTCTCTACTACGTATAGCAAGTAGGGGAAGTATTCCATTCCACCCAAAAATTCGATACCAAGATTTCACTGGAAATATACGTTTTGAGACCCCCGAATCCAAAAAAAACATTTTTGGAAACATGTCCGTGTGTGTGTCTGTGTGTCTGTCTGTGAACAGCATAACTCAGAAATGAACAGTCGGATAAACACCAAACTTGGTATTTAGGTTCAGTATCTTCCAGAGATGCGACACGAAGGTTTTCAAATAAATCGCCCACCCCAGATTACCCTTTACATGGAACATTTTTCGAAAATTTTAATTCTCTCAAAAATGGCTCCAACGATTTTCATTAAAATATCATATGTTTAAGATATTTTCATTACAAATAAAATGTATATCTCGAATTTTCTGGGAATGTCTCCAAAACTATTCTTCATTGTGAACGACTTTTGCATAACTGGTAAACCATAAGAGACAGACAAAACTTTACTACACAAAAAATGTATATCGTGATGAAATGCACAATTTATGTCATGCACATTTTTTTTTGTTGAGTGAACCATTTTCGAGATATGGCTTGTTATTCCCTTAAAATTTTCAATACTTATTTTCTCAAATGGGAATTCGTTATTCATTTTTTTTCTTGGATATGCAAAGAGTATTAATCTGTGGCAAAGAGAATGGTGTTGCACATAGCAACCAGCTATTAAGAGATATGTCTGTGCTTATATTTTCCTTGCAAACACAAAACAAGGGGAACATGACCTTAAGCGATAGTTAAATATTTTTCGAACTGGTCGCTAAGTGTAAAATAATTCCCTTTGCCTGTCAAAAGATCGTTTCTGCAAATGTTTATCTCGATTAATATGAAATAGATGTAGAATAAGATTTTTTAAAAATAGTTTGTACAAGAGTAGAGAAAGTCGTGTGAGAGTAACACATCAGATTTTTATTATATATATATATATATATATATAATTTTTACTTTCCCTACTACGTACAGTAAGAAGGGGAACTATTAACTAATAAATGAATTACAACTATCCGGGCTTGTAGGCCGTGGTATAGAAGGCATCGTGGATACCGACGTTTCGCCAAGTACAGCGCTTGGCATCTTCAGGTGAAGTTATTCAGTGTCTGCGGTGGTCGGAGTCTGAGTCGGATAGTTGTAATTCATTTATTAGTTATGACGCCGACCGTGAAAGCCTCACTATGTACAGGGGAAGTATTGTATTCCATCCAAAAATTCGATACCGAGATTTCACCGGAAATATATGATTTGAGACCACCTGAATCGAAAAAAATCATTTTTGTAAACATGTCCGTGTGTGTGTCTGTGTGTCTCTGTATGTCTGTGTGTCTGTCTGTGTGTCTGTGAACAGCATAACTCATAAACGAACAGTCGGATAAACACCAAACTTGGTATTTAGGTTCAGTATCTTCCAGAGATGCGACACGAAGGTTTCCAAGAAAATCCCTCCACCCCAGATTATCCTTTACATGGAACATTTTTCGAAAATTTTAATTTTCTCAAAAATGGCTCTACGATTTTTATTAAAATATCATATGTTTAAGATATTTTCATCACAAATGAAATGTATATCTCGAATTTTCTGGGAATGTCTCCAAAAGTATTCTTCATTGTGAACAACTTTTGTATAACTGGAAAGCCATAAGAGATAGACAAAATTTTAGTACACAAAGAACGTAGATTGCGTTAAAATACACAATTTACGCCGTATACATTTTTTGTTGTTGAGTGAACCATTTTCGAGATATCGCTTGTTATTCCCTTAAATTTTCCAATACTTTTACCTTTTTTCAAACTCTTTATTCATTTTTTTTGGCCTGGTAATGCAAAGAGAATGGAATACTCCACATACCAACCACCTCTTAAAATATTTGACTATCGCTTAAAGCCTAGCAATTCCCCCTTTGCATCTAGAAGAAGTTAACAATAAGATTTAACATCTCGATATCTCGATTAACATGAAGCATATGGAGAATAAGCGTATAGTTTGTACAAGAGTAGAGAAAGTCATGTGAGTATAACACATCAGAATTGTTTGTTGTAAATCTTTCATATAGACTCGAGCTTTACTCTAGAATTTTGCAAGGGGCCAATCCCCTCCAAGCTATTCAAAACCTTTACCAAGATACTGTATAAAACTGGTCTGTTCCTTGGCTCCAGTTTGATGTACCTCAGCTAAATTGCTTCACAAATGGAAGTAACAGCAGTATGGCAACAAGGCAAAAATTAAATTTGCCTACTCTGCCGTTTGTTAGCTCACGTTGCTGTTGCCAGTATTCCGCTCATTTTGGACTGTCATCTGCAGTGATGTTGACGAAACATATTACTAACTACATCTGCATACTTGAGTGGTAAATTATTCTCCAAGCGTTGAAAGTATTTCTAAGAAAATACGTGTATATTGTAGTCCTTTGTGTTGAATGTCAAAATTACGCTGCAGTGTTTCAGCTTTGCAAGCAACTTTAATGATTTCTTACTGTCCTTTAAAATCTAAGATTGTGAAGAATCCAGCTTTTCTCAATTTTTTGCATTACTATTATTTTAAATTCTGATTCGTCGTCCATCGCAATTTACACAATGGCTTTATAGGTATGAGTGAATTAGAGACATTTCTATCATAGTAAACATTAAATCCGTTAACTAGCAAACATTTTAGCAGAGCTCTAACTTTACAGGAACCGAAAGTATTCAAAGCAAACCAGGTGAAACAATGAATTTAAATTATGCTACAAAACTAAATCCCAAATAAAGGATATTGATTCCAGGATCAGTATTTCCCTTTGTTTAAAACGCTTTTAAGGGAAAATGCCTTCACATTGTAAGAACCGTAGTTAAACATCTCATTAATCAGTTGAAAATCATGCGATACATTCACGTGACTTTCTATACACACTGTCCTTTATTTTTGTAAGGCTTTTGCAAACAGTTCTTAAGCAAACCTATTTTCCTATCGACTTGATGTTAATACAAAGTACTGAAAAACTCAAAATGATAATAACGAACATCTTGGAAATGGGTGATGCGAACAAAGCATTTTAAAATAAATGGAATGATTTAAGACGGACGTACCTTTGTGTGTTCACTTGTGGCTTACCATTTATACATAATTACCCAAAGTTCCTCCTTCACAAACTATTCACAGAAAGCTCAATTTCATTTATTAATTAAATATCCTAAATATGTAATATTTTAATCAAAATCATTAGGGACATTTTCCAGAGAACAGAAAGCATTGAACATTTTTCCATCAAAATGGAGGGAGGATTTTCTTAAAAATCTTCCTGTAGCATCTTTGGTGTCCATTCGAATTTTCATTTTTTTAATTATACTATACACACAAACACTCCACACACCACACCTCTGTCTGCTAGGTACGTAGGAACACCACGTAGCTGCGATCGCTGGTGCGTCCGATTTCGGCACACTGTGGTGCAAAGGGGCGCGGGTTGGAATCCCGCTATGGATATGAGCATTTGTGTTCGTGAGTTCACATACTCGGTGGTAAAAGGGGCACTTCTAATGGTCGAGGTGCGAAGGTCTCTGAGTGCGTCTGATTACTATAATGCATTAGATACTGGTAGAGGAGTAGTGTAGGTAATCTGAGCATTCAGAGACCTCGACCATCAAAAGTATTTTGTGATGCCCCTTATACCTAGTATAGAATCTGACGTACACAAAGCTCATACCCATTGCGGGATTTAATTAAAACATCCTCATGTATCTCATACATTTTTAGATACTTTAAAGAATTAGTTTTATGCTCAAAGACTTAAATATTGAAGCCGAAATTATGAAACCAATAATTATCATAATATTCTGAGAAGGATAGCGATATAAAATAAGTAATAATATATTTAAAATCAGTGTATGTATAAAAAGGAGAAGCAGTGTGAAAATTGTTGACTGTAAAAGCGACAGAAAGACAAGACAGGCACAGTTTTGTTAATTAGGGACCAGCCCCAGGTATAAAGGGTAACATAGCTGAAGCAAGCTTTTCCTGGTAACAACCGAGTACAGCTGCACTTATCCTGGTGAAGGTCACTCTAGAAGCTTCATGACGCTAAGTTTGAGGAGCGTTTGAGGGGATAGTAGGGGAAGTAAGTAGCTTGCTTTTCCTTGTACAGCGTGGGTAAAGTCAGTCTGTCCTGAGCGATTGGTGAGTGTGGGACCATATTCTCGATGAGTAGTGAACATTGGTGGCGAACATGCTAGAGGGTAGAACGTTCAGCTGTAGTTAATAATCTTCGGTCTTGGTAAAGACACAGTAGCATCGTATGCATTTAAAAGTGATCGGCAAACTTTAAGTTGTATTTTAAAATGGTGAAAATAAAAGTGTTCCAAGAAAGCGTTCGTGTTTCTCTGTACATACACTCACGCATACCCAGTGATTAAGAACTCATGCTCGAGCAGCCGTGTCAAAGTATAAAAAAACAACTAGGAGGAGAAACGCAGCAATCGTGAGGCAAAGGTATTGCTTCCGTGGTTGTAGGACGTAGCGTGCCTGCGTCATATGACGTTCTAAGCGTGGGGCCCGAACGACGGAGAAGCTGAACGATGGAGAAATCAAGGAGAACGAGACAACGCCGAGGACAACAGGAACAACATCGAAGCACCAGTTGCAGGCAGCAGATATAAAGGTACTGAGTGTAAATTTATCTACGTGTTCGAGTGGTAAATGCAGTTAAGGAACGGTAAAATGTTTGAGCAATCTGATGCAAACATGGAAATTCAGGAGGGTGATAGTAGAACTGTGCAGGACCTGAATAGTAGTGTAAATAAGGTAATAGAGACAGTAGACGATAGAAATGTACAAAAACAGGTAGAACAGCGGGGGAAGTGCGGAAACTAACGAGATGTTAAAGCTAATTATGTCAGTGATACAGGGTCAGAAGGATTTAACAGGAAAAATAGAACAGGGTCAGAAAGAATTAAGGGATGTAACAGAGAACTTGAGAGAAGAATTAACAGGAAAAATAGAACAGGGTCAGAGAGAATTAAGGAGTTTAAGGGAGGATTTAACAAGCAACTTAACTGAAATTCGGAATAAAATTGAGAACCACCAGAAAGTCTTAGAAAATTTCAAGGAGGAGGCTAGAAATGAAATAGAAAACGTGAGAATTGAGGTTGGGGAAAATCAAGAACAGGATAGGGAAGAAGTCAAAATTGTAAGACAAGAGATTATTGAAAAGGTAGAAAAAGAAAACAGAAAATTGAGAGAAGAATTAAGTCAAGAATTAGTTAGAGAAAGGGAAGCTACTAGCAAAGAATTAGAAATATATAGAAAGAGGTTAGAACAGTCTGAAAGAGAAAGTGGGAGACTTGCTGTAGGGATAGATGATGTAAATGATAGACTTAAGGAAGGGTTAGAAAAACGGTGTATATTAGACATTAGTAATGTAAGCAGTACAACAGGAAGGAACGATGTAGCGCAGAATACGTCAGCTGACCTACCAATGCTGAATTTAGGTCCAAGTACTTCCAATAACAGTAATAGTACAAAAGAAAATAGAAATAGCGGCCCACATTTTCAATGGCATATCCATGTTCTCAGTGAAATTTCACCACCCATTTTTGAAGACGAAGAATCAGATAATTCGAAAGCAGGAATATTTTAATGTTAAGGATATACCTGAGGAATACAAGATGACTGTAGTACGAAAATGTTTTAAAGGTAATGCTTTCAATTGGCTAGAATTATCTGTAGGGCTAGATAACAATTACGGGGCCTTTAAAGAGCTATTTCTGAACAGATATTGGGGTGCAAGCAGGCAAGTGAATATAAGATTAGAACCCAATAATGGCATGTACGATTCCCGTAAGGACCAATCTATGGTGAATTATTTCATGGTAGTGGCAAGGAAATCTAAGATGCTAGATCCACCGATGGGAGAAAATGAATTAATAAATCTAGTAAGCGCGCACTTTCCGGAGGCAATACAAAACTACATCATTATTGCAAAACCGGTTACGATAGCAGCCATGATAGACTTGTTGATTGCTTTGGAGAGGAAGAGAAATCAAGATGGCGTCATTAAGGATAGGAATTTCACGCAGAAAGAAAGAAGTCCTACAAAATTTTTCGGGCAGGGGATATATCCAGGGAATGATAGAAATTTTGATGTGAGAGATAGATACCATGGGCTTGTACCGAAAAATAATTACAATGATAACAGAAGGAGAAATAACTTTGAAAACAATTATAGGGGAAGAGGTGAAAATTACCGGAGAGGACGGAACGCACAAATAAATTATGTACATACTCACATGTATAATTATGATAGAATGGAAAGGTATCCTAGAAACAGACGCTATTCTGGAGATAATTGTAGCAATGACTATGAAAATAGCTATAGACCAAGTTCACCAAGACAGGATGCGAGAAGTAGAAGCGGTAGGAATTCACCAGTTCAAGAATATAGGATTGACGCAATAAATTCAACAAGACAAATAATGGGAAATAATTACCGTCATGAAACGAAAACAGGACATTCGCATAACGATATTGGGACAGGAGCAATCAGTAAAGTGTCGGAAAGCTCCAAACCCAATCAACTTCGCCTTCAGTGAAGATTGGGAACCATTCCTATAATGAGCGGTACACGAAAAGTAGGAATAATGGAAGGCAACTAGTGATAGAGAAACATCAGCAAGGGAGAGATAGGCCAGAAGAAAGCGAAATTTTAACTGATCCACCAAGGATAAATATTGGCATTAATGGCAAACAATTTCGTGCAATAATAGACACCAGCGCCAACAATACAGTTTGTTCACAAAAAGTTTATGAAGAATTAATAAACAGTGGTTTAAAATTAATGTCTTTACCAGTACATGGGATATATTGTTCAGTAGCAGTGGGCAAAAGAAAAGAAAGAGTAAGATTTCAGGCTATGATGAATATTGAAATCGGAAAGCAAACTATTGAGATGCTATTTTTAATAGTACCTAGGCTTGTAACAGACATAATAATAGGTTGTGATATTCTATACGCATGGAACCCCATTATAGATTTTGAAAACAGAATTTTGAAGCTCGAAACAGAACAAGACACCATAATCGTACCATTGTTGGAAGACAGTAGTTCAGGAATAATTGCCAGGGATCCGGTAGAGGAAGAAATAAAAGGGGAAACATTCTTTGTGGAAGTTATAAACATTGGAGCTATGAAATTAGCGGAAGTAAGGTTAGAGAATTGTTATGAAATTAATGAAGAAAATATAATCTTCGAAGAACATGAGAAATTTTGTATTAATGACGGGGAAGAAAAACCCCAAGAAAATACCAGATTAAGCTTGAACGATAAGAATGTAACCAAGTACGATAGGGTGGATGACTGTGTCGAAATAGAAAATTTGTTGAAAAATAAGGTGAACCAGGCTAGTAGACTGAATGAGAAACAAAAGAAAGTATTATGGGAAATTTTAATGGAGAATAAGGAAGTGTTTTCAGAAAAGCCGGGAAGGTGCACAAATTACACTCATTCTTTTGAAATGACTGACATTAAACCATATGCTCATAAAGCTAAGTCAATCCCATGTGCTTTTAGGGAGCAAGTAGACAAAGTTATACAATCTAATGCTATTGCATATCGTAGTAAGATCTTCATGGAGCCCTCAAAGAATCAGAATATAAAACTGTATCATCGTTCCTCTTATTTACCATCTGGGAATCCCGCAGAATGCATATTGAAGGACAATGGAACCTATTTTCGTGTACTGACTCATAATAATCACAGAAATTGGGTAAAGTATTGTAATGTGATAGAAAATATAATAAATAACACCATCAATACGACGACAGGATTCGCACCAATACAATTAATGCAAGGAATTGAACCTGAACCGATTTTTAAAGGAATACCAAAAACGATTAAAGGAAACCAATCACCATTATCCGAAGAACAAAGGGCTAAAATTGTTGTTGACAGGTTGAAAGAAAAAACAGAAAAAAGGAAATCTAAATTAAAGAAGCGAAAGCATAAAAGGGAACCGAAAATAGGAGACGTTGTGCTTGCCAGAGATCACAAATTATCCATCGCATTAAAAGGAAGAAATCATAGGTTAGAGCTCTTATATAAAGGTCCGGTAATTATTACTGCTAAATTTGGGGAACACACTTTTGAGTTAAGAGATGTAAAAACTAAAAAATCTATTGGTAAATGGCACAAACAACTTATGAGACCTTATAGAAAATCATTGAATGTCCCTGATAAAATACAAACGGTGTGAAGTTTCTGAGAAACATTAACATGAATGTAGAAATGTCATTAGGTTATGAAAATTGTAAAATAAATATAAGAGAAACAGTTAAGTGAAAGTGATCAGTGAACAATGTGAAAGTGAAGTGAGAAAGAGAATAATATTCTCAAAGAAATAAAAACAAAAACAAAACAAAAACAGATACTCCAATCAGAATAACAGAAAACAAAATATAATAATTGTTTAAATTCGAATACTGTAAGTTATTGAGTGTAAATTATGTATAATAATGTTTAATTTAAATGATGATGTTAGTGAATGTAAATTTGTATAATAATGGTTAAGATGAATCATGTGAAGGGTAAGTCATATGTATGACCAACATAATTGTATAAGGAACATAATTGTAAACAATGTAAAGAAACTTATATGTTGACGAATTGTAAAAGAATCTTGTAATCAATTCAAGGTTTGCCGATCGATCACGAAATTACTGAGAGGAAATTGTTTCGAACAAGACATACACATTGTAATATTATTGTATAATATGAAATGTATATGGGAAGCATTTGAAGCCGAAATTATGAAGTCAATAATTATCATAATATTCTGAGAAGAATAGCGATATAAAATAAGTAATAATATATTTAAAATCAGTGTATGTATAAAAAGGAGAAGCATTGTGAAAATTGTTGACTGTAAAAGCGACAGAAAGACAAGACAGGCACAGTTTTGTTAATTAGGGACCAGTCCCAGGTATAAAGGGTAACATAGCTGAAGCAAGTTTTTTCCTGGTAACAACCGAGTACAGCTGCACTTATCCTGGTGAAGGTCACTCTAGAAGCTTCATGACGCTAAGTTTGAGGAGCGTTTGAGGGGAGAGTAGGGGAAGTAAGTAGCTTGCTTTTCCTTGTGCAGCGTGGGTAAAGTCAGTCTGTCCTGAGCGATTGGTGAGTGTGGGATGACATTTTCGTCGAGTTGTAAACATTGGTGGCGAACATGCTAGAGTGTAGAACGTTCAGCTGTAGTTAATAATCTTCGGTCTTGGTAAAGACACAGTAGCATCGTATGCATTTAAAAGAGATCGGCAAACCTTAAGTTGTATTTTAAAATGGTGAAAATAAAAGTGTTCCAAGAAAGCGTTCGTGTATCTCTGTACATACACTCACGCATACCAGTGATTAAGATCTCATGCTCGAGCAGCCGTGCCA
Source organism: Deroplatys truncata (assembly GCA_030765065.1). Classification (NCBI taxonomy): domain Eukaryota; kingdom Metazoa; phylum Arthropoda; class Insecta; order Mantodea; family Mantidae; genus Deroplatys; species Deroplatys truncata. The sequence continues at coordinate 179,668,083 of CM060977.1, read as the reverse complement.
AAGTATAAAAAAAAAACTAGGAGGAGAACTCAGCAATCGTGAGGCAAAGGTATTGCTTCTGTGGTAGGAGGACGTAGCGTGGCTGCATCAATATCTATGGTAAAACGATTCACATCAGTACCTAGTGTTTAGACGTTATTCTTTCCTGCGCCGCCTGGTGCAAAAGTAAACCATTTCTATGGAGAACTTTCCTTCAAATATGTAACTCTAAGATGTTCGTGGAAGAATAGCCAGACGAAATGCTGTAACACTGAGCGCACATCTCTTGTAATTTGTTGGTTATTGTTATCAACAATATCAGTTCATCTACTAACAAATGCGGTCTTCAGATAGCTCAAGGCATGGAAGACTTCCAAAATAATGTTAAAGAACACTGAGTTAAGAGATATCTTGCGTTTGCTTTCTGGTACTAGACTTTGAACTCACCTCCCATTTATGTATGTCCCTGGCTGGTTTGCCGATAAGAAACCGCAGGATCGTTATGATCGCACGGGGAATGGCAGGGGCCAAGTGTTATCTAGATCCTTCAGAACTTGATAAACATATAAGGAACATATCTACACATACATACGCACATAATACATAAACACAATGATACATTCATTGGCACATGTACATGCGTAGGATATTGATGCTATGCTGTAAATATAATGCGAAAAACAAAGTCTAAGGACAATATACTGACTTCTGCTGTGTTATTACTAGTGCACTGATTTATATGTAAAATGCATGTTATGTTTTATATATTTACATGAATAAATATATAAAAGTTATCGGGAGGTCGGCACCGAGCAGTCCGAATAAACAGGATAACGCCGCTTGCCAGCGTAAACACCGGGCTTTCTATTGAGGGATAACTAGTGCTATCTGGAGGCTTTATTTCCCCCCTCCACCAGAAAGCGTGTTGAAATAGTTCTAGAAGGTTCCAGAACCTTCTATGGAAGTTCCAATTCCTATATAAGCGAGCGCTCTCGCAGTCAGTTAGTGAGTGACGAGTATGAGAGGAGTTGAGTCAATGTGCGTGCAAGTTTGCGACTGTGTTTCTGGTGCGACATCAAGAGCGATTCTCCGAGCGAGTTGTTGCCGGCTTCTGTGACGAGCAGCGAGTGCTACCGCGGATCGACGTTGTGGAGGTCTTGTGTTCGACGACTCCCGGGTGAAGTGACGGAGAATTCAACTATTTACTTAGTGAAGTGAAAGTGTGAGAGAGGTGAACTACATAAGAACTTAAACCAGTGACAGTGAGGGTGACATACTTTGTAAGTCACTCGTTCACAGACAGTTTGAGCTGTTTTTATGATGCGTATAAACGTATATTTCAGGGGAAAGTGCATATTTTAAGTTTTTAATGCAGAAATGAAGGTTTTGCTCTTACCCTTTAGCTAAACAACAATTACTATTACTTAATAAAACCTCTGCAATCAATCTTGTCCCTTACGTCTGGTTGGGTTTGGTAGGTCTGAGACGCACAGCCCAGTTTTACTCAGTGTTTGTGAACAACAGCTCCACGCATACCACCTCCAGTAACTACAGGGCCGGCGGAAAAACGACTTCGCTCCTCGTGTTCACTTTGTCCAGTGGTTTCTGCAACGAACTGTCGCAGTTGCTACATTTCCCGCGCAGTCTTGTTTACCGATGAAGGCTGCTTCACACGGGACGATACTTCAGCAGCAAGAACAGCCACATCTGGGATGTTGAGAACCCTCGTGCAGTCTTCGTTAGACATCACCAACAAAAGTAGTCCGTAAACATCCGGACTGGAATCGTTGATGATCATCTGCTTGGACCTTTCGTTTCCCAACCCGTTTACATTTATAATGCTTACAAATCCGGGCTATAGTTATTACAATGAATAGGATTATACAGTGCTACGTTACATGTATACTAATCTAAAGCTAAGTTAGCTGTATCAAGCGCCTTTTTTTTAATTTATGTGACTAAACAGTTAGCTTCTTGCTCGAATAGTCTTGATTTTCATCTTTCTATCAAGGGGATTACCACAATATAGCAGCCTAACTATTCTTCCCTTCCCGCAGCATTAGGTATCGGATTAAAGGAGTTGAATAAAATGTATAGAAAGCAATTTGTGAAGCCGTTTATATGATTATATGAATAATAATAATAATAATAATAATAATAATAATAGCAATAATAATATGCCCAAACTGCTTTCACCTATTTTTAACTAGGGCAAGTAACCCCAATGTATTTTTTCATTGCATTACTTTAATATTTACGCTTACAATCCATTTTTCTTTGTGCTTCCGTTTTGCAATATGAAAACAGATTTTTATGTAGGTCAATGGGTACTTGGAAATATATCTATTTACTACAACATCATCTGCCTTTTTAAAATAAAATACTACGACAATAAGCTTTAGTTGGGCTGTATTTTTCATTAAAAAAACAGGTAGCAAAATCTGGGCTGCCAAAATACTGCACTATTAGCCATGTTCTTATTTGCTTTTTATATATGTAGGGAAAGGTACTTAAAGTATTGCCTCACTGAGAAGTTTATTTAGGTTAGGTTTTCACTCAATAAACAGAAAATAAATAATAATAAACTGTATCTATTTGCCTCCACCTCATCAACTGTAAAATTGTTTCTGAAGTACTATTATGTACCTTCCACGTGGGATTAGGTTTGACTTCTAACTCAGTACTGCATAACTATAAATATATTAAATTGCTAACTTGTGTTGTTTATCTTTCCATAGAAGTTTTCATATCATTATGGAAGATGAAAGATATATTATGATTAGCTTGGATTTATAAGCGACTAACGTTTCACATGGCGAGTAATCTTTATGGCATGATATGCGTATTTAATGGCGTGAAAATTGTGGAAATGACAGCGTTATCTCCATTTTTCAGTACATTACTATTAATTTCCATTCCATAATCACATTTTATAATTTAAAGCACGAGTGAGCTGCTGTGGTGTTGGTTGGCATTATTTAATTTGAATTTAATGGATCTCTTGCTGATAAAACATTGAGGCGTGTTTCAACCAGTCAACAACATGATCGCGTTAGCCTAAACAAACATTCCAGCCAAAGTAAACCGTAAATAATCTGTAGTAGTAAATAGGAACGCTTTCCACTTGCAGGTATAAACTTTACATATACTCTTAAAGTAAATGAAACAAGCTCTCTTCAGCTCTGCAACATCATCTCCAGCAACCTATTTTGTTCCCTATTTAAAAATTGCCTATGTTAATAAGGCTTCTGTTTTTCTTTTTTGAAACTTTGGAAGAATATACGCCTAAATAAAAATAGTTTGTTCAAAACTTCCATTTTATGTCTATTTTTCTTGTGTTTCTTTTTCTTTCATTCTTTCATCATTTTTCAGATATATGCACTGATTTCAAATACACATTCACCTATAAAGAAGGGAATCGTCCTATAAATATTACTATGGTATATTAGCGGCAAAAATTAATATTCCTTTGATAAAAATAAATGTTTAAAATTAGATATACATGTGAATAATATAAGTTTTAATGCAAATTATATGTGATATTCCGAATACTTTATTTAAAGTTAATGTTTTTAATAGAACACTATACATTTTAATCACAATCCAGGGAACTATCCATGCTAAGGACTCCTGCACTAAACATAACGCCACATTTTAGGCCCAGGAACCGGCCTATCACAATTCATTAGATTTTAAAGCTAACAAGGGCAGTCGAGGAAAAGCTAGCCGCTATTTTCGTGGCAGTATTTCTGCAAGCTCAAGTAACGTAGACATATAGCAGATATTTAAAAACGTACGACGCCTGTGCCTGGAATTCACAAATTCGGTGGCGGGAAATAATTAGCTAATTAGCCACCTCAGCAACCACCAGATTATTTAAAAAAAAAGAAAAGAAAACCTTTTCGCGTCTGGTTTTTCTTTGGAGGAAGTATTGCCGTGGAAAACCAATTTTTCAATGCCACAATTTCACCGGAAATACATATTTGGGAGGGGGCTCTGTGAAAAGAATATGTCAAAAACAAAATGTCGGATAAATACTAAAATTGCTATATATGTACAATATTTTCCAAAAATGAAAGAGTGGGATTTTAAGAAAATACCCCATTCCAAACTACCCTTACATGGAAAAATGTCGAACCTTTTGTTGTCTCAAAAATGGCTTATATGATTTTAATTAAAATACTACCATTTAAGATATTTCTGTGACAAGTAAAATGTATTTCTTTAAGTTTTTTGAGAATAGCCTATGAAGTGCTCTTCATTCTAAACGAATTTTGTAACCTAAGCGATAGACGGAGGCTTACTACAATAGAAATGTAAATTTCTCTAAAGCCATTTATTTCAAATAATGGTTTAGTGACATTAGGCATTTTGGATGTACCTATTGTTGTTGGTGTGATTATTTCAAATACCTTTGTCATTTCAGTTTTTGAAAATCGTACAATTTGCTGCTGCTTCTGCACGATGGGATTTCAAGGTACGGATATAGCCACTCATTTCTAAACACTTGACTATCGCTATCCTCTTTGTACCTATAACGAAATGTGTAATGAAACTTTAAGTATGTCAATAAGCTTGAAGTAGACGGAAGAATAACCTTTTACAGAATAGTTTGAGAAGCTATAGAAAACCAAACGATACTGGGAAGTTAAAGGCATGTGAATCTTACACAAGCATTTGTATACGCTTGGGATATAAATATATATATATATATATATATATATATATATATATATAAGACGTCGCCTGTGACATACGTCGCCCTGTGGTTACGTATGTTTCGAAAATTTATATTTTTATGTGAAACGCATGATTAAATATCTTGCGTAAAAGAACACGAAATTATTTATTTAGAAAGTATTGTTTGAAGTGAAGGATCTTCACTTAGTTCTAATAAAATACGTTCGACTTAAGTATTAAGTTCAGTATTAATCTGACATTTATTTATTTATTCATAAAACTTTTGAGTGTACATATTTCTACTGGAATTTCCATATCCCTAGAGAGGTGGCGCGGGGTATTTTCTGACCCCAGTCAGTTTCATTTGCAAGTTATACATAATGATTTCGGATACCTGAACCCTGCCTTTCCCTTACCTTTCGCTGCATTCCTTGGCTTTTGTTAGAGGTCATTAGCATTGAAATACAGGTCATACATTCCTAGAATATAGACTATTTGTGTTCTTCGACTGAAATGAGGGCAGGAAATATCCCACGCCACCTCTCCCGATGCCTGTTATGTGTCTCGTCTGCATATTGTTTCTGTAGTTACAGTGTATTTTCAGCTGAACCTTCGAGAAGTTGTGGTTATAATATTTACATGTTTTTTAGTCTTAAACGTAGTGCTGTTTTTATATCAATATATGTTGTGAGGAACATTAGGCAAGGTTATTAGCCCTAATAAGGCAAGCGGAAGAAGAAGCATTAGGTGGTGAAGGCAGCGAAACCGAAGATGAACTTGATATACTGAGTTAAAATAGTGAAAGTGAGCAAAGTGCAGAAGAGGATCGAGTTACGGCATGGAAAATGGTTTAGCCTCCTCAAAATTAACGTACTCGCAAGATAGTGACTCACTTACCACGCGTAAAATCTGCAGCTAAAAATGCAAATTCTCCTATAGAATTATTGCTTGGGAAAATAAGGCATTTTATAAATACAGCACAACCAGAAAATCAAGAACAGGAATTGCCAGTGAAGAAAAGAATGAGGTGTAATGTGTATCCGAGAATGCAGACAGAAAAACAAAACTTTCGTGTGTAAAAAGCAAGCAGCAGGTGTGCAAAGACCATAGTGTAGTCGTGTGTAGGAGCTGTGTGTGAATTATAATATGAGCATCAACATATGTTCTTACTGTCGAGATGAAAAAAAAAACACATTAACTGTGATACTTTATGATTATGAGTGAAGTGAACATTTAAATACATTTTTTGTACTGCGCATCAGTCCAAAATGTAAGGAACTGTCAATTCAAAGTTTTTGTTTTATTTTTTAAAGTAGATTTCTACTACCAACAGTTATTTCAATACATAGTGTATTACTCGGTATATGTAAGCAATAATTAGATAAGTTTATTAATTCGGTCTATTTACAACAATGATTTTATTCTTGGGGTCGCGAGTGACCCCGCGCCACCACTAATGTAAGACGTACTTGCGCCACCTGTCTAGGGATATCGAACCTTTGTCAAACTCCATACTTCCTTTATGTTAAATTACCTTTAGAGGAAGTTAAATGCACAATTTTGGTATTTCTGAAGTTCTTTGCTATTTAATTTTCATTATTCTCTTCTTTCAATACATTTTCATATAAGCTCCTGAAGTAAAGCTTTTATAGGAAATTTGGATTCTTTGAGCGTTGTTTTCGCTTATCTTCATTGTTCTCTGGTGTTTATATACAATTTCAAAGGCTACATATTGAACAACAAATTACTTAACAGCAGTAAATAGTATGAATGAAAACAAAAGTATATATTAAAATACAGGTGCAGAAGAAGCTGTAGGATTAATTTTGGGAGAATTGTGAAGAAATTGTAACGCTGCAACTTCAGAAGTTAATGTTCATTAATTTGTGAATTGTAGCCATCTGAGCGCTAAAGGTTACACTAACTATCGCGATACTTTTCACTTAAATGCTATGTAGTATGAAATTCACTTTGACGTTTAATATGCTTAGGAAGATAAATATTTATCCGTATTCTGAAAATCGTATTTATTAATTTTTAAAATTTATACTCTGCTTGAAATCAAAAATGAACACAGAATTGTGTTAATATAAACATCCAAAATGTTCATCTAAATTTCCCATTGGGTTTATTTATATATTTCTGAAATTAATATGGATAACATTATTTTATATTCATTAATTACAAACAATAATATCGTTTAAAATGTCACATTGCTTTTGCATCATTATCTTCAGAAGGATGTTTTCTCTCGCTTATGGTTCCATCCTCCATGAGTTCCATTAGCTTATGGTTCCATCCTTCAATAAATCGCAACCAACCTGAAATTATTTTAAAATTTGTTGTCTTCATTCTTACTTCGTCTAAAAATTATAGTGTATGAGGAATGCACTATAAAAAGCAATAGACAGGAGACCAATATTACAGCGTTTTCGAAAAGAGATTTCCATTTATAAAAAGCAAATAATTCCAAAAATAAAGGTAACATACACGTAGTAGATAAATGAGAATTTATATAATAAATGAATACAATAAATCTTATTCTGAATAAGTTATTTAAATAACAATGTTTAATTGTTCCACTAAATATTAACACACGTACAGGTTTAAGAAAATGTGGGTTCGTAATTTACGCTGTAAATTATTAATTAGAATGTTTCAGATATTATAATATATCTTGAACGTGGAACACTTCCTTGAACACACAAATTTGCGAAACGTATTTCTAAGGTCATTTTTCTATACAGCAATGCTCACAGAGTATAATCGGGCATTAATAATTGCTAGACCATACACATAGCAACGGACACCCATGTCGTATCCGTTTTTCCGATACGAAGGTGACTGCCTAATTTGTGAAAAAAAAAAAAAAAAACTTAGAAGATAATCCAAAACCATTTATGTAATTTGAAGGGGTTTAATTGTTGTAGTGGTTGCACCACGTATAGGCACCAATTTGAAAGAGGTTGTTTCTAGGAGTGTTCGCCCCACGTACGCTACAAACTTTCCGGTGGCCTTCGTGCCCCGTTTAAGAATAAACTTTTTATTTTTAATGTTTATTTAAATATTGTATATGTATGCCTCGGCTTAGTCATTAGTATTTTATAGAGCACGTATCTCTTAACAGATCTGTGTACGTCTAAAGAAGGAAGACTTAGAAAAATTATAATTGTATTGTACCTTTTATATTAATCCTTCACACGATTAAACAACACTTCACGGATATATCCTACTACAGAGCTGTGAGATTATTGTTTAATTGTACTTTTAACACGTAAAATTTATATTATTCCCACCGCAATGAATATACATGTCTCACACTGAACACGTACCATACCGAGCTGCTTGGGCACGCTTCCTTGTAGCATCTAACGCTTGAATTTGTACATTTTCCCTATTTCAAGTCTCTGATTGGCTAAGCCTACTCCAATATCTTTATTTAACTTTTAGCTTTTCTAGCTTTGATTGGCTACTTATAAGCTGTTTTAATATTACATTATTGTTGTTCCAAGAAATATTAGTAGCCTTTTTAAACTTTCTAATTTATTGTTGACTAAAGGTTACCTTATTGTTAGCAACTTTCGGCTTTTTACTTTGTAATTCTGTTTGCTACGAAAAGCAGCTTGCTTCTATTCTCACAGCTCTTACATTGTTAAACTGCGTAATACATTCACATAACATTTTATACATGTACATAACAAAATAAACATAATACAATGACTGTAACAGACACTATATATTATTATACACATATTGCTTTAAGGCGGGCTATTATTATTTTTTATATTATATAATCAGACTGATATCATTTAAGTATTAAAAATACTGCATCAAAATGCCCCCTTTTGGAAATATTTAAAAAGTATATTCTCTTTTGTTTTTTCTTTTAAATTTTTAAATATTTTCTGAAAGTATCCTGAAAGAAAGAAACATAACATTTTTATAATAACACTTGTTATTTCTCACTGGCATTCTTTATGTAACACTCACTGGTTTTCACAACACTCGCGTAACAGAGTAGTTTATCTCTGTTCTGCCATATATTTAACACTTTTAAGGTCAATGATCTGGTGTTCTATGACCTGAGTAAAGTTTGTTTTATTCACTAACACAGCCACTATTAATTATCCTATTTGCTTTATATTTCATAGTTAGTTAGATATATTAACACTTGTTACACTTTCGTTTATAACTTGTTTCTTAAAAATATTTATTTATCTAACACTGTATATATTATACATTATAAATGCAGGTGCTATTCAGATTTCTTATGTTTTTCTCACTAACAAGGGATTTTCTTCTATTACATCATTTTATCTATACTCCCTTTTGTAACTTTACAATTGGTTACATTTAGTAAAAATATTATAAATATTACTTTGCATTATTTAAATGATTTTGTGCATATTAGACTGTAGTTATTAAATACTCATTTCTTAATATTTTGTAAGACCATAATTAATACAATTTTTAAGTTACACTGCTATCCCCTTTTATGTTCCAAATACTTTATTTTCTTTTTCTGTTTCTTCTTGTGCTATACACTGTTAACTTTTGTATAGCTTTAGCATTTGTTTGTGGAATCTTCCAATTACTTTATTTGTTTTATTGTTCCTCAGTTCGTATGTATCTCTTCCACATATATTTATTATTTCATAAGTACCATGATAACTAAGAAACAATCGCCAATATTCCTTACGAAGTTTATTTGACAACTTCTTATTCTTCACTAACACTTGATCTCCTATCTTTACTTTCCAAATTTCTCTTTTTCTTTCTTCATGTTCTTGTTTTCTCTTCAGGGCCTCTGCTGTATTTTGGAAAATGCTAACTTAAAAATCTCTTCTTTTTCTGGCAATTTAACTGATTGGTCTTCAATGACTTCTGGTACATTAGTGCTCAAGTATTGTATAATTTTCCATGATGAAGATCTATTGGCTTAAATCCTGTTATTGTATTTACCGATTGTTTAAGCAAATATTGAATGATAATTATGCATGAGTACCAACTGCTCTGCTTGTTATGACACACTACACGTAGATAATTTGAAGTTTCTTTTATCTCCCTCTCTCTCTCTCTCTCTCTCTCTCTCTCTACTGGATTGGCATTAGGTCTATATCTTGATGAGGAATACGTTTAACTCCCAAATCTTTGATTCCATTCATAAATTTAGAACTGGTAAACTCTGATTCATTATCACAAATTATGGCCTGAACTATTCCTTCCTCTGGGAAATATGATTTTGTTAATTTGTTTATACACGCTGTGCCGGTTGCATTCTTGAGTGCATATATTCGTACATATTTACTGAATACGTCATAGCATACAAATAAAAATGTGTACCCAAATGTACTTACAGGCATTGGACCATGCAAATGTAAACTTATCAAACATCTTGATTTATCTCTAAGCACTGAGTTTTTATATATTCATAAACCATAAGCATTTTGCTTTTTGACAAAGATCGCAACACAATATGTATTTCCTTACTTTATGTCCTAGTTTAGAGATATAAAAAATCTCCAAAATAGTTCTGTACCTGCATGTATTAATTCTATCACTTCTATTTCCATACTTGTTGGAATATATGTTTTCCACCTGTTTATCACTTTTCCATGCTTATTATATAAGATACCATTTTTAACAGCGATTGTACTATACTTTGAATCTTCTATTTTCGGAGCTTTTTCTTTCAAACTTGCTAGTTTAATGTCTTTATCTTCCTCTTTTTTAATATTTTTAAATTGATTCATCAATTCTGTCTTCATTGGAATATCTATCGTAAGTACTTTAATCTCATATAGTTGTCTAGAACAGCTTTCAGGAAATTGTTTGTTGTGGTTGATTCTTGATATTAAATCACTGAATGTATTTTGTTTGCCTGGAATATGTATAATTTCTACATCAAATTCCATTATAGCAAGAATCATTCTAGCTAACTTGCCACTATATAACCTACATTTCTCTAATATGATCCGTATATATTTTCACTTTCTTCTGAAATATATGTCTTAAATTTAAGTAGTGAAAAATAAAGAGCTCCTATTTCTAACATTGTTACTGATGCATTTCTTTGAACATTGGTTAGGACACATGAAGCAGCACTTATGAAATGAAATGTGTTGTCATGTTCTCTTTGCCCTAGCATTCCTGCATATCTTTGACAAGATGTATCCACATACAACTCACGATCTAATTCATCCCTTGGACGTCCCAGCATTATTGCATTTGCAAACAACTTTCTTACCTTTTCAAAATATTTTTGTAGCTCTGCTGTCCAATTCCATTTATTTGTCTTCTTTAACAGCTGTCTTAAAGGTTCCACAACTGTAGCATATCCTGGTAAAAATTTACTTTCATAATTCCAAATTCTAAATGAGCGTCGTAGCTGTGGATTATTTTTAGGTGGTAGGACTTTTAATATGGCTTCTATTCTTTCTTCATTTGGTCGAATGCCTACTTCATGAATTACATATCCAGGAATTTCATTTCAGGTACACAGAATTTTTACATTTTTATATTTACGGTCATGCCATGTTCATGAAATTTATTTAGTACATAGTTTATATTCTCTAAATGTTCTTCAAAGGTTTGACTTATTATTAGAAAATCATTAGGGTATGATTAAGAAATCATCTGCTGTGTCACCAAAGATACTATGTATTGCTCTCAGGAATCCACTAGCACTATTTTTTAATCCAAACGGGTTTACACAATACCTATACTGTAATCCAAAAACTTGAAAGGGCGTGTAATCACGTACCTTTGGGTCTAGCTCGACTTGCCAATATGAAGCTGTAAGGTCTAAGAAGAAATATCTTTGCCACATGATAACTTTGCAATTGTTTGTTCTATACTTTCATTTTGAAAGTGGTCTGGTAGCATGAACTTATTTAAACATCTTCCATCTATAGTAATTCTTAAACTATTATCTTTCTTTACCGTCCAGCAAACACTATTTATATATTGTGAATTACTAAGCTCAATGATGTTATTTTCCAACATACTGGCTATTAATTTTTTAGCATCGTATTTTAGGTTTACTGGTAGGTTATTATACTTTCTTCTGAATGTTGGTATATTTTCTGCTGCGAAAGTATGAAATTTCATTGAATACATGTTTATTGTCCTCTAGCACCTTCTTAATTATTATCTTTTCACTATCAATCAGTATTGCATTTCCTATCAGTGTATCTGTGTGTATTTTCCAGTCTTCCATCTCTACTGCATAACTTCCTGCTGAAACATATTTTCTTCTGCCATCTGTTTCTCTGTATAAAGGTTCCCCTGGTAAGGTCATCGAAGTTAAGAGTCAACAACCTTTCATTATTTTCCTCGCTTGCTTGAACATTTACAATTTGTATGAAGCATTCTTCTTCATACACTGTATTTTCTTGTTCCATGCTTTGCACTCTACATACTTTATCTTTTATAAAGGGCACGTAAATATTTTTTCTTCTTTATTTGATATAAGTCTGTCCTTTCTAACATCATCTATCCTAGAGAATTCCATTAATACATCACATCCAATTATAGCTTCACTTATTAAGTTTGGAACTATTAAAAACATGACCTCTAATGTAATATATGCTATTTGTAGAGGTATCAATGCTTGAGATTTAATAGTTTGGATTATTGTACCTATGGCAACCCTACATACAACTTATTTATTGACGCCGACATTAGTTTTATGCCTTCATTTAACCGCTGTTCATAAAATTGATGATTCTGAATCTATTACAATCTTTACTTCCTTTCCTGCATAAAAGTTTGAATATACGGTGATTTATATTGGTTTTCATTGGTATACCCAGTGTTTGCATTTAAACGGTAACAATTAAAGTGTGTAGATACTTTACTTTTGCCACTTAGAACAGAAGGTACTGTATTAACAGAATCTACGTCAGGCAATACGTAATTAACTTTTCCTGGCGAGTATTTTCAGTACTTACAGGATTGCCATTATGTACCGCAGTTACCCTTATTTCATTTTCATTAACATTTGTGTGTGAGCCACGCCCCTAGCTCTAGTTCTCCCATTGTAATTGCTATGTCCTCCACGTGTATATACTTCCGTATTTGTGTTGTTTGTGTGATTATAGTTGTGGAAATTTCCCCTGTTTTGAATACTTCCTCTATGCTGAAATCGATTATTACCTCTAAGTGAAGTAGAATTTTGCTGATTCATCCTTTCCATTCTTACATTATTTATGTTTCTGTCTTCCTTGTTGTCTTGAATCTCTGATATTTTGGGTAGTGTAATTGAATCTGTTTTGGCCCTGAAATTCATTGTTTCTCCTACTTTCATGGTGATAACGTGTATTATAAGGCATTTCATTACGCCTATCGCGTCTAATTTGTCTGTTTCGTTTGTGTGGACTTCCAAATTTCATTACTATTACTATTTTCTTGTCGTTCTAATGATGATATTAGCTCTGTTATCTCATAGATGGTTTTAGGTCTTGCAATTAGGAGTTATTTTTGTGTGTGAAGAGGGTAGTGTCTGGTAATTAAACTAATAAAATCTTCCTCATGCAGGGCTGGAGTTAAATATCTGACATATCTTGCATACTTTATAAGATAATTTCTCATTGACAAGTTGTCATCTGTATTATATTTAATAACATAGGCTTGCCCTAATCCTATGTTGCACAGTGGTATTCCAAAACTTACTCATAAATAAAACGCTAAATGTCTCAAAATCCATTTCACTATCTGCTAGCATATGTAATCATTCTAAGGTTTTCTTATCGTATTTTCTAACAAGGATCATTTTTAATGCTTCAGGCACATTCTTCAATTTGAAATATTCTACTAGATCATGAATAAATTGTACTGGACTTGAGGAAGCGTTAAAATAAGGGAAAGGTAATTCATTGAGCACAGAGTGATAGTTTGATATCTGATTTGTTACATGCACATGTGTTTCATCATTATTGTTTTGTGCTTGAGAGGCTGATGCTATGGAGAAAGCAGTAGCACTCTGTTTTATTAGTTAACAAAGGTGACACACTTCTTTCAGCACTTGTATTATTATCATGCCTTTGATTAGCATTTACAGAACTAGTTATATTTGCATTTACCTTTGGTACACTGGTACTTAAAATTTCAAAATTTATCGATTTCTTTACTACTTTCTTGTACTTTGTCATTAACTTTGTCTATCATTGACATTACTTGTATGGTTCTTAAATTGCATCTGAATTTGTTTTAGCTGTTTCATGCATTTTACTTATTTCCCCTGGTAGATCTGTTTGTATTTGCACAAGATCTGCATTTGTGTTTTCCACCATTGTTTTTAATTCTTCACCCTGTTTATCTAACTTATTACAAATACCCTGTTTAGTATTAGTAAGTTTCAGTTCCATTTCAGTTAGATTTCTATCAATATGACTTGACAATTTCTGTTCCAGCTGATTGCAACCTTTATTTACTTTGAAACCTATATCATTCTGAAGTGCTTTAGAAGATTGTTCTATTTTGATTTCTAACCTCTTACTTTCAGCTTTGCTTTCTTTCATGCAATTTTCTATCTGCTTAGCTAGATAATTTTTATACCAATAGCTCTGGTTCAGTTTCAGTTAGCTTATTAGTTAAATCTTTTGTCAGCTCTGTACTATTCAGTTAGCTTATTATTTAAACATATATTGATTTCAGCTAGCTTATTATTAGTTTCAGTTAGCTTATTATTTAAGTCTATTCTCATATCAGTTATTGAGTTTAGAATGCTCATTAAATTTTGTTGTGATGAATTTTTCTTGCTCTTGTTGGCTAGATGTGTGAGGATTAGTGTATCTTTCATTAGTTGTTCCCTTCACTAACATATGTAAAGATGATTGACCTTGCATACTACTGCTATGTCTTTCTATGCCCAATTTGAATCTATATATGCCTGTTCCTCTATATCTAACCTATTTGTTTCCTCTAGCTCTGACTGTAAATTTATATTATAATCTGTAATGTCTGACCTATCATCACTTACCTCCATATTTCCATCGTTTTCTGTTTCCATTTTATTTTGTACATTTTATATTGTTATTTTTGGTTTGGAATTGCTGAATTTTAATTTTCCACTTCTTAACAACATGTAATTATTTTAATAACAGTATATTTTAATAACAATTTTGAAAATTATATAAACATATAGTATTGGAATATTCTGAACTTTTCTCTGGCTGTGTTAGTAAACCTTTATACTCTGGTGTTGGCTCGTAGATTCTAGTTGAATTTTTGACTGCGTGACCGTACTCCTGAAAGAATTGTTCTTGCTGTCCTCGCGTGACTTTGTTATACGATGTTCTTGAAGTTCTCTGAAGTTCTTGTAATGAAGCCTTGTAGTTTCGTCGATTCTCGTAGTTCTACGATGTTCGTTGATTTCTTCTTTTCTTCTGCTCACTATTCTTGCCACACGTTTAGGCGCCAAACTTGAAGGGGTTTAATTGTTGTAGTGGTTGCACCAAGTATAGGCACCAATTTGAAGAAGGTTGTTTCTAGGAGTGTTCGCCCCACGTACGCTACAAACTTTCCGGTGGCCTTCGTCCCCCGTTTAAGAATAAACTTTTTATTTTTAATGTTTATTTAAATATTGTATATGTATGCCTCGGCTTAGTCATTAGTATTTTATAGAGCACGTATCTCTTAACAGATCTGTGTACGTCTAAAGAAGGAAGACTTAGAAAAATTATAATTGTATTGTACCTTTTATATTAATCCTTCACACGATTAAACAACACTTCACGGATATATCTTACTACAGAGCTGCGAGATTATTGTTTAATTGTACTTTTAACACGTAAAATTTATATTATTCCCACCGCAATGAATATACATGTCTCACACTGAACATGTACCATACCGAGCTGCTTGGGCACGCTTCCTTGTAGCATCTAACACTTGAATTTGTACATTTTCCCTATTTCAAGTCTCTGATTGGCTAAGCCTACTCCAATATCTTTATTTAACTTTTAGCTTTTCTAGTTTTTGATTGGCTACTTATAAACTGTTTTAATATTACATTATTGTTGTTCCAAGAAATATTAGTAGCCTTTTTAAACTTTCTAATTTATTGTTGACTAAAGGTTACCTTATTGTTAGCAACTTTCGGCTTTTTACTTTGTAATTCTGTTTGCTACCAAAAGCAGCTTGCTTCTATTCTCACAGCTCCTACATTGCTAAACTACGTAATATATTCACATAACATTTTTATACCTGTACATAATAAAATAAATATAATACAATGACGTAATATACACTATATATTATTATACACATATTGCTTTAAGGCGCGCTGTTATTTTTTTCTATATTATATAATTAGACTGACATCATATAAGTGTTAAAGATACTGCCTCAAATTATAATAATTCGAACTAGAACTCGAAATTACGCTGCATAATTATTACACAAATATTCTCAATACTTTTCCAGATTTTTACCACGTCATCAGAAGTTAATGATGGCGAGAGCCTGCCAAAGTTTCTAGTTATGTAGTCAAATGTATTATAACCACATCCAAACAAAGCTTTACGATGGGTTGTGAACTCGCTCTTGTGCAAGTACACACATGTTTTATGGCTTCTATCCCAGCACCAACTATTAATTGCAACAAGACAATCAGTTTAAGTTATATATGAAATAATCATTGCGTGCCATGTTCCGGATGTAATTGTATGTAACTGAAATTCTGTACCAACACAAAATGTCTTATTCTGTGCGAAATTATTTATTCATTTTGTAACGACAAGTATCATCAGTTTGCTTCAGATAAAAGAAAACCAACAAGATTTTAAATACAGTAGAAAGTTAAAAGTAGTTTCTGAATGAAAACAAAGCAATTGTATCGTGAGTAAAGACAAGTATTTACTGAAACAGCTTAAAAATTATTATGCATTTCCTTACAAGCTTTCGACCGGTATAGGAGTGGTTGGAATTTCAACACGAGTTTATTTGGGGGGGGTAGTGTCATAATGTGTTTTGTCCATACGGTATGGAAATTTTACTATTAACTAAATGTTGGTAGTTTCAGTACACCTTTTGTTACACGAAAGTAAATCAGACAGAATAAGAATATCTTGGTGTGGCTAATGTGTGTGTGTGTTTCCTAGAATTGGATTGATACGGCTTTGAGAATTAGATTATACTCAACGAAAAATCCTATTATAAACTTACTCCTTTCGCATAGACAGATAAATGTAAGGATCGTAATACATACAAAGTACAACAGAGAAAACAAATTTTTTCGGGTAATTTGAATTGTTACGTAATGAAAACGTTTATCATGCTACATTGGTAAATAGACCAACATTGTATTTAATTATTTGTCTTGGTGCGTTTGCTTCTATTGTAATGTAAATGACCGTTTCGTTTTCTATGCTGTTTTGAGTTTTTGAAAGAAGTACATACTTTGAGTTTGCTTTGCCCAATAAAGTAGAATGACATAGAGTACAGCATTACCACGGTGTAGCTACTTTTTTGACAACGACTGCTTACACCTCTCCAGTACATGAAACGTATTCGACGTAATCTTTAATGATATTAGTTCTGTTTGAGTGAAGGTTGTGTGTTCCAAGTATTGTATTAAACATGTTTTGTTCGCTGGTGAATACATAAATCCTAACTTAAACCGACAATTAAATCTTGTAAGTCGCTTTGAAATCCAATAACAAAGCTTAACTGATAAGGCACCAATAGGATATTAATGCATTTAATTGCTTATTACCCTGAATTATTTCTGATTTTCATAACTTAACATTTCTTAAATTACTGTTATTACAATGGGTAATAATGTAAACCAACCAATTGATGGTGGTTACAGCTTGCGTATAATAAATAGCAGTAGGTATGATAATTATTTCAGTCCTGCTTATTGTAAACGTTACGAAGTTCCTTATTTATGGAACTGCAGGATTCCATTATCTCATGAAAGAAAACGCTTCTTGTGTAAACCTTGCTGTAACTAATCTAAATCAGAGCGTAACACATGACGCGTGTAAAATGCAGCTGCATGCTATTACTACGCGCCCAAGGCGGGGCACTTGGAAAACTTAGAGCGTGATCGTTTTCCCTGTCAAACGGGTACAATTTATGTAAATGGGCCTCCGGGGGTCTGCAAAAAGGAACCACTGGAGCTGCTGTAGCAGAGGAAACTGCACTCCAACATCGCAAGAGCTAAACTTAAGATTCTATTTTAAACAATAAAATTCATGTATTGCCTTCATTTGTTGGGATCAGAGTTTAAACAATGAAAATGTTCAAATAGTTTAAGAAAATAATATATAGCAATTCAAACTCAAAGGGTGTTACCAACAAGTTGTAAAATTATATGATAACATCGTATCTCATTGGTGGGACATAGTATCTTTTGAGATAAGGATCACACGCTCCATCCCTTAGAAAGCATTTCCTCGATCAACAAAGGAAACTTGTAAAGCACGTAAACACAATTCCGCTACTCCCTTTGACATAAGCTCCTCCAGTCTTAGGTGTATGAATGCTCTCCCCTTTTTCTTAGTGACATATAGGATAATACACAGGTAGGGTAACCAATGTGTTTTCTTTACTTTCGGTAGTAAAATTAAGTTATAACATCAAATCTGTGAATCAAAAGAAATAAATGGTTATGAAAACTGGAGATAAGTGTGAAACCCGGATAGATTTTTACTGCAATCGAATGATGTGTTCAGATTTGCAATATAATGACTTGTATTCAACAAATTAAACATGTAGTGCACGTAAACACAATTCTCCCACAGCCTTGCTTAAGAGATACCCTGTTTATTATCTCCTTGAGAAATACCATTGTAATATACACGTTTAAATTGTCATTTTACGATACAAAATGGTTCCCTTTACCTGTACGGGTGATCTTCAGATGGAATTATACCTGAAAAAATTTGCAAATCAAAATATTAAGAATATGGATAAAGTGGGCATGCCAATTCTGAGTTCGAGCTGTCTAATTATTTTGATATGAATAAAACAGATGAATACGATTTTCTCAAACCCGACGAATGTGTACTCCGTACTGTATAAATTCCTTATGAGTCCACTACCGAGACCAGATTGCATATGCATATCTACAATGTGATACATAGTTACAGAAAAGTTTAATTCGCTTCCTGTAGGCATGATAATATTGCTATTCAGAAAGATGGATGAAATGAAAATTATATATAATGTGCATAAAAGTAGATGTTCAAACACAGCAATAAGATTAATTGAAAAACAGAATCTAATTAGAAAATCAATCTCTATGCCTCCGTTCCAGTTCTATTCTAAATGTTAACAATTCAGTGAAATGCTAAATGAGAAATTGCTAATGTAAATGGATGTTTATTATACCTTTAAACTTAATTATATATATTGTATATATACACACACTTTGAATGCAACACAGGTAAACCACAAATTTCTGAACCCTTATTCTTCGAGAGGAATAGTATATATATACATGGATACATACATACGTACATATATACATGTGTTGCATTAGCAAGCGGTATTATAAGATAGAACTCAAATTACATAGAAAACGCAGTGCATTTAATACAGTAAATTCGCAAGTTATAAAAAGGCAAAAAAAGAAACCAAAAAACAAATTGACCTTTAACCACGCAGTCTATCAAAGATAATCAAACCTAAAGCAGTACCTTCCTCTCAGGATCCTGACAAACTCCCATATCATCGGAGCAATGGATTTATGAAGTTAATGATAACCGGCCTTGAAGTTTCACATGTCCAGCTTATCGAATGTTTTATAACTGAGGCAATGAGATGCATATATTCTTCGAGATAGAGAAATTCTAATTAAATAATTGTATTTCTTTGAAAATGATATCCCAATTTCGCTTTGACACTTCCATTTGGTGTTTATTTTTAATACTTTGATAAACATATTTTGATTTAAATACCTTGATTTAAAAATATTAACTTGACCCTAAAATGAACACATAACGTCCTTCAAATAAAACACGACTAATGGCATTTACTTTCCCCTATAATATCAGGCAACTTTTATTAATAATACCTCTTTCTACAACGCTTGGCTTTGAAGATATTGTACAGCCTCAAATTAAATGGTTCACTCTATATATTTCATTAAATCAGTTATTATAAACTATGACAAACCCTATATTATAACTTTAGAAAGGGATGAGGGAATTTTGTTTGCAGGGTCTAAAAGTTTCTTGTGAGTACCAAACATCATAGCTCAAATCGGATTAAAACATTGAATTACATAAATATTATAGCGTCATTCTATAGGTAGCATAACGAATTTGTCTCAAATTTTCTTAACATATCATTTTTAATTTAATTTGTAATTTTAATCTCATAAAAGTCATAATTTAATTGTAATGACCAAAGTAACTGTTTACCTCCCTGTCAATCCATTTGCATGGCATGTAGTAAGGGCAGACTACACACTAAAACGGTTAGGTTAAGAGAGGGGGCGGCTTATTTGAAAGGATAAAGAAAATAATGATGGGGAGATTGTATTTGCAGGTTTGCAATCTTTCCTTTGTTAATGGAGATAATGGAGTGGTGGGAGCGTGGCGGGTATATCCTGATCTCAAAAGTTATCATGTGCCACAAATGAGATTATCATGCTGACATGTTTCTGCACCTTCGTGAATGGCACACTTTCAGTTTGAATGGTTGTATAGTAATTACATAAGAGGATAAATTATCAGCTTAATGTAGTAGTCATTAATAAGCATTTATATAACTTTAACTTAACTGCATCTTCTTTCCTTTTACTTTCTCTACTTCGTATATTAAGTAGGGGAAGTATTGCATTCCACCCAAAAATTCGATATCGAAATTTTACCAGAAATATGTTTTGAGGCTCCCTGTATAAAAAAAGGGTTTTTAGAAAAAGGTCCGTGTATACGTCTGTGAACAACATAACTAAAAAACGAAAAGTCGGATAAATACCAAACTTGTAGTTAGGTTCGGTATTTTTCAAAGATGCGACAGGAAGATTTTCAAGAAAATCCTCCCAACTCAGATTACCCTTTACATGGAACATTTTTTGAAATGTTTTATTTTTTCAAAACTACTATAACGATTTTGATTAGAATAGCATATGTTTAAGATACTTTCATGGCAAATGAAATACATATCTCGAATTCTCTGGGAATGACCCCTAAAGTCCTCTTCATTCAGGATGAATTTTGCATAACTGGTAAACCGTAAGAGATAGACAAAAGTTTACTACAGAAAATGTATAAAATTTATGTATAAATTTATGTAATACTTTTTTTCGTCGAGTGAACATTTTCAAGATATTCCATGTTATTTATTTGAATTTCCCAATAATTATACTTTTTCTCAAATGGGAATTCGTTATTCGTTTTTTTTTTTTTGTCCTGGATATGTAAAGAGAAGTGAATGCTCCATATAGCAACCCGCTCTTAAAAGATTTGACTATTGCTTAAAGCCTACCATATTCCCCTTACTATAAAATTAGCAATAAGACAGTTTCCGCAAATTTTTATATCGATTAACATGAAGAAGATGAGAATACGCGTTTGTAAAAATAGTTTGTACAAGAGTAGAGAAAGTCACGTGAGTGTAGCACATCAGATTTTTCTTTCTTCATCCGGGTCTGTGTGTGGTTTTTTAGGTTTTTGACTTTTAAACTTTATATTTTATACCTTGTAAGGGTGCTAATAACCTTAGCTGTTGAGCGCCCTTAAGCCCCATCTCATCATCACATCATCTTTCTTCATTAGAACTAGGACTAGGACCAGGAGCGAGGGGGGACTTAGAGCCTCAGCTATGAAGATATTTTGTGCCTAAGCTCCTGACGGGGCGCCCCGGGAGGGAGAAATAAGGTGAGAAGAGCCAGAGGGCGGCCGAACCAAGAGGCACGACAGGGCAGAGGTCAGGTTCTCTACCTTTTTCCAGATTGAACCACCCTGGTGCTACCGGCTCCCCGCTCCCTGCAATCTTGCAATCCCACTGGGGAGTCCGGGACTTTACGGGGAACGAAGTGTTACATGAATATTCTTTTCCTCTGCCATGTAACGCCGAGACTCCCGCCGACACTTGCAACTCTGAAACAGTCAAGCAGATAAAAGGTGGAGTGAAATGAGAATGGAGATGAAATGGAGGGACAGGGAATTCAGGGAATGTAATGAACATTTCCAGCATTCGCCTAGCAAGCCGAGGAATCTCCAGAAAAATCCATGGGTCACGAAAGTCGGCCGCGGAAATGGAACCCACGATCTCCCGAATGCGGGTCATAGACGTAGCCATCCCACTCGGCCTTTCTTCATTAGTATACGCAAATATATCAAGAGAACTGGTTGCATCTCTTTGAAAAGAATAGCTTAATACACAACTAGAATTTGGCAATTGAACTATCTTAGCCAGAAAAGAGGTTTAAAAAGGTGTGTAATATCTTATAAATACTTGTAGAGGTATAGCGATGACCTAAGAAACCAATCTTAACACGTTTCCTTTTCTGTTATTTTTCTACGATAGTTGAATGTGCAGTAACAATGTCTTCTCATAAACTAATACAGAAATATCAACACAGATTTTGCGTTTCTTATAAGCTTGGTGCAATTCTGCTATTAATTTACATCCTTAAGTCTATGAAAGTCTGGTCAACAGCGTTGAGACACCGCTAAGTTACATTTTGAAAAAAATGAAGTCGGGTCTCATACAGAGTTTAATCTTGTGTATTCCATTTGCAATGTTAATTATACGTGCATTTCCAAAAGGTTTCTAAAGTAGGTGTACCTTTATACCAACGTTAAACAAATTAACTTTTATTGATTTAAATGTGAAAATAACGGACAAATTAAGCGCTTTCTTCGCAAATATATAATGGTATGTTCATGTTTGTTTCATTAAAAGATGTCGTGTTACATTGTATACTTATATGATCACACTTTGTATACCAGTCAGTCAGCCGTCCCCATCTTTGCAGTTTTATGCAATCCGCAATTTATACTCCAACATGAAAACATCGGTTCCTATGGTAGGATCTATCCAAAGCGTGTAATATGAATGTCTTTGGTTACACACTCAACGGAGTTACTGATAGTATAGCCGATGTTACAGCATCACAATTGAATACTCTTATAGAAGACAGCTGACGTTCGTGCAACTGAAAGATGTATATTGGGACAAGCAAACACTACATATTATGTTAAATGGACTATACGTTTCTCATAATTCTAGATAGCTCAGTTGGAACGAGCGTGTGGTTTGTAAATACTCCATCTGCAATATAGGTGGCTGGAATCACCTTTGTGTACTAATGCTTTCATTGTGTTGTAATATTCATAAATAATCTTGGTTGACGTAGTATTATGTTTATGTATATGTATTATCATTTTAATTTGCCATTTTTGTTCACACTTAACATGTTATTGTAGTTAATTTTTCTTCACTGGCAAACTACAGGTAGGTATCTGTTTAAATGTGACATAGGTACATTTGATGTAGATGAAATCAGGATCTATTTGATTTAAGACAATAAGAATGTTATATATCACTGTTTAGCACAGAAGTTTAATAGTTTCACGATTTTTTCCCTTGTTCCAGCGCATAGAAATGTATAATAATATCATCTCATGTTGGCTTTTACACGCGCACGCACACACACGCATACAAAAACACATTAAACGTTACACCAGAATCCGTGTTACTGGTGAGCAGCGCATAGCATACAATCACACTTCCAGTCAACTACTTGTACGTTTGTTTGAGAGTATATTCTGTGTTTACGCTTAGCCAGCCGCCATGCCAGTGTCACCTCGCAACCTTTCGTGTATATTGTAGTCTTTAATTACAGCTTTAATTCTTTGTTGGGCGTTTTACATTATTACTTAGATTGCATAATATACTATATGTGTTATTTGAGACATATGAGACGTAGTTTATACCAAAATTCAAATAATGCATTATTTAATAATCTGTGTGCCTTCATTGCACAGCGTCCATTGTGGATATACGTACCTCTGATTTGTCGTAGCCTATTCCGTCTCTAATTACAAAATCCCGTCATTTTATTTTTAGCTGATTTTGATAGTGGGCTGGTATGGTAGGTTAATTTTATCATAGGCGTTTACAATTGCGTGGCTATATATTATGTAACGTAAAAGTTTGTGAAATCGGCTGGAAACGCAGAATCCGCTCTTAGTAAACGAGTCGCGTGTTTTTGGGTTGTACTTTAATGCAACTTTGTGTTCCTTAAATCGCTTTTCCTCTGAATGTTGAGTTTTAGTCTAGTAATAGTTGTTGGTAAGGAATAAAATGGATTTAATTGTAACTTCAAGGGTGACCTATCTTCCAAAAGCGGAAGGGGCGGCTGCCTCACCTGGTGTTGTGTTTAGTTGAGGTAAAGTACATCATTGTAGAAAGTGCTTATACTGTTTTATTATCATCATCATAAAATTCATGATTTAGTAAGTAGCATAAGGCGTATTAAATAGTTTTAGAGAGAAAAATGGAATATATAAATGAAAAATAAAAATACATAATAAGGCAAGAAAACGTATAATTAATCAAGTGATCAAACAAGAAGGGAAAGGGTGTACTGTGTACCAGCAAAGGGCTGGTAATCGGTAATCCCTTTATACGTTTCATTAAGAATATCAAATGGCGACGCTTAATCTGTGCTGCAGAAAATGCAATATATCTGACAGCTTAGTATTGTAAATGTTTTCAACAGTTAAACATAATAAAACAACTAAATAGCGCTGAACCGTGCTTAAGAAACGTCTTTTGTAATGCAGGTTGCACAAACCATATCGCATACTTCATAATTTAGAGATTCTCAAAGTATTTATGGTACAGAAATTATTATTAGTGTAACTGAAAACACAAGTCTGTCAACGAATGGAATAACGAATGTGTCATTATGACAAGACACAACGAGAAACGCGAAACCGACTGCAGTTATTATTATAAATTAAATATAAGAAGTATATGAGGACAACGAAGATTTAAGAGAAGCAGAAAAGCATGTCTTTAACCCGTCAGCACTTCAAACAGAAGTGCTATCATAACACTACTATTGCACTATCATATAATCTATGAATTACGTTACTGACAATATTTAAATAATACGAGAGAGTTGGAGAGAAATAAAGAGAGAATAAAATGGTATTGCTCACTCCACGTTCCATCTTCCTCTAGGTGTTTGGACAACTTTGTGTCGTTGATCATTCTCAAAGAATACGTTAATCTTCTTCCCCGTAAACGAAGTCATGCTTATAAATAAAAGTTCTTTCTCTGGCAACCATAAGGACACAGACCTATGTTTGAATACGACTACTACCTACTTCTCCTACAATTCCAAAGAGTTTCCGGCATAAGTGTCGACTTGGTATACGTTTGGAGGGAGGGTTATTTTGCAATAAAGTCGGGAATTAATAAAGTATTAGTACAATTAGTGGAGTGAAAGCTATTTATGATAGAATAGTGGAAATGTTTTAAATTGCCTGAAAATGAAATAAAAGGATGTTTAATTTAAAGATTGAAGAAAAATAATACTAGTTCTGCTGAGTCTTATTTTGTTGTTTTCGCGAACGTGTTGTGACTCAGCTCATTCCTGCTAATAAACTCGTCTGTCGCTGAATGAAGATCCTAAGTTCATGGTTTATTCAGATGGCAATGGATGACAACAATCCTCACTCTTCTGAAGATATCTCTTTAACCTCCGCAAACCCAAGAACGATCGCTTAGCAGTGCATGTTGGTACTTGTTCAGTCGATACTATTTTCACGAATTTTACAATTTCAGGCAAGAAAAGATGCAGATATGTCTCCTTTTTTAAATATTCTACTACACGCCAATCTCTGCCTTTTCCTGTAGGATTTCAAGTAACACATTTCGATAGAGAACCAAGCGGTTCTTTTCAACAGTATTATTGTCATCAGCTAAAGAAACTGCTCTATTTTCTGCAAGAGTTTGTGCATTTGTAACGATACGTAACGTCACGCAGTGTTACTTCCATTAGGTATTTGTCACGAATGTCTGAAAACTGCTAAATGGCAGCGTCACTAGACTCGCATACCTTCGGAGCAATTTTTTTTCCGTGATAATTTTGGAGAAACCACATCCATTTTGCTAGTCTTCTACGTGGTCTCAATCTAGATTGCTTCATAATTGTCTCAAGAAATGAATTGTTATTGAAAGCGTAGGAATCATCTTATTCACTGTTAAAAATCACGGGTCTTTCTTTGCAAGGCAGTGTTTATAATGTAAATTATATTCAAACAGCTAATCAAAACTACCAAACTGAAAAATAAATCCAAGGATTGCATCTGCAGTAAGAAAACATTTTCTCTAGAACCTGTATAAGGTGTTATTATACATACGAAGTATGAAAAAAGTTCTGTTGTTCAGTATACTTGATTAAAAATAAAGACAACACGAGGTACCTTACTGTCCTCGTAGGGCATAACGGGTGCTGCATCATCAAGTTTTAAATGAGTGAAGAGGGACAATCCTTTGGAAGGTTCCTTGACAAAATGGATTATATTTTTCATTACTCCTACTACATGCCGACATTTCGGTGTTCTAGTAATAAAAATTGAGAGAATGTGTCAACTAGGATACAAATACAGTTTTATTCACAACTGTCGTCAATTTAGGCTGCACTCCATTGCAAACACCGGCCATATTATGTGCCCCATCATAATACTGTACTCCGCATGAGAAAGTCGAAGCGTTTTAAGATAGAAATAATGATATTAAACAAACTCTGAGCTTCTTGTAATTTCCCAAGAAATATTCATTTATTTCTAAAAGAGTCCAGAACAAATCTGAAACAGATACTGAACTGTTCTTGTGTTAACATGTCCGCAGTTTCATCTCCTATTATAGAAAGCTGTTTGGTAGTTTTTATATCTGTAACCAGTTTTGGAAACAAGGCGTAATGCAAAACGTATGGGGGTTCATTTTGATGCCGAGAGAAGGCACCTATCGTAATAATGTTGCATCAATGTTTTGAGTTCGTAACTATTCCCACACTTAATCTGCAGCAAAGTTTTAAATTTACGTTTGTCAGCTGTGTTACTATGGATTTAAATTCCTTGTATTGCAAGTAAACGTAATGTAGAGATTAATTTTAGCAGCATCGTGAGTTTTTGCCATTTGATTGAGTTTTTTGCTTGTAATCTAACTAACGTTTGTGGTAGTTCAGAAAACTAAATTAAAATAGCAATTACCTGTGCCAGGTTGAATTCGTGTATTTTAGGTTATCAGCATCGTTTTTCCAGTTGTGGAAACCCAACTCTATGAATACCATTTCAATGTTATGAAAAAATGTTAGCAGCTGCTCCACAAACATTTGCTCACATATTATTTCATAGAAAATAGCATGTTTAGATTTTTCATACAATACCAATGGAAATTGCGTACTCCAAATAGCTTACCCCTGTTTTGATTAGCTACTGTTACCTTTTGTAACGAGAACGCATACGAACTATTACTTCAATTTTCACTAGTGCACGTCGTTCACTCTCTCATACCCACATGAGTAACGTTATTTTCAACGTTTCTTTATTAACAATCCATCATTTTGAGTACCTACTACTGCTGCACTACTACGTTGCACAAACACACCATAGCTACGATGCTCATCAACACAATAATATGTGATCATTAATTCTCTAACAAGGCAGTACCGCAGTGTACTAATTATTGTTCAATTACGCTAACTGTCACACGCACATTCGAGCTTTATATTAAGTGAATATTAATGAGTAATGACTCTAACACTTTATAGCACGTGTTCCAACTCCCGGCCTGTGGGCCTCCTATGCCTATTTTTATGGCGTTCTTCCACAATTTTCAGTAATTAATAACACATGCCGACCAAAATTCGTTAATTTTTTTTTTTTTTTTTGTGAATTCAGTTTCTTTTTATGTTTCTGGGTGTGCTGAATCGAAAAATATTTTCGGTTTTTCTCTGTGAATAAGGTTTTTTTGCAATGAATAAATAAATACGTAGTTGCGATGTAAATATTATTATTATTATTATTATTATTATTATATATGCATGTTCAAGAATTATAATTATTTACAATTATAATTGTAACTATTCTCTAGAATGTACTTAGCATCATCATTCACATACTATTGCTTTCTCCCTGTCCTCTGTAAAATTTCGTATGTTATACTTCCTCTTATGAAGCGACACTGGATTTTCTCGATGTAGGACCAGCAATAGCCACCAATCATAGACACATTCCAATGTCCTTGATATCTTCTCTCCATTACATTAATGTCCTGATGCTCATCACCGACTGCTCACAGATTTTCAGGGAAGAAGTTCAAATGCGATTTAAGAAAGTAAAGTTTCAAGCTCATCAGAATATAACCCAATAACTTTTAAGCATGTTTTGGTCATTGTTCTTGTATTCGGCATACAAACCATTTGAAAATGACATCTCTGAATGCAGTCTAAGCCTGCTTTTCATCACACGTCATTGTAGTAACAAATGCTTTGGCACACATGAATTTGGGATGTCAGATCCAACAAATTTTTGAGTTTGGCCTCTGACAAATGAGAGAAGGATTCACAAAAATATTTTAAAGATTTCACAAACTGCTTCATTACTCCCATGTGGGTTTTTTCTTTCTTTTCTTTCTTGCGATTGACAAGGTTTAGTTGAAAAATGTTTTTAGTTCCAGAGACGAGACTTTGGCGGAGTGGACACATGTTTCTAACCCACTGTTGCTTTCGAACTCTGCTGTCCCACTCACACAGAAAACATGGGCACTTCGTAAATCTTTTCTGTGACCAAGTATCATGTCTATAACTTTCAAGTCCCCATACATCATCCACTTTATGATTTCCTTAAATCTTATATGCACATATAACATTTGTCTTCGTATCCAGCTGAATACCAAGATGTGCAAAATACACCTTTATAACGAAGTCAGTTGTGTTAAGTTGATGTTTACGCATTCATCACAAATAATATTTGGAGAATTTGTGCAACACGAGTTGCCATACTGCACAGCACCAAACCACAATGAGCCTTCTTCAATCTTTGGAACACCACCACCACCACCATTTGATATCGTTCTATTGATAGTTTAGTTGAGTGACGTACAGATTGCAATGGTAGGTACAGTTTCTGCAACAAAAAATAAAACAGACTTAAGTGACTTCTGTTATCACCCAGTATAGCGTGAACCGCATTTAGCGGTAAACATAAACCTTGTACAAACTTTTTATACTGATTTTCATGTTAAACATACAAAAAAGGTATAACTGAAATTATTAACAAAGATTTTTTGTGGGTGGCCTGCGTAATTAATATATTACTGACCAATGGTCTAATTTAAAATTCTAAGGTTTCATGGCAATCATATTTGGAAGTTTGGAAGTTTATTTTAGAATGTTAGATGACAATATAAAATAGGAATAGTAGATTTTGCGCACGGCTGATGGCAGCACCTTGCATGATTCCGTCTGTTTTCACCAAAGAAGGCCAGTTCCGAAGACATGTCATTGCTCCAAAAGGCTTTCAACTCTGTATTATGGTTGTTGTATCTAGTTGACCATGCTTTTAAGTTAATTTAAAATGTCGGAAACAAAGAAACGACGCATTGTAGTCGATAAATAACGTTTCAATTTATGTGGCAAGGAAGCTAGCTTTTTTTCGAACATAACGATAAACACAATGTGATATTGCTTCCCAAGCTTTCAGCGTATCCAATGAGTACAATTGAAGCAGACAGTACACCAATCTGTATCATACTAAATACGGGAAACACCAAGGCGCTGAAAGAAGCAGTGTGTTCGGTGATTTGAGGCTGAAACTAACCAAGCAAAAGAGTATTTTTCAGCAACTACTAAACACCGCACGTCTCACAGCTTCTTATGGGGCATGTTTAGAGTTAGTAACGATAAAAGAATATTTCAGAGATGGAAATCTTATTAAAAACTGTGCTATAAACATGGCATGTGTCTTTGCAGACAAGAATATGATATAAACGATTGAAACAATCTCCTTCTCCCATCAAGAATAGGTAGAAGATTAAATAAAATGGGAGATAATGTTACAGTATCTTTCCATGACATTCTGAATAGTTGTGAGTTCTATTCCCCGGTTCTGGACGAGTCTACAGATATACGTGCTACCAGTCAGATTATTATTTTTGTCAGAACAATGCATTCTGAATTCGAATGACAAGAATTTCTGAAATTACATCCGTTAGAAACCAGCACTAAAGGAATTGACATGTACGATGCACTGAATGGTGGAACTTCTTAATTTGGAGGGTTTGAGAGATGCTCTGGGATTCCAAATGATAAGGCTACTTGGATACTTTGGATGCTGAATATGGCAATATTTTATTGAGTTGTGAAGTTCGTTGGTTCAGTGCTGGAAATTGTTTCCAAAAACTTTTTATGTTAAGAAATTAAACGTTTGCATTTATCACAATTGGAACCGAATACTTAAATAAGCTGAAAAGCAAGGAAATGCTACCACTGATTTCAGTTCTTTAAGCATGAAATTGCAAGAAAGAGGGAAAATAATATATCCCTAGTGCAATATATTGAAGGATACCGCAATAATCATAATGTAGCACAAAATACATTGAAAGCAAATGACCAAGCTGACTTCTGATCTTGCCAACACTGAAGACGGTAGTACAGTGGTAGTACATATGTGCGTAAAGGTTGTTTTTAGCTTGAAAATCCATTAAATCAAAAAGCAGAAATCGCATTGAAAGTGCATCACTAGAACCCTGTCTGAGACTTTTGTGGACAGAAATCTCAGTGGACAGTGAAAAACAGAAAAGCAGGTCAATCGTCACATTAATGTCCCCAATTACTTAGTGCATCACAAAAACTTGAAGAAAATTCAATGTATGTACATATTTCAATATGTCCCCCTGTTTTTCCCAGTTTATTGTTACCGTGTTTTTATGTTTTTTTTTTAACTTTTACACATAATTAACACAAAGACACCCATGCCCATTGCGGGACTCGTACATGCGACCCTCAGCTTGTCGGAGCGCCGAAGCTATACACTCCAACCTCAAACTATACTCTGTTTGGCTCTCTAGAAATGCAAGATGTGATCACTCTGCTTTATAGATTTGAACTGAAAGATGAGGTCATCATTCCGTGCATCATTTGGAATGAACGACAATCTTACGGCCACGTGTGAGTACTATTCTCCAAGCATGAGAAAAGCCATGATCGGAATTTTCGAACCTTACTGTTTTGCAGCTGTAGAGCCAGGAATTAGGTGCGACTGTTATTTCAGCGCAGTACCATCGAGTAAAAAACGCGCGCTCACTCTTACACTGCACGCTTTAATGTGATGATGGTGCAGGAATGAGGAATATAAGCAGATACGTAATATTTTCGAGGAAGTACTGCATAGCACGTGTGCTCTGAAGAACAGATGTTAGCTGACACCTAGGTTGGGTCGGCATGACTTGCTTCTGTTTGACAGCTGAGTTCTACATTTGAAATAAAGGCAACGTTTTTCAAGTTCATTCGAAATATTCAAACTTTTTTTTGTGTTTGGAATTAATTGTTCTTTCACAACACAAGGAGATCTCAAATTGTAATGAGATGACATGCCCTTACAACTTGTCTTGTAAGACAAGTCCCTTGTCAATACACGGCTGGTGGGGAAAAGAATTGGTTCCATTAATTGGCTTAATAGTGATCCAAACAAGAAGCCTGGTCTTAAAATACTTACAGCATTGTAAATAGTCATTAAGGTATCTCATCTCAATATAATTTTAGATCTTCTTGTGGTTTACCGGGAAAAATGCGAATCAGTTGGAAAGTTTAATGTCGTACCGGCATGTTGTCATGGTAGCTCAGTGGTTAGAGAAACCAAGAGATTCGTGGTTCAAATCCCGCGATGGCATTGAATTTTTCAGTCGTCTGATTCTACCCTTTTTGTGTTTGTTTAATGAGAAATATATCTTGCAATTTTACGGGGAAAGCATCTTCAGTATAATTGTTGGGGAGGGCTTTTTTCTTTGCTTTTATAGTTATGCGGAAGAAAGTGCCTAGTCCTTCTATCTCATCTTTACTTGAGCAACCTTGGTGTTCGCTCTTTACGGTCTGATGACTAGTAAAACACAAGAGTTAGGCAAAGTTCCAAGTTTGCCATTACGAGGAGAACTACAGTAGGAACGAATTTGCTTTCTCACTCCGTTCACAGGAACAGCACTACTGTAACATGTGTTCAGTTCTTCATTCCTTCCACATGTCTCCCTGGGGCTATATGCAAGGAACATTTGCTGGAATCGTGTCAGGAAGCAGAGAAAGGCCCATGTCTCACTCCACACCATTCACACAGTAATATCGATTACACACATGTTAACTTTCTCTACAAGCAGTTTCGTTTCGCAGGAATATCAACATAAGGAGCACTTTCAATTAATAGGTTTATGTTTCTGCGTAATGAAGTTGTGTATTTAGAAATCTAATAACAGGACAGCATATACTTTATCTCACTTAATATTATATTGTGTGGAAGGAAATGTATTACCTCTAATACAAATGTCACTGTGAGCATAATTTATAATTTTTATTCCTTTGATTTATAAGTTTATTGTATCAATAGAAGTTTATCGGGAGAAAACAAATGTAAAATGTTGCTACACTTTACCTATTAGCGGTCTGCACGCAGTTGGACGCCTAGATTTGAGCTAGTATCAGCAGGCAAGCCACAAGCACTGAGAAGGTAAATAACACATCACACAGCGATTAGATTCGGTGGTCAGTTAAATTTTTTATGAAAGTAGTTGTGAAGTGCAACCACGGACACCTGAGGATCGTGGAACAAACTTTAGGGTGTACACGGCATTATTTTGATCTTTCTAATTTTATACCTAATGCCTACATCTTTGCAGAGATTTGCATTTCGTAAGCTCTTAGATATTACAAGCGAAAATGCCGTAATGTGAAATGAAATCACCGCTGTATTCATCCGTAAAAGCTGCAATTCGTAAGAAACTTAAATGAGTACAAACCTTGATGTGCGACAATGAAAAGCAAAAGAGAAAATAATTTAGATCCGTCCAGATGAGAGGTCTACGAACGCTAACATGAAAACTAATGAAACATAATCTGACACAGTTTAGGTTTGTTTTTCTGTGACATTGCCCATGGTAACGGTACTATTGTTAGCTTGAAGTGTGCGACCGTCGGCGACCTCTACTCTACCTGCGGTGCCAACATTACAACCGTGTATATATTTATGAAAGGATGCACACATTTTCGTGTTGAAAAAGTAAGCATAAATCAATCCGGATAAACCGGAAATTTTGATTAATGAGGACCGGATAAAAGGGGTGCTTGTGTAGGGGTACAGTGTTGTGATATGGACGTATATACGGTTTACATTTAGTGTTTATATTTTAAAATAATAAAGCCATTATAGCAATTTTTTCGTGAAATAGCCATACTAGATAACTCCTCAGGTTTTCACTTTTAGCTAGTTAATTACTTAAAAAATTTCAAAGCGTCTTCTAACCTTACCTATCTCGGTCATCACGCATGCCTAATTTGTGCTTAAATATTGGGAGTTGGCGTTTTGTTAGGGATCAAACAATCACCAGTTTTAACGACTCAGAACACAACGTCATCGTAAATTACCTCATGATCAGTGCTGCCACAAATTAAATTTACCTATGTACAGAGGGTGTTGCCCCGCGGGGAAGATTAGTTTTGCATTAACGCCCTTATTAATCTGCTCTCTCGATTTACATTGACATGTACACATATGTTACCGAAATTCCGCATTTCCAGACATATCCAATATACAAGATAAGCTAAAAGTCGTCCACAGTTTGATAAATTAATTTACTTGAAATTTGGATTTGGAGAACTATGTCTGCAAGGAAACTAAAACGATGTCGTCAGTTCTATATGAGTTATTGATTTTTTAAAGTGGCCGGTATTTTGAGTTCTTATTACATTATAATCGTCATCACAGTGTCATTCCTGGATTTGACCGAAACCTACTCTTAGAATATGTTTACTAACCATCTACTTTGGGTCATCTTACGGAGCGGTGTCCTCTGTAGTGTATGTTTTGGGATTATTTCCAACCATAAGTTTCCAGTTGGCACACACAGTTTTATCTATATTTATTTACCTTTTTCCCATCGATTTATATTTTAATCCATTTATGCTATATTCTTTTCGGATTCGACATTCACCTTTTTACCATTTTCAGAAACCACTTCGAGTGCTGTAATGCAAATCTGACGCCAGATTCCATAATTCTGTTCCAATGTACCAGTCAGTATTGAGACAGCCATTGCTTCATACAAGCTGTCTACGTTCCTAGTCTTATTTTACATTTCAGTGCTTTTCGAATTGTTTCACAAACGTTTCAAAATTATTGTACTTTACCACTTTCGTTCTGTCTCTTTGAATGCATCGCACTCCAGACAATGGAATTCGTTTGATCGTAATATCATGACGGGTTATTCTTGGTCTAGCAGGCCTTGTTTTTCCAGGAAGGCCATAATCTACTTTCGGTTAGTTAATATTTTCGTATTATCATTTGGTAAATTGGTTTAGCAAATATAACCTTGTACTCTGTTTTTGTTTTCGTTAAAAATAAATAAATTCATTAATATTATTATTAAGTGATATAGCCCATTGTATGTCCATCATATTCGATATATTATGCAAATATATGCGTATTAAAGAATATTGGAGAAAGAACATAACTTTGGGCGGAAATATGCGTAATTTAGCATATTGATTTCTTTTATATAATTTAATTTCTCTTATAGTTACTAAATTTTAATTATAATAAATGCTGCTCTTACTTTCATTAAGAGTAATTTCATATTGAATAACTCAATTTTCTCGATCGAAGGATTGTTCTGAATTAACAATCTTCTTTTGAGATGTTTCTCCAACTTAATTTATTTTTCAGTTATTTTTTTCTTAATCCATATACATTATCCCAGAATGGTTAATTAGAACTAAATTCATGCTTCTCTTTCTTCTGCAATATCTTAATGCTGTTTGGCTTATGCGTCGTGAATAAATCTTATATGCATTATTCAATAAGACTTTTATAGTCATTTCACTGTTTTATACACCCCTTATTTATAAAGGGGTAGTTCCCGCTCCTCAGACTGAATATTTAAGTTGAAGACACGTGTGAATAGGAAAATGCTAATAATACAGACGACAAAGCACAGAGGGGAGAGAGAATTAACTATATCCGAAAATTCCTCGGATAATGAGGTTTATGAATATCATGTGTGGGTGAGCAATGTTGTCCACATGAAACATACAGGGAGCGTAATATATGTTTTACAAGCGTTCTTTGGGTGTCCAATGGGAAGAAGGGTTTGAAGGTTTAAAATATATTGAACCAATGATAGTACAATGCTCGAAAACATCGCTACATTTCGCATTTTGCGGCAATATTTTCTGGTGTATATCCATCAAATGGTAGTCTAGTTGGATATACACGAGAAATTTTTAGAAAAAAGGACGCTTCCATATATACCCTCATTTTTGGTAACCTGAGTATCTAATGGTTAACAGAATAGGAACTAGTAGTGGAGGGAAGTCAGCTAAGGTTCTAGGGAGAATTTCGTTATGGCAACCCATCTGTAAAAGTACTGAAATGCGTAATTCTTGACTGATAAACTTAAAACCTTGATGTGAAAATTGGCAAGTGCGCTACAAATAAAATACCAAAACGTGGATCCTATAAGGTAAGCCATTGTTGAAAATTAGTTATTTACTAAAATGTTATATAATTTTGCGCTTTTTCAAAATGTTCCTCGTGATGAACGATAGCAGATTTCTAACTAAAATTTAATTTATACAGCATTAAACCACAACAAATATGATTTTTTTGGGAAATTTTCATTATTCTGGCTATAAAAAGTTCTTCAATATTGCTGTTACACCTTTCATAATTTTATTTGCACTAGGTATTATGTAAAATATTTAATTGCATAATCCATATATATGATGTAAAAGAATTGCATGGGCGTTTCTTTATTAAACAGTGCTCTAGCAACGCTGAAAATTTAACAAAATTGGTTGAGATCTGTATCATGGAAACTGTGAATATTTCAAGATGTGATATGTGAAAAAGACGTTTGAAAAGTGGAGTAAAATACATGCGCAACAACTATTAAATTTTTGAATTACTTCATAAGCAGCTAATTGGAATTTTGAAAGCAGAATATGATACTAGAATGTAAAAACAAAATGTAATACTCAAAATTCTAAAATCGACTACTTTGGGACAAAAGTTCAAGACTGCATTGACTGAAATGAACATAAATAGTGATTATAAATACTTGGTATTAAATAATATTGTTGGATTCTTGATCTCACGCCCTGAGACACAGCAGAGGAAAAAGAGAAGCATCAAGCACATCCAGTACCAAAACCCATCCTGCTCCGCTCCTCAGCATCCAGTCTACAGAGAATGTTCCTTCTAGGTTTAGTAAATTGAGATGATATAAGCTTTGCTGCATACCTCACAAATACACTTCGTTCTCTTGCTTGTATTATAGAGGTTCAGTAATCTTAGTTTAAATGTTATTTCTTCAAAGGAAGACAAGATTCACATATTTAAGTGGTATTCTTAAAGAATTTTCTAACATCCAGTGTTTTGCTCAATCTGATTTTGCTTAATATTTTTAGGGGCATTAACATTTACATGTGGAGTAACCAGACAGGAAAAACAACATCGCCATGTGATTACCTCTCACTGACCCGAAATTTACTTATTCAGATATTATAAAACAAATTCGGTTTTTCTTGAAGGAAAAAGAATCGTTGAAATTCTTAATAAAATGGCGATGTTCTAAGTAAAATTCCATTTCCCTTGAATGTGAAAGGTATATAAAGCTGAAAATTCATATTTTATTTCGTGTGTTTAGGTTAACAAATTTCACTTAAATGAGAACCAAGTGGTATAGAATCAACAACTTCCGATATATATTCCGAAATGTAGCATTTGAGGTTGTAGCAATATTTTTATATTTCTACGCTGAGAATGTGCAAATTTCTCCAAATACTTAGAATGCCCGTAAGTCATAGTTCTTTCGATCGCTACGTACAACTACTGTTAAAAGTAAGTGAGTTACAAAGACTAATATTTCTTATTCAAATTGGAAGAACCATGCATGAGAAAATAAGTGATTGCGAACTCGAATATGGATTTGAACTCTGTAAGAGATGAAACGGATACAACAGTGATGAAAATAACTGCCAAGTTTTACAAACGCTTCTCATTACTACGCCTAGATTGGGTACCTACAGTTCCTAAATGAGCCTGAGGGTCCCAGTTGATTAAGTCCAAAATGCACGACCGAGGACGATGGCATTCAAGTGTGCTTGGTGTAGACTTAATGACATATGAATGAAATTTTCGTCACGACGGCGTTTATAATAAACCCGGCAGTCGCTAGTTAAACTTAATATTTCATTGGTACACTTCCTAAGAATAAACTTTATTTATTTTATTTTACTTTATTTATATTTCAATCGTGGATAATAGTTTACCTCCGGACGTGGTTCAGACTACCAAACACAAATTGCTCCAGAAGATTCAGTTGGGTTAGAATATTTACCTGAATTTTAAGGAGTCGTGTTCATAGAGCGAGATTGCGCCGCAGTAATGTGTCGCCGCTTTCGGGAAGTCCCGGGTTCAATTTCCGGCGACCGCCCATTCTGACCCATGGGATTTATCGTGGTTGGCAAGCTAATGCTGGAGTGGTTCACTTCTATAACGACTCTCTTGTACCGATAATCTTCGTTGTCATCTGTTTCAGGGTTGTAGGAGAGGCGACGGTGTTCGGCGGGTTGTGGTTGGATGGCGGCTGTGAGCTCTTGGAAATTTTATCCTGACGTCTCGGCTGGAAGCCGCCTCTGGGTGTTTTCGGGTGGGAGCTCCTTCAGGTGACCCCCCCTATAGCTCGGAGCCCAATACTGTGGCTCTGTCGGCGTTGGAGGCATTCAATGTGTAAACATTAGATTCCGTCTGTACTTAGCCCGCCGTCATCCGGATCTAGTTGCCCTTCGGGTCCCTTCTCTCATGTCTCCTTCCCGGGGGTCACGGTAGAAGCAAAAAGGGGCAAGCTGGCCTGCGTGTGGTACTCATATATATGGTTTAATTGCTGATATTTTCTCGCCATTTTTATATATTCCCTAGTAGGAAAGCGTTAAAAGGCAAGCGTTTCATTGGCAATATTTTATTTCACATTTCTCTCACTTACCGGCTTCACGCCAAGCAACATATCCAAGCACCTGATTGATGCGCTGGTCAGAAATGTTATCAAAGCGCCGCTAGACACTGACACTATATCAATTCGCATAATCAGTTAGGATGCAACAATTCTCTTTACACCTTTTACTGAGCGTGTGCGTGTCTAAACTACACACTTAACTATGGACTTTGATATTTTATTTCCAATTTTGGTACAGAGCCTTTATCCACTATTGTGTTTCATGCTTTCTACAAACGAAAGTCAAAATAAGAATTCAAAGGGAAGCCATTCAGTTCTTAAATTACGCTATCCAGTAAGTGGGAATTTGAATCCACGCTTGGGCGTTTAAGCATCAAACAAGCACAAGTCGCTGTTTAGGAATACGGAAACACCTAATCCGCTGTATATGAACCGAAAAGTGTTATTTAGAGCGCATTAAAGGTTTTTATCAGTATCACCCCTATGTGGGGGATGCCGTGTTTGCTTCACATTCAAGAGGTTACCAGTTCGAATCTTGGTTAGGGTGAGTTACATTGTTCTGAAACGATGAATGTCAGAAAATTTAAGCTCTGTGGATCCCAGGATCATTTGAGCACTATTTCTCCCTTTTCGACAATTACGACCTAACTGGTTAAAGGACGCTAAACTAATAAAAAATACTACACTAACCTATACTGATCATTTGTGATTATAAAAGGGAACAAAGAGTACCGGATACGTTCCGTTCATAGAATATATTGGGAAAAGAATGCCATTTCGAAATTTCTAAAAGGACAAAATTAACATCACATAGGAGACTATAAAGGCGTAGATGTAAACGAGTTTTAAAGATAATTAATTATTGGACATTTGTTTTAATTGCCTAAAGATATGGAAAATGACATAAATGTCACTTACCCCGTGGCATATATGGAGAACTTTACGAATTCAAACTTGTAAAACAATGGTTGAGAGAAACAGATGAGGGGATATAAATCATATCGTGGGATCCCATTGCGATGCGCTACCTCAGTTCATATAGATATGGCTAGGGAGAGGACTGGAAGTAAAAATAAAGGCTAGCTTATAAATCTTAGTTTAATTGGTAGTTGATACTCTTCACATGTTTCTGTAAATATGTGGTTTAGCAGTGTTCCTTCTTTGAAAAGCGATTAGAAGCTAATCATCGAGTAGATTGCTTCCTTTCTTATCCCCACTCAAGCCCAATTAGCTGCCTATTCCTGTCATTAGCTTTCTCAAGTCCCTGGCGCATGCGCGTATCATCACGCTTTTGGAGACACATTACGTAGGTCTACTACAGGGAGAGCCAAAAGACAACGAAGCGGCTGCGCGGTGGTTCTCCCGTCCGCGTCCTCGGCGCTCGTTGCCGTCTGCCGCTATTATAGAAAGGCGCGGATGAAACCATACAATATTTTTAAAGCTACTTTTAAAGGCTTTACTTAACAACTTTATGTAAGTGTGTTTGAGAACAGAATTATTAGTTGAGACTTGTGGTCCCCTCAGTCCCGCGATCTAACCCCCTGCATTTCTATCTCTGGGGTAACTTAAAACAAAGTGTACAAGACAAATCCACACACCCTGGAAGAATTAAAACAAAATATCTGCCAGGAAATTGCTAGTATTTCTCAATGTGAACTACGGTAAGTGTTGAATAGTTTCCTAAAAAGGTGTCAAAATGTATGGACAACAACGGTGGACAGTTTCAGCATCTCTTTTGATAAAGTTGACAAACCTGTGATTATTGTAGGCATAGAGAATTACCAAAGAAGCTTAGTCGGGAGGAATGCTATGATAAAACTAGCGGAGGCACCTAGAATTGCGGTTAAAGTGAAAGTTCAGGTCTATGAGGCGATTATCGACAGCGGCGCATCATCTTCCGTGTGTAGCCAAGAGTGGAAATTACAGACACTGGCGGTAAGAAACGCGTGTTTTGTTACGGCGATAGATAGGAGCAAGCAAGGGATTAAACAGCACGTGATGATAACATTTACAATTAAAGAGGTAGAAATTGAATTTGTTTTTCTGGTAATGCCACGGCTTATTTTCAAATTTTAATTGGGAATGATTTTCT
Organism: Deroplatys truncata; assembly: GCA_030765065.1. Lineage (NCBI taxonomy): Eukaryota > Metazoa > Arthropoda > Insecta > Mantodea > Mantidae > Deroplatys > Deroplatys truncata. The sequence continues at coordinate 179,628,137 of CM060977.1, read as the reverse complement.
AGACGCAACGCGAGCGTAAATACATTATGAAAGCAAAGAGTTGAGTTTTTGCATAAATAATTGCTGGGTTGTAACACCTTTCATACAAACGACAGAGCAGGTAAACGATCCCGAAACTCCCGGAGAGAGGGACTTGAAGGGAGACTATTTCTTCGTTGAATATTTGCAGATCGAGTAATAAGAAATATATCAGATCAATAACGCTAGAAGCGATCTAAATAGAGCATCCAATGCCGAATGCGAGGAGTATTATCAGGATGAGGAATCATTTCAGGATATTAATAATACAAGTGCTGTAGGCAATGAATCCGTAACTGTTAGTTATTACGACTTGAGGTACAGGAAGAAACAGGTTTGTTTGTCCTAGACGGAACTAGCCGGTCTCAGGTGGAAGAACACGCTAATGCAAACATCTCCCAAAAGATCTGAGAGAAAATGAGGGAAATAAAAATGTTGACGGCGGAACAGAAGGAGAAATTATTAGAGGTGTTATATCGAAATCGCGAGGTCTTTCCGGACAGAACCGGCTTACGTAACATCTATCAGTATGAGTTCCAAGTACGACATATGGAGCCCATTGGACACAAATATCGGGCTATCCATTTTGATATAAGAGAAAGCGTCGAACTAACAATAAAATGCTTCAAGATGGTATTATTAGGTTATCAAATTCCCCGTATTTATACCCCCTGTGCATAGTAAGAAAACGAAATGGGACCGTTAGAATTACAATCGATGCACGTTGACTGAATAAATACATATCACCTGACAGTTTAAGGACCGAAAGTATAGACCAAATATTCGGCAAAATAGGCCACAAAAATTGTTTTCCACCTTGGATTTGAAAAACTCCTATCTTCAGGTAGAACTTAAGGAACATCTGAGAAAATATATCGCCTACCTTTTTTTTTGGACGTATCTTCGAAGTTCACAGAACTGCATATGGTGTCGCGACGAGCTCGAGTGCGTTTCTGGGAGCCATGCATGCAGTTTTCGGTGACACTACAAACGAGTTTATGACGCAATACGTAGATGATTTTTAATACATGATATTGATATTTTGGAACAAATTAAACATATTGATTATTTTTACAACGTCTGATGCAATGTGGCATGACGATAAATTTATAAAAGTCTGAATTCTTTGCCACTCAGGTGCGATTCGTTGGTTATATCATTTCCGGGGCGGCGTATCAGTAGATCCTGAGAGGGTAGAAGCCATACAGAAAATACCGACCCGAAAAATCTGAAGCAGCTCAGAAATATTTTTGGCATGCTAAATTACTAAGTAAGATTTGTATACAATTTTGCGAAGCAGACTGCACCATCACGGGCATTGCTGAAGAAGGGACAAGATGACGGAAGACTTAACACCAGCAAGGCGCCTTTGAACGTATAAAAGAACTGTTTACGATTTTATTAGAAAGACCAAACATGAATCGGCCATTCGAGATTTACTGCGACGCCTCAAATATTTCTTTCGGCGCTGTGTTGACGCAACGAGACAATAATGGCGGTCTCCACATCATATCCACATGCTCCTGACCTTTGACACATGCAGAAGCAGTCGCACCCATCACGGAGCAGGAGATAGCTACCATTTATTATCCACTGCAGAAATTCGAGACATATATCTTCAACAAAAACTTTACTCTATTCACAGATTACGTTAACTTGTCCTTTATAAAGTCATGTAAACTAACAAGTCCTAAAACATCACGATACATTTACGAAATAACCTCCTATGACGTGGAAATTAAGCACACTCCTGGAAGTGAAAACACTTTTAGAGCCATTCTTTCGCGACTGAGCCCAGATAAGAATTTACCCGAGTGCCAAACCGGTACATAAAGAAAGGTAACGGTCCTCAAACTGGATCTTAGCTTAAACAACGCAGCTAATAGCCGAAATGTAAAATATCGAAAAGGCACAATATGAAGATGCCAAGTTCCGTCAAATAATAGAATCAGCGCCAGAAATAAAAAAGGTATTTAAGGAAACCTAGGGGTATGGAACGGCGTGTTGTATAAATTACAGAGGACAGATAGATCCAAATGCATAACATACGTACCAACTAAATTAGAAAATTTAGCTATCAATGCTTATCACGTTGCCCTAATACATGCAGGAAGCGAAAAGACATTGCTTGCTGTGGGCGAGCATTTTTGCATACCGCGGTTAAGGCACAAGGCCAGGAAACTGACAGCCATATGTGAAATTTGCCACAAGGCCAAGCCAATAAACGTGAAATTTGATTCGACACCGCAAGCGATATTAAGAGACAGACCAGGAGCTCTGATAGGCATCGACTCCCACGGAACATTGTCGGTAGTTACGGGAGGTATGTGACATATGTTTGTAATGATAGATTTTTTTTCAAAATTCACCAAAATCTATCCAATGAAGAAATAGTATAGTGCGTTGTGTGTAGCAAAAATCATGGACGAATATGTGCCTACGTATGGTAAGATGGGTGCTCTCATAACTGATAACGTTTCGGTTCATAAGTCACAGAAATTTCCAGGTCGTATTTGGGAAGCAGGGATAAAAGCTTATAATTTCACCCATACCACCCCCAAATTAATCCTTGCGAGCGCATTAATGAGATATTACGATTTTTTTCGAGTGATATACAATATTCCTCTGGCCAAATTATTGTGAGTACGTGCAGACAGTAATTAATAATACCCCATGTCCATCTACGGGATATGCACCAGTGGCCTTACAAACAGGAGAGATAGCCCACAACGTAATACCGAAATTACCTGAGCCGATTAGCGCAGCGGAACCACCCTCGTTCATCACTAATAGGAAAAAAATACCATAGAATGGAAAACTTATAGAATGGGCCCTGTGTAATCACTCAGAAATTTAACGATAAGACATTTGAAATTACGGATATCAAAACGGGAAAAACAAAGGGGCGATATAATATTGCTTTATTAGAAACTTTCAAGGAACTTAGATTTGCGTCGTCGGAAACGTAAAGTAACTGCGGATACATGGAGCTAATATCAACAACACAAATAAGAGAACAAAACGGACAGGATAATTGACTTTAACAAAATAGTCAGTGTAATTACATGGCACGCAGACTTGATTAGGGATAAATAATTCTTGTAAAACCAAATATCAAATCAAGCACATTTATCAGTAATACACTCAATATGTATGTTATAGTGTAAAAAAAGTGTTAAAAGAAAAAGGCAATAAAATTTGTCGTATAAGGCCCAGCCGGCCAGTGAAAGTTTGTGACGAGAGTAGTGTTTGTAATAAACAAACAGTATGGCGTGTGCCGCTATTAATTGTGAGCCCGTGGTAGTGAAATAAAGAAAAATAAAAAAGCAAAAAGGAAAGAAGAACAAGCATACATTATAACCAAACAACATGCAATTTCATAGGCATTAATGTATAAACAACGTTTATTTCGTTTATCTATTAATTTGTGAGTTATGTACATATTCAAGGTATGTGTTCCATGTTTGAAATGCTTGTAAATAATTGTTTTCATTCTAAGTTATCAGTGCTATAATTTTGCTTAATCAATCGACATTGTGTGTATTTATCTTAACTATCATCGTTTTACTAGTGCTTTTAATATGTGCATTGTAATTTCACAGATATTATATACAAATATATATATAGGGTCTTTCAACAAGTGTGTCCTATCCTTGAACTTAAATAAAACACGTTCTATAAATGACATAGGCTTATTTCTTTTTTATGTTGGAACATAATTAATGTCATTAAGTGTGGAAAAGAACACCAGTTAAGTGACCGCCGCGACTTCATTGGGTTCGGCCTGTATGGTTGACCCAATTCTCAATGACAGAAGAACGTAAATTAGGTCCAACTTCACGAATAACGTGCGTGATGATATTTATAAGATCAGTTACTGTTTCTGGCTTGTTGACATCAACTCGAGATTTAACATAATCCCACAAGAAGTTAAATCACATGTCTTCAGGGGCCAGTTAACATCATCACCACGAGAAATGATGAAACCTCTGTACTTCTCCTTCAAAAGATCGATTGTTTCGAGAGCAGTATGATATGCGTCACCAGCTTGCTGGAACCAGATGTTTCTGAGATCAATTTCATCTAATTGAGGCCAAAAATTGTCCCTTATCATAGCCCGGTATCTTTCTGCATTGACAGTTAGAGCTTCTCCATCCTCATCTTGGAAAAAATATGGACCAATGATTCCACCATATCAAAATCCACACCACACAGTAACCTTTTGGGGATGAAGTGGTCGTTCTTGAACCTGCATTGGATTGTGATTGCTCCAATATCGGAAATTTTGTTTCTTAACACAACCATCCATCCAAAAGTGGGATTCGACGCTGAAGATGAATTTAAGACAAAAAAGTGGTCAGCTTCCAATTGCTCCATAGCCCAGTCAGCGAATATACGGCGCAACCTATGGTCATTAGGTTTTAGTTCTTGAGTTAACACCATTTTGTAAGCGTGAAACTTCAAGTCAATGCAGAATTCGCCAAGTTGTGGTCGGCGAAAGACCCTATTCTTGCGCTCGACGAGCAATTGATTTGTTTCCGTTCTAGCGTACACTCTCACGAACGGCGCCTATGTTTTCGTTGGTGCGCTTACGTCGATTACGTACAGGCGTTCTTTAATCGCTGACAGAACCACTTCATTAAAATTTGTCGATCAAACGCCGAATCGTTCTCTCGCAGGGACGATTATGCACACCGTAAACTTCACGCAATACATGGAAGGTTTGGTGAACAGATGATCCATTTTGATAATAAATTTTCACAATTTCTACGCGTTGCTGAATACTGTAACGTTTCATGGCTATTTTTCAATACAAACTGTAACAACGTGAAAAAAATAACTGCTGTAACTCAATAACAACGGCAGCTATCACATGTTAAAATTAGGACACTCTTGTTGAAAGACCCTTTATACAATATATATATATATATATATTGTACTTCAATGTTATTAACTTACATGCTTAAAATTCATCCGCCAAACAAAGTACATGTGCTCTGAGTTACACTTGGGTATATTAAAATGATAATGAAACAAAATTTAGGTATGGGGAGTTCCGAGAAAATCCCTGTCGCTTTCTTCAACGCGTCAGCGATTCCCTCGTGGGAGCATATTGAAGCAGTACGTTGAAGCATAAGGGTAATAATACATTAAGTGTATTTGCGTATCACCTAAATAAATGTAGAAACATGTAACATATTTTTAGAGGACTGTACAGAGTAGGTATACGCCGAGAAGGAAATATACCGTTAGGGACCGGAATGTCGGGCGAACATTTATTTTGTCTAATTACACACATGTGACTTGGAAAACAGCGCAGTCAGAGCGTTTAGGGTTAAAGATCTGAAGGAATGCGGAGCGAGGTGTGAAGACAGGGACTTGCAATCTGGAATCCTGCGCGAGCAGACGTGGGCAACACAACGGGCTGGCATGTGGCTATAACGTGATTGGCGATGGATTAGTTAAATATATTTGTGTGGCCGGATCGACTGCGGGGGTAGTTTAAGGAGGACAGAATAAAGCGTATAAAACAATATAAATGTCATCGGTTAACACGACACAAGATTAAGAGAACCCTATACATCCATGCACCTCGATATCTTACCGGTCTCCTTCCCCCCCCCGCGAAACCGATTTAGTTTCAACTGGTGTGTTAAAATTTGCTCCATATCAGTATCATACCTATGAAAATCAACATTTTTAAGAAATAATCTCTGTTAATGAATATCAACTCCATTAGTTTAAAAATATTTAATCCGTACATAGTCAATATATTAAAACTAATAAAATATTTGCTAGAAGATACCCGGAATGCATCGGATACGCGTTTTTGGGCCATAAATACCTACTGAATTGTATCCCCACCCCATAAAAGATAAAGAAACAAACAAAAACAAAAGAAAAGAAAAGAAAACACCATATACTATCATGTGCAAAGTAAAGTAAAAATACAACCTTTTCATTAAGAAATGATCTCAACTCCTGTAATGGTAATATCAAACATTTAGTTTTTTAAACTAATTCAACTAAGAGGTTGCTGAGATAGATGTTCACAAAAGTAATTCCTAGGAATTTAGTGCTGAAGACAAAGCAGATTCTGACCAAATATGTTAATAATGTCACACACATGGGGTTGTGACTGAGGTACATAGCTTGGAAAGTGAATGAAGAGACTACACACGGACATACCTTGAAATTACTGAATTTATTAAGCGAACCTAGCTAAACATCTACAATATGTCCGGTTTTCTTTCTGAGGGCAGACCGTCCTTTTGAAGCAAGAACCATACAGAATGCATATGTTGAACAAAAGTACTGAGTCAGATTTAACTATTCTGAACATGTACAAATAATACAGTTAAGCAATATTAATGAATCTGAGTTTACCTTACATGTGACTTATCTTCGGAGAGGTTTTTTTTTAAAGTTGCCTTGTTTAACCAGTTCATTATTACTGTGTTTTACTGTGTTCTTTACCGCTTATCACCGCAATTACACAACACAAGACCCACACAAACATGGCGGAACTCGAACCCGCGACCCTCAGCTTGGCGGAGCACGGAAGCCATACACTCCAGCGACCACGGCTACGAGGGCCGGCAAAACAGAGTTGACGTATCGATGAGAGGTGGCACTGTGGAGTGGACGACCGGGCGTCGTATACCACAACTAACTGATCCCCAAAACAAGAACCCCCCCCCGCGTTGCAGGCCGGCTCGATAGCCTTTTAAATTAAATTAAATTGAGTTTTATTTATGGATGCTCTTTAACTACTATGGTCCTTAGCGTCCCATTCTATATTGGGCGTTTCACAATGTATGTAATAATTTAGAATATAATGTAGCCTGAAATCACAAGATTTGCATAATTCTAAATAAATGTACAAAATGTGTCATAATTTATTGCACCTCTCATCAGTATACGTGACAATACTTAATTGTTCAACAAATAACCTCATGTCGCAAAATGATGTACCAGAGAACACTTAATATCTAATGAACACATATGAAAGCAGATAAATATTTACAAGTTAGAGAATACATTTAAAATAATAAGCATAACTTGAATCTCGATGTACAATACAAATCATGGAATGAAAAGGAACATTAGTAAATGTAATGCTATCAATGGTTGTATTAAAATATATCTAGGGAAAACAACGAGGAAAGATATAAAATTATGGCTGCATAACGTGGTATAAAAAGCAATGTTTCTTTATGAAAGTGAAACCTTGGTTTTAAAAGAAGCAGATATAAGAGCATAGAAACGTAGAAAATGCGCTTTTTAAGATCAGCTTTGGGATTGAGTCTGAAGTACAGGATGTAAGACGGGTATTACGAGGTATGTCCAGAAGGTAACCTCCGTTTTGAAATAACACGAAACCTTTATACATACAAAAGTTTTATTACATACATCTGAAACTACAGCTTTTCTCTATTTTAATACATAGTCCTCAAACAGATTCAAGAACTTGTCATACTTTTTCACAGTCTTTGAAATACCGTCTGCATAAAATTCTGCCGCCTGTGAAGTAAGCCAACCTTTCGCGGCGTTTTGAAGCTCTTCGTCATTGCCAAAGTGCTGAGCTACAAGTCACTTTTTTATTTACGCGAACAGGTGGAAGTGACTAGGGACCAAGTCCGGGCTGTACGGATGTGGTCAAAAATGTTGCATTTGAACTTGGCCATAAGTTCATTTGTGTTGTTTGCTGTATGAGGGCGCGTGTTGTCATGCAAAAACACAACACCAGAGGTCAGAAGACCACGAGGATTGTTTTGAATTGCTCTTTTTAATCTTGTCATACTTCAGACGCGTTTTATACACTTGGCGGGATTTGTTATTTCGGCGCTCATGCTGTTAGGTTATAACTAGCAAAGGCGCGACGCTACGATGCTCCACCTTGCACAGGGAGAGGCGTACTGAGTCACTGTGCACGCTCATGTCGAAATGGCAGCACTACCCCCACTAGTTGTCGTGCTATGCATGAACGGAGGTTACTTTCTGGACAGCCCTCGTACAACTTACAATTACTCAGAAGCAATGGTACAGCCATGTTTGGAGGATGCCTCATGATCGTCTACTTACCAAGTATTGGTTTACTCTTCTAAGGGAAGACGATATGTGAAGCGGCCAAGGAAGAGATGGGTATAGTAATCTCATTAACTATCTGTGAAAAAATTGCCAATAATTGCCAAAATTCATAAATAGGCATTTTAAAGTTATTAAATACTTCAAAGCTTCTGCCTTAGTTCTATGTAGGTTTTATAGCGGTAAGATCTTTCAAAGCATGTCATAGAGCGATTTAGATGTGTGTCTAAAAGCCTAAGAGCCTATAAAATTGCACTTAAAGAGATACGTTTTGCTTATGTGAAAGTGAAACACTCAAGAGAAGTCCAAGGAATCTTAAAATACTAAATTGGCTGCAGAACAGCAGAAAAAGGTGAAGGGGGACTTGTATATGTAATAAATGCTTTTCAAACCACATTAAATAAAAGACAGTGTTATTTTGGCACTATCATTTTTAAACTCCCATTTTCGGGTTTTCATTTCTGAGCAAATTCTCATTTTAAAATTGTTCCACACGACCTAGTTTACCGTCTAATACAAAGAAATTTCTCCTACGTCCTTGTTAATAACAGGATAAAAGTAATTATATGAATTTTTGTTAACATACTTAGTTGTGATGTTATTAAACAACAGTTTTCATATTCGGTAAATACTAGCGCAAAGAATTTAATTTTCATAATTTACATTTATTTTCTCCCAAACTCACAGAATAATTAAAATTCACCTCTACAAATTTATTTCTATACAGTAAAGAGTTGCAGCATTAAATAGTAATTTGTTAAAAAAATAATTGCTGCATGTGGAGCAATTTTTAAAGGAAAAAAAACAGAATTAATGTCTCTGAAACTAATTTAGATATATACACAAAATTTAGCCTACATGTTATATACTGAACCCTAATTGGTGTATTAAAATTTCAAATGAATTGGGCCGAAATTGTGTGGATGTTTTAAGTTTCATAGGTGATTATTCTTGAAATATCTACTTTGATGTCGGAACGTGTTACGGGAAGTCCAATCCTTTAATTTCGAAGCTGAGGAGCATAAATTGAAATAATCATAAATCGCAATGTGAAAACAAACTAATCGGAATACGAATAAATAAGTAAATAAACATAAATCTTTTAGAACCAAAGACATAGAACGTCCTAAAACTAATGAGAGTGGAAAATGCAACAGAGGTATATTTTCCCTAATCGCTGAACTGTAAAATTAAGACATATTCCTCAACTCAAAGCTGACAAACGCTTATAGAAGAATGTTAAGCTAATCAATGGAAGCCAATCTTCAAAGTATTGTTTTCCAAAGCATTAGAACTAGAAAACTGAAATGTTATATCTTTTTCATAGTAGAGTGCATGACCACTATAATTCTGTTCACAAACTTCCAAGTTAAATTTTTCTTTATAAGAGGATTACCACTATTAAATTCTATTAAATTATTTGAACTAAATTTCATTTATTAGCCATCTATTATTCTTTTGATTTCATTACTCACTTATTTATTAACGACCTTAGCGAAATACTGTCAGTCATAAAATTTAATATTTAGTATTGTCGTAACCTCTTTACTTATTCTAGCTCAATGGGGCTAGAGCAATAGGTACCGTAGCCGGATCGAACATTCTATCATAAATTATACGAGGTACGACGGGGCAAGCTCCACGAAATTATGAAAATATACCTAAAGGTCCCTAACAATATTCCTAATTCATTATGTGGATAAGGAAAGGATCTATCTACTATAGAAATTCATATTAATCCGAACTGGATGGTAACTATTTATTATAATAAAAAGGAATTACAATACCTCCTTGCCTGTCGGTGGGGACGCCATGCTGTACGCACGGACAAGCTGCACACACACTCTGACCCTGCTGCAAGCAGAACCTCGACTCGACTACTAAAACCCACGCTAACTCGGCGCCAGCACGCTACACTAAGAACCGGTTTTCCATCCCCTCTATTCTTGCACAACATATCCGATCTGGGCCACCAGGTCACGTACGCAATAATGCCAATAATGCCAACTCTATTACAAATGTCACAGTATGTGACATACTATCTTACAATGTAAATGGTACAATGTACCCTTGCGACTTGATTTATTTTCTTATCCAGTTTGTGCCACACTTTAAAAATACTTGATATAAACAGATGTGAACGAATAAGTGTGAGATCCCCATTACGCAGTTAACTGCTAACGCATCTTGTGTGATATAACGATGTTTTTGCAATTCATATACCGCGAAATTCTTCGGAAAGGAATATTTAAAGCAATTGTTAATTGTTCTACCACACAAGCATGTGTTGGACAAGGTTGGAAAGGTGGAATCAGACGACTGAAAAATTCAATGCCATAGCCGCGATTGAAGGTCGCCATTGGGTTATGTCATCTCAATACAATTTGAGATCTTCTTGACGTTTATTGAAAAAATTCGATTCGGTTGGGGAATTTAATGTCGTACCAGCATGTTGGCATGGTAGCCCAGTGGTTAGAATAACCGGACGTAAACCGGGAGATCCATGGTTCAAATGCCGGCAATGGCATTGAATTTTTCAGTCGTCTGATTTAAAGCAATTGTTTCTTCGTTAATCCTTGTATTTAATAATATATATTAAAGGTCTATGTATTAAGGTCAGTGGAGGCTATACTGAAAGGTCTATTTTGCAATAGAAGCAAAGTGGCCATTAGCAGGTATGACTGTCAGACCAGTTCTTATCCTTCTGTATCGTTCAATATACACGTGATTGTGATATTAACCAGCATATTTTTATTTTTAGTGTATTTCCTGTCAAAAGGAACAGTCGTGTCTGCAGAATGTGCTTAGAATGTGTAGACTATTCTGAATTATGCCGTTCTAGTAAGGTAGGACGAATTCTCTTTATAGCACAATTACTTCTTTAGTGCGTAAGAAACTAATACTTGTATCCTGGTTAAACATACACGATCGAATTGCGTTCTGCTAGAAGGCGAGATAATGGGATTTACTGCCAGTTATCGGAGAGGCCCTTCCTTCTGAGTCGGCTTTGTATTTGGCAACACAACATTCAAAATGCTATATTGATGCAAGTCCTCATTAACCATGCTAGTAACTCGAACTTATATAACGAGGTATTAAAGCCAATATGTGTTAAATAATTTGGGAACATTTGTAAGTTTAATACTATAGACTCTAGAATATATGTACCTCCATTCTCTATAATATGCATGAATAATCTGCAGTTTTGCATTTCGGAAATCTCCGATATTTCCTATCAGTACCTAATTATGTTAATGAACATTTTCAAACTTAATATAAAAGTTGTAAAATGTAAGGGTTATTCATGTTTGATAGTGCGATATTTTTGTAATTATGATCTAAATTATTTAATGCAAAACTCCGTTTTATATTGAAATCTCAAATTAGAGTATAATTGGGCTTGTTTCAGTATTCGCTATTACAAAGTTTAACTTCTGTAACTAATTTATATATGTTTGTTCTATTTAGTTAATTTGATTCTATTGTGAAAATTTGCTGATTTAGAACGCCACCCGATCATGAACATTTGAGATTTTAAACTCCAGTTCTTTTGGTATAGTTATAATCTCCTATTTTCCTTTAGTTGTAATTTATGTTTACCTTTTTATAATATAAAGGCCAAATCTGTAAACGGAAACAAATAATTTGGACCAGAAGATTGTTAATCAGAAATGGGAAGAAAGTGACTAAAAATTTAAGACATTTGACTCGGAATAATTCTAATAAAAATAACGAAGCATTGCGTTTACTATAATAGTGTTTTCACTGGAGGTGCATGGTGAAGGGTGGTTAAAATGAACTTGTGTTACCCTTGTGTTCATAATGTGAGTCTTCATTGCTAACAAATTGCTTCCATTCGCTCACGGTACCTGCTCTTGACAACAATAATACCTTCTTTGACTCGTTGCACTCAAGTTTGCATTCTGTAGTACTCGGTTCTGTCTAAGAGTTTGTGTTTCCGGCAATGTTAGTTGTGCGTTAATAGTGATACACAGTATAGATAGGTTTACTGATGAAGAAATGGCCGATAGCACTTCGTGTATGGGGCCATTGAATGCAGTGAAAGAGCGACACAACGACGCTTTGCTAATGCTGTTCCCGCACCGACGGCGACCACATCACAGTACTTTTGCACCTGTACCTAGATGCCTACGAGAAACTGGATCCTTGCGTATTAGAATGGAAGATGTTGGCCTTGCGAGGTGTGTCAGAACACCCGATCTGATAGAGAATTGTTACACGCGATTGGTGACAATTCCGCCGCTACTAGTCGGGGCGTTGCACCAACTCTGAAAAAAATCAAGAACTGTTTTGAGAGTTGTACACAATTAGCAACTGCACGGGTTTCATCCACAGAAGGTGCAGTTATTGCAGCCAAAGAACTCCCATTTCGAATGGAGTTTGTAAAATGGTTCCTACAGCAATGTGCAGAAAACCACAATTTTCCTGCTTAGGCGTTGTTTACAGACGAGACCAAGTTTGCAAGAGAGGGCATGTTCAACAAAAAGAATGTATGGTGTTGCGAAAATCCATACGCACCGGTGTGTACATCCTATCAACAACAATTTGCTGTGAATGTATGGGCTGGTGTTGTCAACGATTTTGTGTTTGGACCTTACGTGCTTCCTGATACACTGAACGGAGTCGTGTAGAAAACGTCTCTTCAACATGCCCTGTCACAGTTCCTAGAAGCTGCGCCGCTGAGATTCGTCAGCTTATGTTGTTTCAACGTGATGGGGTACTGGAACAGTTTGCACTCGATGTTAGGGAACACATTGATGTATAGTTTGGACGACAATGAATTGGTTGCGTGGCCCTGTTACATGGCCAGCGCAGTCACCAGATATGACACCAATGTACTTCTTCTTCTTCTTCTTCTTCTTCTTCTTCTTCTTCTTCTTCTGGGGGCATGTAAAGAGCCTAGTTTACGAGATGGCTGCGGTGAATACTCTCATGGACCTGGGTGCTAAGATTATCGCAGCCGCGGAATAGTACATCAAATTCCTGGAATGCTTGAGGTGTAAGACAGTCGATGGAGCGTTGCTGTATCATGGAGGCTGGCGTGATCATGGAGGTCGACATTTTGAACAATACCTGTAAGGGAGCAGTTCTGCATTTGTTATGTACGGAATTGTACACTGACAGAGTGAACAGACTCTAATAAAGGTGTGCGTGTTTCGTCTGCGGAATGTTGTACATTTTGGTTATTGACTTCGTATCACTTTACACCAAATTTGAATTTTTGATGAAAATAGTGATTCTGTATAAACAAAAGGGGCTTGGTGAGAGAGAAATGTAATAGAGACACTGATCACGGAAAATACATACTCTAAAATTATTGTTTTGACCGTTTCCGCTTATAGACATCTAGTGAAGTGCCCTGACAGTAGAACAACAATACTTTATATTTTCATTGTTCACTGAAGCGCTTTTCAAACATACCAATGTCCTGGTTGAGTCTTTTTCCATGCTCATCGCTAACTGCGCCGAGGTTTTGGGAAAGATCCAGATGCGAGTTCAAAAAGGTAGTTTTAACAACATACTGCAGCCTATAACACGAACGCATTTCACTACGTCAAACAAGATCTTGATTGTTTTCAGCCTTCTAATTTCCAAGGAAATTTGAGCATATCGACTAAAATGCCCGCCAGTTCTCCTCCTGACAGTTTATTTTCAAACCCTTCGTCATACATCACTGCTTTAATTTGTTGGCCAATAAAAATTTCCTTTTACCTTTGTCACACTTAAATTTTTTAATTTGTTTCTGAGATGCTAGGAAGCCAATTCTTCTATGTCAAGTGGTTTTACAAAGCTTTCATTAAACGAAATTTAATGAGCAGTGGTGGAAGAAAACTGCATTGCGGATTCACAAGTGGTTCATGTGACATGATTTTGGTATCAGGAATGTAGTTTTTTCCCGGGGCCAGTGTTTACGGATGTAGTGATTTTTTTCCATTATGGCTATCCCCTATACAAAGGGAGCAGCGGAACTTTGTTTCTCCTTGTTGCATGCCTGTTAATATCCCAATGACTTTTAAGTCTCCACAAATGTGTCATTGAATGTAGCGTAGTCAGTTAATTTCAGTATAGCACTCATTATTTCATATGTTTCCTTTGTATTTACTCACTTTATGCTACACTAACAGAGGGATAAGCATTACCTCTGTGGAGGAGCACTGCCTTTAGAATACTTTTGGATGAGTCAATAAACAGGCGCTACATGATGTTCATGTCCCAACGCCTTTCACATAACAGCACACAATATCTTCTTTCCCTGCAAAATAGTCCCCTAAAGTTGCTGTGTTGTCTTCTAAATTAACTTATTTTTACACCCTTATCTAACAGATTTCAACCTTGAAGCCTAGAACCCAGTAATTCTGCATCTGTTTGAGAGAGTTTTAATTCCCGCACAACATCGTCAAGTTCTCTCTCTCTCTCTCTCTCTCTCTCTCTCTCTCTTTGGTTTCATGCTGTGCACATGTCAGAGTTGTGGAGGTGTGAAGGGTAACTTTGGTTGCTGAACAGAATATTTGGATTTGGGCGTGAACACCTTAACATCTGTGAAACAAAAGTAACAATCCGTTACGTGGTCTTTTTGGTCTTTTGGAGTACGAACCCATAGGCATTCCAAATTTCATTGTACTACATTTTCTTTGCTACCAGTTTCTCAGATTCTTGGAATATGAATTGCAGCATATATGTGGAGCCCAAGACTTATTCAGGTCTCCAAATCTACATCCAAAATATAACTTATACGCCTTTCTAATAAACGATGGCAAGGTACTCTTGAATGTAAGTTCGCCACAAACATAACAAAATAAGTCCGGTTTATTGTTATACTGCACTGAACGTAGTGTAACATTTGTACAGTTCAAACTTAATGTCACTCCAAATACATCAGAAATTCAGTGAAAGTATCACACTGTGAATGGAAACGTTTAAAATTGAACAAAATTTACAGTTAAAATGTTGGAATTGTGGAATGATCAAACTGGCAGTGAATGTCTTACACAGATATGTATTGCTAAATGTGTGTACATCTATCCCTGCTGTGAAAATGTTGAGTAGAATAAGCAGGAGATTCCAAAATGAAATTAAATTTACAAAACATAAATATTAGAGAGGGAAAACATAAAACAAAACATTACAGATTTTTTGGGGAAATGGTTCGCGTTAGGCAAAAATTCAGTGGATTCATTATTTTCAGCCATAAATATACCAGAAAAATATTTTTTCATCTAAACGACATTTTCCAGGTTGTACAGACTTCTTCATGTTGTAAAGGTATTTCGACAGAAACAAGGGTGATGGGGTAACAAACTGAATACATCATAATGACATATTACTCTGTAAGGACCTACCGGAGACCATGGCTCCCTTATACCAAAGTGCTCGGAAGGTATCTCTGAAGAACCTCTGAAATTTTGTCGGTAGAGTTATGGTTCACCCTGCATGTGTAACAGTAATTGCAACAATAAGCAGTAAACAGTAAAACAGAGGAAACGCGGTAATAATAAATCGGTAAAGACACGTAACATTAAAACAAATAAGCAGTTACAGATGATACGCAATAGATGTGACTGTCTACCGTGGGAACGGGAATGCCAGTGGACCGGATATCTTCCTTCACTCGACTACTTTTTGGGGTTCAATAGAATGCGTCTCAGGTTTCACGTGTTTATGCTATATATAAGATTTAAGTAAGCTGAAAAGAGTAATAATTTACACATTAGTTCACATTTCTGCTATTATCTTCAGCAGCCTCTTTCTTCTTATCAAACGTATTCCCGGAACTCAGCTATTTGCTTTCGTTTCCAATAACTTGAAGAGATAACTTCCATTTTACTCGATCATGATGATTATTATTATGTTATACACTGTAACTGGGCGATTAATTATGGACCTGACTTGAGTAATAAGAATTCCGAGTACAAAGGGACAAAAAGTTTCTTTGAAAGGCTCTCGAAGATGTTTAATGAAAATAAATGTTGACAAAAGAACTGACAGCGAAAATACAGAGGTGGATAATTATTTCATTTCTTCTACAAGTTTACTTTATTACCTTTTTTTCCTTTTTTCTTTTCTTTCTTCTTCCATTCGTTTGACTGGTTATAAATACGCGTAAAGTTGCACTGTAAATTCAGCCCCTTATTGCATGTACAGTGATACGAGAATTCTAATTTTACATTTTAAGTACTAATTTAGAGAGAGAAAATGATATATTTCGCCTTCTCAGCTAGAGTCGTACACTCGTGATGTAGTGGTTACCGTGCTAGCCTTTAGTTCCCGAGGTCGCGGGTTCAAACCCGGCGCATGGTGATAGATTTTTCGGACGTAAAAATCCTTAGCATGGTTTCCTTCGGAAGAGAAGTAAAGCCGGTGGCCCCGTGCCGTACATTTACGGCACGTAAAAGTACCTCAAGCCCGATAAAGAGGCCTCTAAGCAAAATTATCGATCTTTCACGCCCAATATAGAGTGGGACGCTAAGGACCACAGCATTTCAATTTTTTACCTAAAGGTGAAAAGACGTAATCCATCTAGCAATTCACGCTCTATACCTCGGTGTAATAACCAAGAGAGAGTTCGTTACTTGCTTGTAGATTTTACTTGCTTTCGTTACTTGCACGTTCTAAATGAAATCGAAATATTTAATTTTATAGAATATTTATTTCCTAAATTCGTCAAATTTAAGAGGCATTTTGCGTCCCTCGGCATACTGCTGTAAGAATAGCACACGCGTCAGTTTTTGGTCTAAACATTGCAGAGCCAGAGTTTTACGTACAATTCTAACAACTTCATTACTGAACAAAGGGAGAAAAATTTGCATAGATGTGTCAGAAAATCTCAAAGATTATACAGCAGATATTCTAGCACTCACTTGGATGACTGACGGTGAAAAATTATAATTAAAAGTAAATGTACCCCAATTTAAAGAAATGAAAAGGCACATCAGAGTATTAAGAAATCTTAATTGCAGCTAATTATGATGCTTAATAATAAATCAGTTATATACTTAAAAGCAGATAAATGTAAAACGCTGCATTTCGGATTAAGATGATTATAATCAACATTATTACTCTGTTAAAGAAGGAAGACTACATTGAACTTAATCAAAACTCTTTGAATAATTGTATCACAATGGATAAACAAAGTTCTACCCAGGGTTACACTGCTTGTCAAGAATTTATAATTATCCCCAGAAAAATGACCAGTGAAAACTTACGTATTGGCTAAAACATGCCAGGTTAAGTGCTAAAAATTCCTTATATTTGAATGCAAAGTTAAAAAGGTATTAAAAACTGGACATTAACGGAAAATTAGTCCCCTTTAATGTTTTATGTTTTTTCACTGATGTACTTACAGAGAAACTCCTGGATTAATGAAACAAGTTCCTACAACTTAATGAAGTAGTTGGCATTCTTTAGAATGAAAGAAAGCTCATTTCAATTATTGCAAGTTCCTTACTTAGAGTAAGAAGCATTTTATACACCAACTGCCACCATTACTTGTATACTTAAGAAAGCATTTTATGGTGCAGCACCTTTTCAAAAATATAGCTATTTTCACACAAACAGATCAATATATGCATTTGAGGACACGAAATGAAGCAAAATAAGCACCGTTTGTTGCACCTTTATGCACTTTTTGGCGAGATTACTACATTTTGCACATTTTCTCTTCTGTTTCGCGCTTCAGCACCTTTCCCGCATTTTTATGCATGCTTTTAATAGATTAAACAGAATTTTTATTCTCTTCTTGAGCAGATTTTAAGATCTTCTTTAATCAGTAGTCGACAATGCTAAATAAACATTAAAATATACTTTATGGAAAACACCAGTAACTACCCATATCCCCCGCAACAATGGTCAACCTCGGCAACAATGGTCAACCTCAGTAACAATGGTCAACCTGTAGCTGTGAAATCAAATACAATTTAAACAATGATTCTGCAACAGTTGAAATCTAAATTCCGTTAGTGCTGGTATAAATTTAACGGTTCCTATCTATCGACTGTGTACTGCCTTGTTAGCCGTGTTTATGTTTTACCAGAACAGACTTTTCACAAGGTTAAGACGGTTACGAAGAAGTTGTGTGCACTTTCAGAAGAATTCAAGATACAGTTTATCGAAGCTGATGGCGGCATTCTGCGACGTACCGTCTACGAAGTAAGTATTGCAATCGATGAGCAGAATCAAAGAAACATAATAAACCAGCACATCCAGAACAACAAACACTTAAAGAACATAGAACTTCGCAAATCGAAACCGAGGCAAACTTCAGGGTCGGAAAAGCAGCGGTCATTGAATGAGTTTAGTGCGGATCTTGCCATGGCATTAAGCCAGTCAGGAATTCCAGTCCACAAGATAGACAATCGTAGATTCAAATCATTTCTTTAGAAGACACGCGAAGGTCAATACCGGATGAGAGCACTCTGAGAAAAAAGTACACACAGCCGATTTATGAGAATGTCTTAAGCAAAATAAAAGAGGCGGTGGGCAAACATGAAGTAGGATTCATTTTTGATGAAACTACTGATGAGCTGCAAATATATATTTTGAATGCCTGTACAATAATGCAATCATTCAACGACTCATGTATACGAAACTGTGGCCAGGGGGCATACAAAACAAAAAAGCAAGGCTTGTGGTGATTGATCAAGCACGCTACACCCTTTCGGTTTTCTAACAATTGAAGGGCATGTATTCCAACCTTAATCATGTGAGACGCATTGCACATATTGTACACCGTGTTTGCGAAAGTATCATAGAGCATTGCTGCAGAGCATTAATGCTCTGAAGAAGATTCTGGTCGCCAACTTTTGTATCAAGAAATGACTGGGCTACACGTTCCATGGTTTCCTAACATCACAAGGTGGAAAACTTGGATACGATGTGCAGGTTTCTTGTGCGAAAACTTCGATAAAATCAAGCACTTCATATGCGCCCTAGACCCAATGGACACAGCAGTCATCAAGCAGGCCCAACAATTAGTTAACAACAAAGACCTTTAGTTGGAACTTTTTGCAATGTATAGTTACAAGTATTTGTCTGATGTGATTCAGAGTTTGGAAGAAGAAAATATGTAGGAGGAACAGTGGAAGTAGTTGATGAGTGTTAGGGACAATTTTGATGGATTTGCTAAAGACAAAATCGAATTACATTTTAAGAGCAATCCAGGTATGGAAACCTTTGCAACTTTCACTGAACTTCCTTTACGGGTGCTGACAAGATATGCTCCATTGGTTTCTGTAGATATCGAGCGGAGTTTCTCCGTATATAAGGAGCTATTGGGTTCAAAGCGCCAGCGATTTAGTGTCCAAAGTATTGAAATGCTGCAAGTTTTTATTTACTTATTCCATATAACAAGTTTATGAATTTAGAACACAGTAAATGGTAAAAAGGAAGTTAATGCAGCTGGTTTAAATCTAAATAAAGCAAGTTCATCAATACCCTTTTTTCATCTTTTTGTATGTATTTTCAGAACCATTTTCCCCAATTTTCTGACCATAACTATCATCCTAAAATTCTTTCATTCTATATGAATTTGCTTGAGACAAGTATAGCGACATATATCACATATGTTCAAGCCCTGGTTCAGATTTTGGGCTATTATTGCTAGCTGAAAAATACTTAAAGCCTTGGATTTACTAAACTCTTAAGGTAACATTATAGAATTGACAATGGAAATAGAATGATATTGAATTTAAACATATATAAAATAGAGAACAATCCAGAATAGAGTATTTACAATAAAACCTACATATTCATAAAATTATATTAAAGACAGTAATATAATCCAACTCAAAATTTATATATTGTTTTGCACAGCTTAACCTTCAGATTGCTTCATCGGCTAATGAATATTTGAAGAAGGAATATACATATATTCAGGAATAGATAAGAACAATGGTTTTAATCCAAAGTTCAGATAAAATGGTTAAATCCTATAAAAGTAGAAAACAATTCAAATACATAAGCTTTTGAAAAGCTGCAAGGAGGAAGCTTTTAATTTAAAATATTCGCTTATCATCCACGGGTGTTAAAGAAATTTAAGACCAACTTTAACCTCGTGGAAGGAAACTTGCTCTACAAAATAGATACAGCATCAATAATCTGTTGAATAAACCTTACAAAAAACTAAAGAAGCTTCTAACAAAAGTGGAATTTATATCATTAAATGGAATAAGTGTGAAGTTTTATTTCGGAAATTCAGGAATTAGGCTTAAATAATACTCAATTAAAATAAATTTATATGTCTACAGTGGCTTATCATTTTTGAAAGACAAAATAGGAAAGAAGAAAAGAGATTAAGAATACAACTTGTGTAAAACCTTCTGGGAAGGCTGGGAAAGAATCCATATCGTCAAAAGCCGAGCGAAAACTTTAAGATTTTAATCTCCGCAGTGGAATGACATCTACCAACTTCTACCGTAGTCACCAGGAGGCAGCACGGTTTCAAATGAATACCAATGGTATAAGAAGCAGATTACCGTTAGTCGATAATGAAGCTGAAAAGGAAGGGATGTCCTCTCTAAGTACAAATAACCAAGGTGAAGCTCCTCAGCTGATCGACCTACAACAGCTATTAGTTAGTAAGGAGGAGGAACACAGGAAGGCAGGCAGATGAAATTTCCAAGGTACCTCAAGAAGCTGAAGTTGGAGAGTTCTGAAAAGGTTTCCTTTCTCCATAACTGTATAACACCAGGATAGTAGAAGAGTCATTTTTATGTATTTTTGGCGCTGATAGGAAATGGCAGTAAGCAACAGTGAATGAAATCCAGCTGCTTGAAGGACCGAAAATGGAAACCTTACATAAGCATAATAGCCTATATCATTATATTATAATGACACCAGCTATTTAAGGAGGAAGGAAAATTCAAACTTTTAGAAATTTTACGCTAAAGGTATTGAACAAAAAGGTTTAATGTGAGAATATTTCTAGTGATGGACAACGGTATTTGTATGTCCAATATATAAAAAGGAAGTCTAAATACTTAAAGGGGTAGTACTCTTCTAATAATGAGTAAAAATAACTGTGGGACTTTATAAAACATATTGAAACAGTGGATTAGCGAAAAAAAAACAAATTATAGTTGTTTCAAGCTGAGGAAATAACGTTCGAGATGAAATGCAGTACGGTACACAATATACAGAGTGTATAGAAACAACATCTACAAGGCTTAGTGTGCTGGGCGGACGGTAAAGTGATCAATTTTCATCAGGAAGCTTATGTCCGGAAATAAAGTAGAAATGCTGAATCAGAAATTGAGCACATTTGACTAGAAGTACGATCTTAACGACCCATACACGCCATGTGAACTCGTACGATTAATAATTCTATAAATACATGATAGGGATACAGATAAACAATTTCAATTAATAATAATTAATGCATAATGTAAGAAAAAATAGAACCAATTTTATAAATAAATAAGAAAGTCATCAAGCAAATTGCGTGCTTGGGAAAAGCAATTAGTTATAAGTCAGCGTAGCTAAGGCAATTAGGTGTACCGGCAAAC
This sequence comes from Deroplatys truncata, assembly GCA_030765065.1. Classification (NCBI taxonomy): domain Eukaryota; kingdom Metazoa; phylum Arthropoda; class Insecta; order Mantodea; family Mantidae; genus Deroplatys; species Deroplatys truncata. The sequence continues at coordinate 179,606,511 of CM060977.1, read as the reverse complement.
TCAGTTAACAAGAAATTCATTAGTTAGGGTTCAGGTAATTAGAACTCATTACGTTAAAAAAGCGTATATTTGCATGAAAATACACGTATACCAGTTCTGAAAATTAAAAAGGGAAATAATTCTTAGAACTGAATAACTCAAAGAGTAAAGGTTGTGTTTCAGATGCGCAAAAGAAGGTGGTGGTGGGTTAGCAGTAAAGTCGCAGTTATAGGTGGGACTTAAGTTAATAAAAGAGTGTGTACTCTAAAATTAGAGTGTTTCGTTTTCAATCTCTTACAGCCTTAAAGTATTTTAGATTTCAGAGAAGCGTTTTACTGTGATCGACTATCGACAGTCTGCTGCGTCTAGAAACCCCACTCGGGTCATCACATACTTGACGGTAGCTGCAAGGAGTTTACTGTTTAGGATTTCAGTGGCTCCTAGTTTTACTGTGATCGACAGTCTGCTGCGTCTAGAAACCGCACTCGGGTCATCACATACTTGACGGTAGGTGCAAGGAGTTTAGCATTTCAGTGGCTCCTAGTTTTACTGTAATCGACTATCGACAGTCTGCTGCGTCTAGAAACCGCACTCGGGTCATCACATACCTGACGGTAGCTGCAAGGAGTTTACCGTTTAGCATTTCAGTGGCTCCTAGTTTTACTGTGATCGACTATCGACAGTCTGCTGCGTCTAGAAACCGCACTCGGGTCATCACATACTTGACGGTAGCTGCAAGGAGTTTACCGTTTAGCATTTCAGTGGCTCCTAGTTTTACTGTGATCGACAGTCTGCTGCGTCTAGAAACCGCACTCCGGTCATCACATACTTGACGGTAGCTGCAAGGAGTTTAGCATTTCAGTGGCTCCTAGTTTTACTGTGATGGACTATCGACAGTCTGCTGCGTCTAGAAACCGCACTCGGGTCATCACATACTTGACGGTAGCTGCAGGGAGTTTACCGTTTATCATTTCAGTGGCTCCTAGTTTTACTGTGATCGACAGTCTGCTGCGTCTAGAAACCGCACTTGGGTCATCACATACTTGACGGTAGCTGCAAGGAGTTTAGCATTTCAGTGGCTCCTAGTTTTACTGTGATCGACTATCGACAGTCTGCTGCGTCTAGAAACCGCACTCGGGTCATCACATACTTAACGGTAGCTGCAAGGAGTTTACTGTTTAGCATTTCAGTGGCTCCTAGTTTTACTGTGATCGACAGTCTGCTGCGTCTAGAAACCGCACTCGTGTCATCACATACTTGACGGTAGCTGCAAGGAGTTTACCGTTTAGCATTTCAGTGGCTCCTAGTTTTTATTACGGAAACGGATATTCTAAACCGCGAGTTTGATACTTCAGAAGTTTTCATATATAATAGTTCAATCAAGACAGTTTCTCGTCCTGAGAAATCGTTTAATTCTTCATTCTTAAATTGTCAAAACTAGTTTCAAATAGCTCCTCTATTAGTCCCCAGTCAAATCAACTGGTGTCGTCTAGCCTCACACCTACCCACGTATATCCTGAGAGAAACATCTCATAGCCCACCACTGTAGCAGTCGGCAGCAGATTCATCAACATATATTGGCGACGGCATTGAAAGTGTCGTAGAGAGGTTAAATTGTGAAGAAGAAGCGTTGATCACAACGATGGATTTCATTTGAAGTAAGGCATCGGAAGGTCCATGTGTGCTTCGGTTTGGCAGTTAAGTAATGAATTTATCTTCGCTTTCTTTGTATATAAAACGTAAATTCTGAATATTTCAGTTCAAAACAAAAATTTTATTACTAAATTAGTAAACAGAAATTTGATTCAATTAATCTGAAAAATAACTCTTGTGTAGTTATGTTATATTCGTAAAACTAAACGTGCTGTCATCACACTGCTATTACATATTCGATCGCCATAAGGGATGGATGCTGAATTGCATACTCTGATAGGTACAAATAATATACAATATAGGTATAATAGGTTTTCAAATAAGTTTATCTTTTCTTGATGGTTTGTTTTTGCATTTCCGTATATAAATTTTTATGTAACAGCTTCCAATACTATACATAAGTAATATAAATGTCAACTTGCGCAACATTATATGTTGTCTGGATAATTAATACTACTTCAAAATCCAAGAAGAGTATCACAGCGCACAGAAAATTACGAAAGGGGTTCAAAATATGGATCCCCCACTTGAATGCAGGGATTACATCGGCGGTGCAGAGACTGGCGGACTAGTCAAATAATGGTTGAGGGCTCAGTATTTCAATCGCAGTGTGGATGCATGCGATAAGGTCCCTATGATGCTAGTAGTGGTATACACTATAGTCTGAATGGAAAATACTCAAGAGATGTAAAATGTGATGACTGAGGTGGCACAGAACAGGTCCTCATTTATGCGGCATCCAGGTGGCGCAACAAATTTACATCAAAATGAGCTGAAGCTCCGTTGTTTTTCAGGCACATTATCTGACGAATCCGTAGAGGTTTCACATCCAATAGTGAGGGTTTACATCGCTGAGAATAATTAGGTAGATTGGTCGTGCTAGTCTGGTTGAAAGAAAATACGAACCATTGATCTGGTCACCATTATTCCAGCCCACAAGTGCACATTGAACTTGTATTGATTACTTCTAATCATTTGCACATGTGGGTTTCCTTCTGTACAAACATGAATGTTATTCAAGCTTACAATGTCATCGGTGAATAACACCAAGACTGAAGTTGTGGCTGGAGTATATAGCGCTGCAAATACCGTTGTAAAATATAAAGTTGAGTAGGTTGTCTCTTAAAAATGTCCGTTTTTAAGTTTAGTGTTTTATAGGATAGAATTGGATCCATTTGGTTCACTAATCCTATTTACAGAATGCGACGGCTAGTATTGCGTATATTGGGAGAATGCGTCAGTTGTCAACACACAATCACAAAAGGAAGTTCAAGGTTTGAGATTGGTCCTTCTAAAGCTTACTGGAAACTAGATTATAAAGCTGCTGCCACGGCTCAAGAAATGTGTGAAGTGGAAGGAGCGTTAGTAGGCATATGGTTCCAACGTTTCAACACTGTAGAAGAAAACACTAAAGATTTACCGCGTTCTACTAGACTTAAATTATAGCATATTGAGAATACACGTAGAGTTCTGGAAGAACATCCGCAAAAGAATACTCGTAGGTGTCAGAAGAGCTTGATCCATCAAAAGATACCAAACATCACCAGATTAAGAAACATGGAAAATCAAACAAAAAATGTAGATCTGTACCTCTGTACATCAACAGGCTCCACGTAGAGTGAGCTGTCATCAACTTATCTATAATACCATGGATGATAGATTTATCAGGAGAATTGTCAAATGTGATGAAAAATGCGGTATTACTGTAAACCTGACGCCTCAAAACAGTGGCTCAGTTCCGTCAAACTGCCAAAGTCATCGTTAAAAAAAATCATTCGGTCGCAAAGTAATGTTGTCTGCCTGGTATAAATTTGAATGAGTGATTCACTGGAAGTTTGTTCCAAACGGCCGTGCAGTCAATGCAGATCTCTATTCTCAACAGCTTTAACAAGTTCATGCAACTTTGAGACGGAGATACCCAGCATTAGTTAACCGAAACAGACTTCTCTTGCAGCAGGACAGTGCAACACCCCATACTGCATGAACAACCTTGACAAAAATGCAGCAATTGGAAGGAGTCGAACTGCTGCCACACCCTGCATACATCCCTGATCTTGTGCATTCAGATTACCATCTGTTTTGATCCATGGCCGTTTCTTGCGTTTGAAGAAATTTCGAAAACTTTGAAACTGTGGAAGTGGGTTTCTTCGCATCAAAAACCAGACTGATACAGTTGCCGGATAATAACCATCGCTGAAAGACCATGGAATGTGATGGTCTCTATTTTGAAGAGTAGTGTAATCTCTTGTCAGAAAACGTTCCAAATAACGTTTTGCTTAAAAAACTCACATTGCTTATCAGACACCATCTATATTAATGGACGCCCTTTAACTGATATGGTTCTTAAGCGTCCCATTTTATATTGGGCGTGAAAGATTGGAAATTTTGCTCAGAGGCCTCTTTACAGGTTTGAGGTTCTTTCACGTACCGTAAATCTACAACGAGGGACCACCGGTTTTACTTCCCTTATGAAGAAAGCCATGCTAAGGATTTTTACAACCGAAAAGATCCATCGCTCTCAGCCGGTTTGAACCCGTGACCTCTGCAGCTAGAGGTTAGCATGGTGCAGAAGGTGGACCAGGGGAGTGTAGAGGAAGAGAGGGGAAGGACCAGTCATGCCGATAGTAAGTGCCGGTATCGTCTCAAAGGTCAAATTTACTTTTGTGTATGCTCGTATAATTCAGCGACCTGATGTAAGAGGAAAGAAGACGAAACTAAATACTTTTCCATTTTCTAGATCCATCTTTACATAATATATTTTTTAAAAATCAAATATTGCACTATTTTTGAGGGCGCTACAGAAGTTTAAGATGCATTATTCAGTTCCTTCCTTGAGAAACAAAGTGCGCATAATGCATATTTTGTTTTAACGTTTGTTGCTAATAATAATAATAATAATAATAATAATAATAATAATAATAATAATCGTTTCATAATTACCACCAATAGACTGCTCTATGCGCACTCCTAAACAAAAGGTATTTATTATCTTGAATATAGGTTTAGTTTTCTTCTTAATTTTCATAGAGATTGAACACAACGTTTAGCGCTAAGTGTGTAGTTCCATACAGTTGGCACATTCAATTGTGATAATGTTCAAGTAACGTTTTAAAAATACGGAAGCAAAAGTAATATTTGGAGCTTTTGTTGACAATTCAATTGTTTTCAAAAGTAAACTTGCTTTCAAATTACAAATCTGAAGAAAGGAAGACAAAACTTGGACACCTTGTATAATGATTCACATTCTGAATTCTTAAAATGCTTCTCTTCCCTGGCCTGGAATAGAATGGGATATGTAACGGAGGGGACACGACCCCGATCCAGTGAATGAGGATATTGTACTTGTGACCTCGAGAGGGCGCCTCGGGAGGGAGGGAGGGACAATTTGAGAGACAGAGATACCGGGCGGGCGGAACCAGCAGTGGCGGCAATGACAAGGTTCCTAAAGTTTTCAGATAGCGACACCCCGACAGTCGGGCAAGCAGCGGGTACACCAATTCACACAGAGGGTCCAACGCCCCCGGCAACCAGGCGAAGACCGAGAGATGGATAAGTTTCCCAGGGATCATTCTTTTTTTCTGCCACACTGCACCGGAACACCATCACCGACACTTACAACTCTGAAACAGAACTAACGGAGTTATGGATGAATGAAATGAGGAATGGAACGATATTCTGGGCTGAGAGAAACCACATCAGAATTGGGCTGATGGCCCGGGAAAACTCCCCAAAAATCCGCGTCAGAGTGGACAATCGCCGGAAAGCGAACTAGGGATCTACCGAATGCGAGTCGCACGCGTTACCGCGGCGAAACTGGAAGATCCTTAGTTGAAATCTCGGCTATGACATTGAATTTTTCAGTCTGATTCTATACCTCCAAACTTATCCTACAAGGCTTGAGTGAAACAGCCTTTTTGTTAATTGAAATGAACCGTCATTATAAACTTCGTTGTAAGTATAAGAAGAATGCAGTAGCTAAAATGACAGTCGTTTGGGTGGGTGGGTTATGCTGGAGGTGTTAGTTGAAGGTAACATTGTTTATTCTTTTGGAGGACAGACAATCAAAATATGTTTACGACAACAACTCTTTAGGAAGTTTGGAGTGGAGGTAGCGCATTCACTTCCGTCTCAGAAAATATAAAAGCGCCTTGCCTCCAATCCGATACATCATTATGCTTCACGGACAGTGTATTCATAAGTTACTGCTGCTGCTACTGATGCTGCCACACTTGTTGGGATCAACCTGCCCAGTGCATCGACAACTGCGAAGACCAATACCAGAAGTGGCATAAATTGTCACGATTAAGGTAAAGTGCACAGAAAATTATAAGTACACTATGATAAATAAAGAACTTATCTTAGTTGATGATGGGTAGAGAAAGTAGTGAGTATTGAAAACCAAACCATTTTGTTTTAACACTTGCTTATTATACAATAATATGATCCCTCTAATTCCTAAAAATAGTGTGCATACTGCTTATGTCCCAGTGTTGTAATGTTATTGTTGCTTTCTTTTCATATTGGTTACTTTCTTATAGCCAAGTCTAAGGGAAATGTGTTGGAATGATATTTTCCTTAGCACTCTAACTTCGTAGAGCAGGTATGAGCTAAGGCACCTGACATAACCTCTCGATAAGACACCTCGCTTACCCCTACAGGTGGAAAGGAAAACATTTTGAGCCGTCTGTACCACTAGACCACGAAGGACGACATAAATACCACTGCGTAAGACGTACCTGTTAAGGGTGGTCCTCAACTATTAATGCATGCACCTTCTGCATGTGATATGTATGTAGCTGTTGTTCGCGGACAGCAATGCACACGTTAGCATGGCATATGCCAAATGCTTGTGTCAATTCACGTGTGCTGGTCGTCTTCGATCTTGCTTCGAACCATCTCAACACATCCTCATCAAAAGCAATTGCTCGATCCAAGCGTGGACGGCCTGTATACACTTTTGGCACCAATACCGGGTAGAAATGCTGAATAATTAATGCAATATTCAGAAGGCCTGTCTAATGGGCAGAAAATTTCTCAATACACACACTGCGTATAATAAAATATAAGAGGCAGAAAAACGCACTTTACCGTACGAAGTGTACATGCTAAAATAAAATTTTGGAAACACACTAGGCCGAAAATGGAGTCCCGGAAACACATCTGGTGGAAAATACGATTCCTACTTGCAACTTAGTGGTTTATATTAAGTCTTCGGAACGTTTACAAACGACGAATAATGGAGGATATTTCCGTTGGGAAACCTTTACGATGTAATCGAGCAGCAACTTTACTGTTATCATCAAACTTGCTGAATATAAGCGGTCTTTTACACGTCGCTATGCCGCCAATTACTTAACTATACTGGTATACAGCACAAATGAACCGAATGAGAGCCATGTACTGTGGAGGAAGAGTAGGGTGCGCCTTAAGCTGATGAGTAATAGTTTTCATCATTATGTATTAGGACACCAAAAACAATTCGATGAAACTCCGGCGCCACACCACGTCATTAAGTTTCGTACATGGATATCCTCTTGTACAATGACCGGTTTATTCTCCCGCCCAACATACGGGAGAAATACGGGCTGCCGTTGTCGGAATTTTGCCTACCCACGCTGTATTTATGTTAGATTTAGACTGAAGAAAACAGAAGATATGGAAACTACGCTATGATGTTTTCGGAAAGCTTTCGAATGAGTTAAGACATGTGCTATCCTGAAATTATGGACGAAGGGTCTGTTGTGAAGAAGTATTAGGACACTGCAAGGAATATAAAAGAAACATGAGTTCTTCTTAAATTGTGACGTAATATAGTATGTAATATAGTATCTATATTATAGATGTTAATTCGGCGGGGAGTAAGGCAAAGTTGTATTCTGAGACAGTAACTATGGTTATATATGCCATATATACATTAATGTAAATTATGATGTAAAATAATATTAATAATCAAAATACTGGTTATAGAAATAGAAGCTAAGGTATAAGATTTATATATGTGCAAGTGTAGCTGGAGCTGTGGAACCCTTGTTAAAAGCCGATAAACATATCTTTGTGTTAGAATTAGGGCCCAGGCAAAAAGGACTTGTACGAGAAAGTCATAAAAGCCAGACCTTGAGTCTTTGTGAAGTAGAAAAGGCGACAAGCGAACACAACATATTTTTGTAGAGAGGTCATATGTTTGCAAACGCCGAACAATAGCCGGGTAAGTCTTCTGGAAGGTTCCAAGCTAAACGAAGACAGACAATGAAATTTTAAGGAAGAATATGTTTAAAATCCTTAAGGGCAGAAATGTTAGTTGTAGCGTCTCCATCAGACAAGGCGGTTGAGTATAAGTGCTGCGATGTGAATAACCTACATGTACGATCTCGGAAGCAGGCGTTATTAGTTACTTCTTATAATGTAGTAGGAACGTTGAAATGTTATCGGTTTAAAAGTCCATACGAACGTGTGATAAATACTGCAATTATTTCTAGAGCACGTATAAAATATTTGATTGTTCAGCGACCGCAAGTTTGGCGCACAAACGTGGTAGTGCTTGACCGTTCTATAGCTCCAACTTAAGTAACTGTGTAGCTTATTACTAAAACAGTAAATGCGTGTGCCATTAAATAATAGTGTTCTTCATTGACTTAAATCAATGACTTGTTACAGTTGTTACTTTTTACCTTCCTTCCCGTATCACACCCTGCAAAGTTAAACATGCTCTACCAAAAACCTAGATAACAGCAGCCGTGGCAAGAAATAAAAACAACACTTTAAGAGTAACAACTAAAACACAAGATAATTATCAGTATCATCATAGTTCATGTATTAATTCATATATTAATATATCGGACATACTGCGAGTTATGCTCTCCCACCACGAGTGTACCGCAAGTTTGGCACCCAACGTGGGGCTAATGTAGCAAGCTTGACACTCATCCTGGTAGGACTAATGTAGCAAGTTTGGAGGCCAACATCGTGTGACTTGTAAAAAAATCGATTAAGTTACACATTTGGGAAACACCATTGTGAAAATTATTACAAGTTGACAGAAAAAGCTACGCGAACACAGGGAAGGAACAACGACGATCCATCGAAGAGCCCAGAAAATCACATCGAAGAGCCCAGCAGAGAAACCCAGCGAAGAGTCCAGCAGAGAAACCCAGCGAAGAGCCCAGCAGAGAAACACATCGCAGAGCCCAGCACAAAACCCAGCGAAGAGCCCAGCAGAGTAATCATTGAGGTGCAAAGTAAAAAAAAACCACGGGTACCAGAAAACTGCCAACAGGACATCAAATAACGCAGAACGTCAAGAAACAACGAACACATCTACAGCATCTTAGATCAACAAGAACTTTATTCATGAGAAAGGGGCACGAACTGCGGACAGCAAGACTACACCTCAGCTATACGTTTGGTCACCGTAAGATCGCAGCAAATAGGTCAGGCAAAACTTTATACATTAGTGGTGATAAAATTTCTTTGTAAATTTGCATTGTGCATGTTATACTTTAATGCAAGTGTACATGATACTTAGAAGTGGTAAGATTAGTAGGAGAAAGTGAAGTAGTAATATCCAATTAAATAGAAACTCTAAAGAAATGAAAGGGGAAAATTCAAATGATAGCATTGTCATTCCTTTGGATAGAGATGTATTAGATGTAACTAATTTTAGTGATAACAGTCAAAATATAGTACTAGAAACAGATAATATGGAAGTTGAACAGTGTGTAAGGGCAGAAATGCCGTTAGGTACAGAACAGGGCCAAGCAACAGAAACGAGAATGAACAAAAAACATACGGGGTTACATGATAATGCAGTCCCCCAGAAAGACAACACAACTCAAAGGGAAATATCCTAGCTAGGTAATAACGATCAGTTTAATATGATGACAATTCCTAGGGCTATATCAAACCTTAAAACTGATATGGACAATACATTAAATCAATATAACAAAGAATTGGATAAAAAGGTAGATCGGCAAAGCCAAGAACTAGGAAGACAGATTGCAAATAGCTTAAAGGAAAACAGGTCTGAAATTAAGAGAATAGAAATGAAATTAAACGATACTAGTAGAGTAATGCATGCAGACATGGAAGAACAGATTAATAACCAGTGTAAAAAGCTTGAAGGTAAAATTGCTAGTCAGATTAGCATAAATAGTCAAGGAATGAGTACTAAGTTGGATAGACAGACAACTGAACTAAGGGAAATTATAGACCATACAAATGCAGACTTAGTGCAAATTCAAATAGACATACGGGGAGAAATTACAGATATTCAAAAGTAAGGTAAAATAATGCAGGAAACGTTTGAATCTGTAGTGCAGGATAGCAATAAGAAATTTGAGAAACTAGAATATAGCTTGAATTCAATCATGAATAATAGAACTAGGATAGACAATAGTACAATTACTGATGCTGTGAACCATGTAAATATGCATGATAATAATGTAACTGAAAGGGGTACAATATCCTCTGGTTTCAGTAGTTCAGGAGGTGCTTCAGCTTGTCCTATAGCAGCTGCAATATCTCGTAGCCAAAATGCAAATTTAGAATCCAATACTAATGTATCTAATAACTTAGCAGAATATCACATGTTACTTAACGAATTACCTTTACCTGAATTTAGTGCTACCACCAGTCCGGTCCAATTCATTAATGAAATAACTGAATACTTTCAATTGAAAAGCGTTCCGGAATCACTTAAGATGACTTGACAACAAAACTTTGGAATGGCTACATATGATGGCCGACGGCGAGTTAAATTTCGAAACTTTCAGAGTACTATTTCTTAATAAATTTTAGAATTCCACGGTACAGCACCGTATAATAGCAAATTTAAGTCCTGGTAATTACGAGAGCAATGAAGCGTTGTCTATGTCAGACTACCTCATAAAACAAGCAGGTTACGTAAGATACCTTACCACATCCATGCAAGAGGAGAATTTTATCAACCTAATAACGTGACATTATCCCTTGCATATTCAGAACTACCTTCTCATAGCACGTCCGAGATCTATTTTGGAAATGACTAAATTAATATCTGCCTTAAAACAACAAGAATCAGACAATTCTAGAAGTTGGAACCCAAGTCATAGAGATAGACATGTACGCCAAAATAGTCGTGATGATAGACCATATAATTCACGAATGACACCTGACTACAGAGCTAACAACCGCTACCAGTTACGAAATAGCTATCAAAGTTATGTGCCAAATGCCAACAATGCTACCACAGGTACGACAAGAGAACATTAACTATGTTAGGACTGAAAGGCAACATAATAGAAGACAAAATACAAATGGAGTTCGCATATGCCAAGCGAGAGGAAATCACAGAACAGGTAGAAGTTATAGGTCACCAGAAAATTCTGTCAACGAAGGTACCAATAATTTCGTAAGAGGTGGAATGAATAATCGTAGATGTGGAAACAGATCTAGGGGGCGTGGCACCCACCATTACGAGAATGAACACGAGATTACAGTCACTGCAATGCGAAATGGTAGTCCCGTGTATACGGAAAATAACGCTCCGGAAAACTAAATATTGTTTCACTCGATGTAGGTGCTTGTGAAACAGGTTACCAGTCTGCAATAGTAGGCAAAATTAATTATATACCTACAGTCGATAACTGCATCAGGATTATTAAATATGATGACAATTTAGATGAGATATACGATTCGCCATATATTAAAGTGATAGTAGCAGGTAAAGAAATTAATGTAGCTTTGGATTCAGGGTCAACATCCTCCATATGTTCTAAAAACTTTTACAATCAGCTTATCCTGGAAGGAACAAAAATTATGTCTGCACCGGTATGCAATTTAATTTGTCGTGTAGCTATCGGGAAGAAGGCACAAACCATAAACATGCAGGCATTGTTAACCATTCATATTGGGGAAGAAGAAATAGAAATAATGTCCCTAGTTATCCCAAATTTAATATTTGATGTGATTTTCGGGTGTGATATGCTTCAAGAATATGCTGCCATTATGGATTTTGAAAATGATGAGGTACGGCTACAGATAGCGAATAAGGAAATTAAGGTACCATTCCTTAGAGAAAGTAAGATTAAAGTGCAACGAATGGCTCAAGAAGAAGACGTATACAATGAAGAATTCTTCATACAAAGCGTACAGACGCAGAGAGCAGCAGAAAGAGAAAACTTAACATCAATTGTGAATGTAGGTAAAAAGGACAACGACCTATATGTTTCCAACCCAGAAGAAAGCGACCGTAAGGAAACCAGTACTATAATAAAGGAAGATGGTCACCCTCCCCTACTAGCCGACGAATTCCAGGAAACTACCCTGAATGACATACAAAAACATATGCTACGTTAAAGGGTTAAAAGACAACGCGAAACAATAATTCTCATCACGCTACGAACCTAATGCAAATCCAGTGGAACGCGAGATAAAAGAAGTTGCGACGTATCTTAAATTATTATGTCATCACAAACAAAGCAGTTGGTACTCTTATATAAACACAATACAAGACCTACTTAATGAAACAATCCATTCAGTGACAGGATTTAAACCTATTGAGCTACATAAAGGCAAAATGGTCAATACTATTTCAAGTAAAATTCCAGAAGCAATCAATAATGCGAATGTAGAAATACCATAAAGACATGCCTAAACCCTATAAAACCAGAAAGACTACAGAACATGATAAAGAATAAAAAGAAGACGTAGGCTTATAATAAGAATATTGGGAAATAAAGTTAAAAATAAAGCTACCGATCGTAAGAGTGGATAGCCTTGTAAACAATTCTAAATGTAAGGAGTAAGAGTATGAAATAAGAATGTTTGAGACCTATAAAAATAGGTAAACTATATATGTGTATGTATATATAATCATACAGTTGATCAGCCTCAATGTACTTGAGATATATATAAGTGTAATAATCAACAGAAAGCTGAAATGATAAGATCTCATAAAGCTTTAGTTACTGTAAACTGTGTGTAAATATGCTAATGTAAATAGATAGAAGTAAGAGTTAACTTGTACAATAATTATTCCATAGTTCAAACACTAGAACAACCTAAATATATAGCAAGCACATGTCAATTGTTTTTCAGTTTTATGTATGTATAACCATTTTCTATGTGTTTCTTTTGTTATATATATATCAGATTATAACCTGATATACATAAATGAATGTGTCTGGATTGTATATTATTCAACATGTTTTGTTCCATTAAGTTAATACGTGTCAATGTCCATTGTAAGTGTTTATACTAAAAGTATAGTGAAAGAACGTGTTTTGCACACAGCAGCGGTGTTTGTAAACTTAACCCGGGTCAAACAACTATAATGACTTAGCTAAAAACACAATACAAAGTGCAGTGAAAGGTGTGTTGTTATTGTATAGTATGCAGTCAGGTAGGAGACCCATACTAAAGGACTGTAACAGAGTGAGAAAATTCTCACAGAGGTATATAAGGTGTGCCAAGAACACTAGACACCTATGACATGACCCATATATTCATGAGACGTTAAACAATATTAAAAATTTACATGTACATATATAAATTTTAAACATGTTTAAAGGGGGCATATTTGAGACAGTAACTATGGTTATATATGTCATATATACATTAATGTAAATTATAATGCAAAATAATATTAATAATCAAAATAATGGTTATAGAAATAGAAGTTAAGGCATAAGTTTTATATATGTGCAAGTGTGGCTGGATCTGTGGAACCCATGTTAAAAGCCGATAAACATACCTTTGTGTTAGAATTAGGGCCCAGGTAAAAAGGACTTGTACGGGAAAGTCATACAAGCCAGACCTTGAATCTTTGTGAAATAGAAAAGGCGACAACCGAACACTACATATTTTTGTAGAGAGGTCCCATGTTTGCAAACGTCGAACAATAGCCGGGTAAGTCTTCTGGAAGGTTCCAAGCTGAACAAAGACGGACAATGAAATTTTAAGGAAGAATATGTTTAAAATCTTTAAGGGCAGAAATGTTAGTTGTAGCATCTCCATCAGAAAAGGCGGTTGAGTATAAGTGCTGCGATGTGAATAACCTACATGTACGATCTCAGAAGCAGGCGTTATTAGTTACTTCTTATAATGTAGTAGGAACGTTGAAATGTTATCAATTTAAAAGTCCATACGAACGTGTGATAAATACTGCAATTATTTCTAGAGCACGTATAAAATACTTGATTGTTCAGCGACCGCAAGTTTGGCGCACGAACGTGGTAGGGCTCGACCGTTCTACAGCTCCAACTTAAGTAACTGTGTAGCTTATTACTAAAACAGTAAATGCGTGTGCCATTAAATAATAGTGTTCTTCATTGACTTAAATCTATTGTTAGAACTGTTACTTTTTACCTTCCTTCCCGTATCACACCCTGCAAATTTAAACAAGCTGTAACAAAAACCCAGATAACAGCAGCCGTGGCAAGAAATAAAAATAACTCTTTAAGAGTAACAACTAAAACACTAGATAATTATCAGTATCACCATAGTTCATATATTAATTCATATATTAATATATCGGACATACTGCGAGTTATGCTCTCCCACCACGAGTATACCGCAATTCTCTCGCATATACGTTTCAAATTCTTTGTGAAATATATACCGGGGATGTTTGAATGCAATCGAAGTTGATTCGCCTAGTATACAAGAAATTCCCAATACCACCTTGTTAAATGCAGATAAGCTAATTTTATGCACACATCAAATGGTGGTGTCTATAAAGTACTAAAGGCCTTAAAATCATATTGTAGAAATGAGAACAACAGTAAATGAAGTGAAAAACCAGATTTGACCCTCAAGAATAGAGTGGTGTATAGTAGAAAGATGATCTGGACAATGCAGCTTAGATATAGGAAAATTTTAAACTATTTTCATATCTGTGCATCACATAATCTCTGAATAAACTGTGGCTAGTACACAGACATCACAAAACATAAAACCATAGTAAATATGTATATACCCTTTAAGGGGAGTCTAAATGGCGAACGTTAGAAAGAATTTTAGTTTTTGTGTATTCTTGTAAATTAGTATTGTCCCTGTAATTTCCTATACATAACATTATTGTAGGCACAATACTTGTGCCTTAAATATGTTTTTTAAAACGGTACTGCATCTTCCATTTCTGGTGTCCTGAATTCCAGAACATTTCACAGAAAAACTTGTAACTCGTGTAGTCTATGGAGTAGAGAGAGAGAGAGAGAGAGATAGTACTTCAGTTCATCTTTTACGAAAAGTTTTACTCCATAAATTGGTACCACTCTGGTGGTAATTGGTCCAAGTAATTTCCGTTTTAAGTTTTAATATATATAGGAGTGTTTTCCCCGTACATATCACATCGTATTTCAACATATAAATCTGTAGATCCGAGGACATCTTAAGAGAGCTAGTATAATATAGGATGTAAATTACGTCAAATCTACATATATTGTTCATATTTGTGAAAATAAATTGTAACTCTTATGTAGAGTATGTGAAAGATAAATATTACAAATCTCTGTTACTTACATTTAAAATAATTACAAAAATACTTATAATGGTAAATAACATATTTATATTTAGTATTTACAGAATTGCATTAATTTTCGGAGTAAAATCTGCAGTAGAGTTATTTTTAATGAATTAGATCCTCCTCTATATGGAAGGTGTGAGTGAAAAGATATCATTCTAATGCTAACTTGAATTTATTTTTATTAGTTTTAGGTTCCTTTATATGTAGTGAAAACGAATTAAATATTACTATGCCATTGAAATAACCTCCTTTTTGGAATATCTGTACGTTATTGCTTGGCCGTGAAGGTCTGTGTCTGGTTTGTTTGTTGTACATATCTGAATTTCTGATGAACACTTCTGGGTTGTCAACTACAATTAAAAGTGTAGCTAGAACATACTCACAGGCTAGTAGAGAAATTCCAAAGGTTATGAATAGTGGTTTACAATAGTTGATTGTTTTGCACCTGCCCACTTTTTTTTTTTTTTTTTTTGCAAAAGAAATATTTCTTTATTATCTGCTGAATTTCCCCAGAAGGTTATTGCATAAGACATAATTGGACTAAAATAAGTTTAATATACTGATGTAGGATGCTTTTATTTGTAAAATGAATTAATGATTTGATTGCAAAACATGCGGAGCTTACTTTCGGTAGGATGTAGTAGAAGTATTAACATAATTCATATTACAACCTTTAATAAGCCCATGAAGTGTTATTCTCCTCATCATTCTCCACTTATTAAAACACTAGTATACACCAAACAATTTAATAATTAAGTATAATCACAAGCCACTAAGCGTCCAAAGACGAAAAAAGAAAAAACAAACACAAAAATAAGCGATATAAATAAACAAATCAATCCAATATTGTGGACCTAAACGGCTGATTATAGCGTGCGGCGTTAGTTGCTTTTTATATTTATAATGTTTAATAGGAAAAATTATTGTTGTTGTAAAGTAACTGCATTATATAGTTAATTTCTCTACTCAAAGTTTAACTGATCGAAAAATGAAGGCTTGTATAAGAAATTGATAAGTTGCGAGCTCTCTAATCTGGCACCTACTCTGAGCAGCCAGATGTTACTTTGAACAAGTTTTTTCTCTGAATGACAAAAAAAATTATATAGATGACCCGTTTTCCCAGGAACTATTGAAGAGAACTAAATTAAATATTAATATGATAATATCTCAGTACTGCTTCGATCCAATTTGGTGTTAATATTTTGGTTATGAAAGTGATTGGCGATAAATTTCAGTCAAAACTGTATATTTGAAAAATCCCATCTTTATTTATAAACTACATTTTTTTATAACAATAGAGCAATGAAATTAAAATATATGTATCCTAATAATGTTTTAGATAATGGGTCATAACATAAGTTTAGATCGCACTTTAGGTATCTACAAAAGATTCCTGGCGTACCAAGAAGGACCATGAAGAGCTGTTATAGGGTTTATTTTATGATACGGAGCAAACATTTAACCATGACAAAAGTGAACCAAATCCAAACGCATTTTCTAAAGCCAATTCTAAACTAGTGGTGGGATACTATAAATTGTAGTATTGTTAAATAATTTGGTTTATGTCGTGACAACATACATTTAAAAATAAGAGCAGTTAACTAATCTTAAACACAGTACGGAGAGATCAGTCTATGTGCGGTGTATGTCAGGGAGCAGGAACGAAGGGTGGGTACGTGTAGAGCAATGAAACTCCGCAAAGGCTTAGAAGAAATAGGATTAGGCTACAGAGATTACGTGGAAGGGACATGGCATGTAACGGTTATTGCGTGACATTGATAGATAAATTTTGGAACCACGGTATGCGGAATTGATGGCGCTGGGATGCGAAGTGCAGGGTGAACTTTGAATCATATTCTGGCTGAGTGCAGAGAAACAGAATTGTTAAAGCAGAACGATACACAAAAATTAATATTTCATTCATCACTAGTTTAGCTGTCATCAGGGACAATTAGGCACGCACGCAGTCCTTATGACGTTAAATGACTTCTTTCTCAATACATGTGTGACGTTATCAGGTCTTCCAGCCGCTGAGAAACAAGATAAACATTATAAACAGGTAAGCACATTACAGGGTGCTTTAAAGGACAAATAAAGGTTTCCATATGATTTTTAAATGTAGGAAGTCATAATTTATCTCTACAAAGAGAAAGCACACCTAAAAATTAACGTATCACTTTCATAATCCAGTTAATCAGGCGATAGGCATCGTCCGCTATTTGCTTTAAAAATCAGTGAGCGTGTTTGCGACCTTATCGTCACAACCAAAAAATTTCGATTTCGAAGAGGTGCCTAATTCTGACAACGATTTCAAGACAGATTGTGTGAACACGGATAAACATGCTGGTTGTATTCATTGGTAGAAGTGCAATGAATGTATATCTTTGAATAATGACGAGGCAAATGTATGTTGCACGGTCTAAGAAAAGACGAAGTTAGTGAAGTTATATTTTATAACAATACCTAATTTTCACAAAGGAATTATACATAGCATGATATGATTATTGAGCGGCATAATTTAGCATTAAAATAAAAAAGCAGACCTGAAAAAGAAATTAGTGCTTGCCAATAATCCTGCAAATAAGACCTGGCAGAAACAGTTTACAGTTTCATGGGCTACCATTGCACATAGAAAAAGAGACGTCATACCATCACGTGTAGTGCTTAATATTAGAAATGCATTTCCAGGTCCTGGAGTATATGTAGGCTTCAAACGTCGCTAATATTCTTTGATAGTGACAAATCAATTGCTGCGTCTGATAATGGATCCACAAATTCTAAGTATAAAGATATTTTTTGCTCATTATCACCAGCTTCCATCCGTTGTTAGACTTCTAATATTAAGTTTTCATTATCAAAGCCCCGGATGCTTTGGAGTATGGTTATTTTACACCATTTATTTTTTACATTACTTTAGCCGAAGGCCATGAGATATAAGTGTAAGACCATTATTTGAAAAATATACTCTTTTCGAAGCATATGTGGGATGAATACTGTGATGACTGATAATTTTCTAAACTGCCAGTATATACAGTGTCGAATCATGACACGCTTACAAATAAAATGCATACCAAACTTTAAAGGAGAATATCCCCACAGTTAACAGCCCAATCTCCCTTTCTCTGGTAGCGGTAATGGTAAACATCTAGCATTTACATCCTAAGTATTTATTTAATTTAGAAGAGATAGTCCTCAGTAAAACAATTTAGAGTTAGTTTACTTTAAAGAATTAGGCCACTGATCGATTAGGATACAGAAAAGTTCCTCTCCAAACTCATGAGACAGAGAGAGAGAGAGAGAGAGAGAGAGAGAGAGAGAGAGAAAAGCGTTACATTCTCAGCCAGCGACTGGTAGAATGGGATGTTCTTATATTTAGATTCTGATACATATGTCCAATTTTCTGATCACAGCACATAAATCTGGGCAGTTTTATATCCTGGTATATCTTTCGACTTATGCGTAATTTGTTATTTGATAATACTTTGCTAGATCCATTATGTGTACACAGCAAACAGTCACAGACAGATCGATATATGGGTTAGATTGTGAGTTTTTACTTTTCCTAGTGGCTTCATTTTCACAAAATCAGCTGTACATCTTTGCATACTTATAGGGAATTTAAATGAATGAATCACATTATAACAATATATGAATAGCCTTGTTAAATATTATGTACTGAAATGGGTGGTCGTCGTTAAAGTATGCACTCGTGAACGGGAGGACCGACAGGATCTTCCCCCCGGACTCGGTTTTTTCTTTTTTCTGTCTTCAGGTTTTCCTCAGTCATAACTGGCAAATACGTGGAGATATCCTGAGCTTAGGCCTGGAACGTCTCCTCCCCAAACTTCCTTTTCCAAATACAATCTAGTTAGCGCTCTCAGTGGCAGCAAGTGTATCTTACTAGCAAGTGTACTAATTAAATATCAGTTAATTCTTATTTATTTTATTTGTGTCTCCTCTTATTTTCCTTCAATCGACAGGAAAGCTGTGACTTCCGAAATCCAAGTCGACTTTCAGGAATATAATTTGGTTAATAAACTGGGGCACCTCTAAATGCATTGGGTTGCACATTCCGTGATTTTTACACACATGTAGAAACCAGATTTTAAAAGCGTTTTGGTTTATGAAAAGTATACTTTTACTTTAATCTAATATATTTTGAATAATATAATGCTATAAAATAAATTGCATCAAAATTGTTTATTGAAGCATATCTTTAAACAAAAAGGTATAAAATCGATTATGGAAAGTAAGTAAAATATCGTATTTTCCCTCGTGTTTCTGAATTGTACTAATGACGTAATTTACGAAATAACTTTTTTGTTTTATGTTCTGTTAGACATTTTGTAAAATAAACTATCTTCTCTATGTATCTGGCGATGAACAAACCTTTTGTCATTTCTCAAAACAAGTGCAGGATACTATCAACATTAAGGATAATAGAAAGCTTTGTATCTTCCTTTACATTTATGATTTCCTTGAAATTCGGCAGCTAGTTTCGGTTCTGTTTGACACAGCAAATATGTCGCCTAATAATATGTTCGCGTAGGGAATGCGATTATGTACTATTAGGAGATAAAACTTGGACTGCTGAGAGACATGGCATGCACAGAAACATTCACACACCTTTGGGAAAACTGAAGTTATAAGTTAATAATTAGTTTATGCGGAGTAAGAATGAAATCGTGTGTCAGTGACACGCGTGTAATACGTCCGCCATCCCTGCTCTGCGGTGTTTATGTAGATCTCTGATGTAACTTGGGGTTAGGATTAGGAGGGGGATAACTCGCCACTTAGACCCCCACCCAGGAGGAAACAGCATACTACAGTTCATAGGCAGACAGGCCACAGAGACGCGCGGAGGTCTCTAACAATTCCAGGCTCGAACACCCGTCACCTGCTGGAGCTGTCTAGAGAGGGCGCTCAACGCTAATGTAAATTACTTTAATTTTAAACAGAATTCTAGTTTAATTCACAATTATAAAGTAACATTTCAAAAGAATTCAGTACTTTGAGTGAAAATGCAATTTCGTACTTACTACCCGGTTTCTTTCCCTCCCTCTTTTACTGCTTTTCAAAGGCAGCCATGATCCAGTAAACTCGTGTCATGTGGTTCGATCTTTCGTCAGGGTTCCGACTCCGTGCGCTTCAACTCTCGATCGACTTGCAAGCCCCGATGCATGCCAAGCAGGTTTTCCACTTCTAGACTGGAATATGTGCTTACATCTGCTTCTTTTCTGGAGTAAGGATATCGCCGAAGAATGAAGTTGAAAAAAAAATAGAAAATTCTCAGAAAACGATTGATGTTTAAAATTCTGTTCTGTCAGGCATCTTTAGAGGTTGCGAAGTTTTTGAAAATTCCAGTTTAAACGCAACTGTACGTATCTTAGCATGAGAAACTCCCGTGTTTACAAAACATCTTGAACTCCATATTGATACTGTGTTACCAATCTATAACGTAATCCAGAATATTTATAAGAATACAAACTAAAATATTACGGGTCTTAAAAACTTTCAATATTTTGAGGGTGGTAGCATTGATATAAGGAAGAGAAAGTAGTGCAATAAATTGAAGTCCTAAAATTAAAATATTTTGAGATATCAAGGCCAATAAAACTTGGTTCCCTACCTACAGTGTTACATTTAATTTGAGCTCTTCGTTTGTTTGGTTTTCAGTTAATACATGCAGATGAGAGGAGCTAAATAAGTTAACCGGGTATACGCCATTGCACAAATTTAACGGAACATTTTTGAAACTTTATGCATATTAAAAACTAATATTTTATACCAGCAGATAATGGGATGAATGTGATATTTTGCTCATGTTATAATTCACAGCGTGTACACAATTTGTTTATTATGAGGAGCGATATTATACAATTATGCTTAATTGAAAAATAAATGGTATTGTATAAGGTATCTAAAAACATTAAATGTCAAAAGGTGTTTGTGTGTTTTTATGCACATTATTCTGTTATATTTTTATAAGCACAATGCAGCAACATCCATAAGTTATGATTATATTTTATATTCTCAACATTCCGAGGAGATCATTAATGCGATATAATCCTTCATAAATGGGCCTCGGGGTACCGCAGCAGTTTTGTTTCCGGCTCTGGTATTCAGGGTCCGGGATTCGATTCCCGGCTCTGGGGTGGCGATTTTAAGTCAGCCTTATCCACGCCTTCATCTCTGATTGCTCATGTGAAGTATCCCAACATGGTTCAAGTCCACGCTAGAAGCTGTAGGTCCTCTCATTCCGCCCGTTGGGTGCCCCCACCTCAGAAATCTCTTGCAGCAGGAGTATGGGAACATCAGAAATGACGACGATCCTCCATAAGCTAAGCGTTTTTAACATTGTACCAACTTTCCTAAAAACATGTATTCTAATATCATCGTAAATAGTCTACAAAACAATGGACATAATGGAAAAATAAAACCTTAAAAGAAAGCATTATTGAACTTCAATCTAAATTTTTATAAATTCTAGAACTCCACGTATAACTTTCTTTTTGATAATATTCTGGCATAAAGCATATACATTGCTAGTATTAATATATAGGGTAATGCATTCCTGTGCAGAATAATTAATCCAGTGAAGAGCAAGTTTGTCATTTTCCCTAATTCAGAAAATGCCAAATGAACAAAGTGAAGTATACTAACACTACACTGGAAGAATAGAAAAATACGAATCAGTCAACAAAATGAGAGGAATACAGAAATATACAAATTGGAAGCATTTAAAGCATAAATAAATAGCTAAGCGATGAACTGTATATGCAAATGAAGATTGTACTGTGAAGCACACAAAAGTGGCATGAATTCCTGTCACAGAAAGACAAAGAGAGTGTAATACACTTTGCGCTGTTATATGCCTAGTTCCTCGGCATCACAGTTACATACATCGTAATTCAAAATCTATTTTCTTAAATTTTTCATACATTTTAAGGTTGTTCGCCGATATACAAAACAGAACCAAGGTAATTATCAAAACCCTTACTTTAGTGTAAGTTTATCCAAAAATTACTACGCATCTTCTAGAAAAGAAACACTGCAGCCCTTCAAGTAATTTTGTTTGCGATATCCTTTGAAACCTTGATCTCAAAACCTCACATTCAAGCCAAATCTGTTCAATTAAGTACAAGAAACAAACATTCACCTTTTTAAGGAAGTGACTTGCCAATCTTATTTTAAAGGATCCCTATTTTGTACGACTAAATACTTCCTTTCTTTTATGTCTTGTGCATTCAAATTATGAGAGCGGGAAAGGGTTATTTAGCTTACTAAGGCAGATATCTTTACAAATATTTATGTCCAAAGAAGTTTGTTGCAAACTAAGAATAAAAATTATGCTATTAAAATTATGCTTATACTTTTTCTGTAATATTAACCTTATTTCTAACGAAAAGATAATAAAATTCCGCTTAGAGTTGCTAAATCATCATCATGAAATTACAGCAGCAATATTGGTAGACGAAGAAGTGATGTATTCAAATTTCTCACTAAAAATCTATGAGACCGGAACAAGCCTTAAAAGGCTTAACCCGTGAATATTTATCATGATGATGACGAAATTATAAGCATTGTATTCGCATGTTTTGCGGGTTGTCTCATTTGTCTCTGAAGGAGGCTTCCGTGCTTGCGGCAGCGCTGGACCCTTTCATCTTTTCTGATATTTAGTGTCGCGTGATCGCATGCTCGCCTATTTCAAAATTAGTCTTGGCAAATGCTGTTTATATTTTGTGCGTACTCTGTGCACGCTTATTTTGCGATAGTATAATATGTATAATACAGCTGGTCTTTAAGCGGGGAAACAATTTTTCTTCTTAATTACGTTCTTGCATTTTAAAATTTACGTGTTTTATTTTTCTCCATTTGCGTCATGATTAAAGCAGATTGAATGTTCACGTTTTGAGGAAATTGATCGAAACGTCCATCTCTGGGTAATTGTTTGTAATTTATTTTATATAACAACCTAGATATGTATTTACCCTAGGTGCATCCCTACCTGCACCTTCAGTAATATATCATTGTGATATGAAAAGTGAAGCTTAGAACTGATAAATAGACTGAGAATAGCCGCCAGTACCCGTAAAGGTTGTAAAGCAAGAGGCTTAAAATTATGTCTTTAGAAATATATTTGTTGTAAAACAAATTTTGCGGACATTCGCCTTTTCAAGTCTGACATGCTTTATCGTTTCCTTGAACGATCTCTGTTTTGAATTCCTATCCAGTTACCCTTTTGATTGGACTTGGAGAAATATTAGAATAAGAGTTTACGGAGGGGCGCCAGTGTATCATTGAATTTCCGTCTTTTTTTACAGCTAGTGGGTAACCAATTTATTTAGAGAGGACCATTTAAGTTGAGACTTACAATATCTCCAAAACTAAGCGCTGTATAAACAAATCTATTTATAACAGTTGCTTGATATTATGGGAGAAAGTAAATGCCATTAATCGTGTTTTGTTTGGAGGAGTTATGGGTCATTTTAGGTTCAGTTTAATATTTTTAAATGGGAACCTACAATTAGAGTAAATTTAAATTGACCCTTGTGTACCTGACACAAGTTAGGTACATTTTGATCTGTAAAGACCACAACGTAGCTGAAAGGTACTGGTTACAGACTGTAAACACTCGAACAAACAAGTTGTGTGCGCCTCTTTTAAAAGCGGCAAGGTTAGAAGAAAATGATACAAAGAAGTATTTCTTCCAATACATCCTTTAATAATAATGCTGTAAGTGAACGTGGTAATTTCAATAAGCATATGTTGATAAACTATGTCAGCTCTTTCCTACGGAACAACAAATATTTCTTAAGAATCGCGTGCATCAGACATCAAAGCATGCATTGTATTGGAATTGATTCATTGATTTTCATTTAGGTTTTTAAACTTACAACAATAAGCAGAAGTCTTATACGGAAATTAAAATAACGATTATTATCGTATTAAAGAGTCTGAATAAAACGTTTATCTGCAAAATTTATGTTTTGTAAACTACGTTCACTCACCGTTAAAAGGGGTCAATAGTTTTGTATAAATTAATAATTACTATACTAATATGATCGACGAGTTTGTAACTTGTTAAACAAATTAAGGGGAGCAAAAGAGAAAGGAATAATATATAGAGTAAGAAAAGTATTTATATAAAGGGAGATTATTATACATAAAATTTTGTTTCTAACAATCGATCTGTAAATAAAATGATAAAATATGAAAAATTATAATTTACCGGTGTCCAGTTTGACGTAGAAATCGTACTATATGAGAATGCAAACGCCTTGAGCAGAAAAACGTCGAGATATTCTCGTCTTTATTGTATGCTAATTCCTTTTCAGCAACATTGTGTTTTCGTTCACTCTGTGTAGACCTGAGGGTTTAAGGGAGTCGAATTTAAAGAAGAAAGAAACAAAATATGATAGCAGTGGAGTGATGAACTTTGAAAATAGAAGTATCATCCTATGTGTAGTATTTGTGACTCTAACTGGGTCTAATAAATTTGGTGGTAACTGCAATTTAGACGAATCTTTAAATCCATAAAATTAATAAGTTTTTTCTGAGAAAAAGTGGCCGCAGTTAAACTGTTTGGAAGCCCGGGCACAGCCCGTGGAAGGAGGGCTCTTGTGTTGCTGCAGATACCTTGTAACGCTTAAAAGCCGCAGCATACCAACAGCTATCAGTCATTTAAACTGGGGGCACGTATAGTTTATGGACATTTTCTACAATTAAGCTTTTATAAGAATGTGCCACTAAAAATCCTGTTTTATCAGATTTTCACAACATGTAGTTGAAAAATAAATCCAAAGTTTACCTTACATAAAAGTTAAGCAGTTGTAATTTTGTTCGCCAGCTTTTTCTTAATTTTTCTTTTATTAATTCTTCTTTTAAATAAAGAAGAATTATTAAGAACATTAACATGAACGCAACGCGAAAAATCGTTACACAGATCGCTCATTTTAGTTCAAAAGAAAGTAAAGTTTAAAACCTGTCATTGTAAGTTTCTACTTTTGAAGTTCATTTTTTCTTTAAAAATCAACCACAACAAATCTTTCGCAACGCACAAGAAGTTTATTACAGTGTTTAATTAATTAAGTTTAGGAAATGAATGTAAGTATGAGAAGTATGTGCAAATGTCCAAATTAGCATCCAAATGTTAACTTTTCTGAAATGTTAGTCAAATTTCAGTGCTGTGTTCCCCTTAAATTTATCGAAGTTTGTCCCATATGCTTCGAGCATCAGTAAGGTCCTGGCATTTTATTATTTGTATAAGCATCAGATGACGCTTGTGTTACCTGAGACAGGACCTCTAAAATGCAGGTATAAATTGGCTTTAAAGGAACCGCAAATGTTCACAATAAATACTCTAAATAAATTCCTGTGCTTCGGGCTACATTTGTATTAAACTGTGGTTCAGATATTTAAAGCACTGAAGTACAGGCAATTGATTTTAAATAGGATAACTTCAATTACAAGAAGGCACCTGCCACTTTTCTTGACAGCTAGTGCGCACTCTTGAGGCGACTGTAGTTGTGACAACAAACCCCACCTCCCTCTTTGCTCCAAGCACTTACTCTTTCCTTCCTCGTCTTTCTAATGCTGTTACTACAACCCTTAATGTTTAACCACTCTTTTCCTGCAATCCTAGGTTTGCTTTCCCAAAAACTTTTCACAAATCATACTTAAGCACGAATTATTTATACATGCTCTGTATGCCTACTGATACACTAACTACTTCCAATCAGGCGAGAAATCTGATTTCTTTCATTATTAACCAGTTTAAAGTTTCGTAAACTTTTATTTCCAATAAACAACTCTCTACTACGTTAAAAAGCTTGCAGGTCGACCTGCTGACACACTTAACCTTTATGTTGTGTTTATAGAGGATGCCTTCCGAAGCATGTGCTCTATAAGCACCGCATAATCAAGGTAAAGAGGTCGACCTATATGCTTGTTTTACATATTTTATACTTCACTGTCAATAATACTCCTACTTTTAACTCATTTAACTTTTTACTAGCCCAGCGTTGCAACAATTACTCTTGTATTTCTTCATTTATTCCTACAGTTCTCTGATCTCCCTAATCTCTCTGATGGGTCCTCTGGTGTATCTGCATAATTTGATCTCGCTCTGCTCTTTGTTTTTATAGCCGACCTCTCGGAGCGTTCTAGATGTTGCTTAACGCTCGGAATGGACACCTGACTGCGCTGCGTGATCAAAGCTGCCTGTAATGCCACTGATGACTGTAACTGTCACTGAAAGAGCAGTAAAGAAATCGGACTTTATTGGTCGGGAGACTCTTTTGTCTGTAAATCTAATAATTTGCGGTGTTTCTAATTTTGGTAGATGAATTCGCGTAGTATTGCTAGTTTCTTGCTTTAGAAATAGGAAATCTAAATTCATATATTTTAACTGAGTAATAAAAGAACTCTAATTCAAATCATCTCTTTACCTAATAACTGTAAATATTTTACTATTACGTTCTTTACATTCGTATAATTTATGTCACTGATTGCTTTTGTTAGTAAAAGAATTGTGATGTTTTGCACTCACATGACTTGATATACTCTTGTACAAACTAATTTTACAAAGGCTTATTCTCTAACTACTTCATTTTAACGCAGACAAGAATTTGCAGAAGTTATTTTACTGCTAATTTTCTTGTAGGTGCAAGGGCAATATGGAAATACAGTAGGCTTTAAGCGATAGTGAAACCTCTTAAGAGCTGGTCGTTTTGTGGAGCAATAAAAAAAAATCCAAACAAATAACAGAATATCTCGGAAATGGTTCACCAGATAAAAAAACTGTGTATCACATAAATTGTGTGCTAACGAAATCTACACTTTTTTGCAGTAAACGTTTGTGTATCTCCGGTTTATCGGTCATGCAAATCTTCATTCAGAATGAAGAGGACTTTTAGGGACATTCCCAGAAAATTCAAGATATACATTTCATTTACTATGAAAATATCTTAAAGATATCATATTTTAATCAAAATCGTTAGAGCCAATTTTGAGAAATCAAAGGTTTCGAAAAATATTCCGTATAAAGCTTAGTTAGGGTGGAGGGATTTTCTTGAAAATCTTCATGCCGATTCCTTGGAAGATATTGAACTTAAACACCAATTTTGGTATATATTGGACTTTACTTTTTTGAGTTATGCTGTTCACAGGCCGACACACAGACACACACAGACTTGTTTCCAAAAATGCTTTATTCGGAAATTTATTTCTGGTGAAATTTCGGTATCCAATTTTTGGGTGCAATGCGATACTTCCCCTACTTACTGTACGTAGTGGAGAAAGTAAAACAAAAAAAAATCCTATTTGAGAAATAGTAGTGTGGAAAATTTAAACGTATAACGAGGAATATCTCGGAAATGGTTCACCCGACAAGGAATATATATATTTGGTATTGTGTGTTTTATCGAGACCTACATTTTTTGTGTAGTAACATTTTGTCTATCTCACAGTTTACCAGTTATGAAAAGTCATTCAGAATGAAGAGGAGTTTTAGAAACATTCTCAGAAAATCCAACATATACATTTGATTTGGCATAAAACTGTCTTAAACATATGATATTTTAATCACAATCGAGGGGAACCATTTTTGAGAAAATCAAAATTTTCGAGAAATGTTTCATGTAAAGGATAGTTGGTTTTCCGGGGATTTTCTTGAAAATCTTTGTGCTGCATCTCTGGGAGATATATAACTAAATACCAAGTTTGGTACTTATCCGACTTTTCATTTTTGAGTTATCATGTTCACAGACACACACAAGGACATGTTTCCAGAAATTTTATTTGGATTCAGGGAGCCTCAAGACATGTGTTTCCGGTGAAATCTTGGTATCGAATTTTTGGGTGGAATGTAATACTTCTCCTACTTGCTATACGCAGTAGAGAAAATTATAGGGACAAATAGTTTTTAGATAGCGTTAAACAATAATTCACTGTAACGAACAGAACACCATATTGGGATCTGTAATTACTTAGTTACAGAACAGCTCGTTCTTCAATTAAAAAATATTCAGGGCTTCAGATATTTACTCATATTAAACCAGTTTTTCTGAATAAGTTACAACCTGTACGTTTGCACATTTAAAGCTTTTAATATTTTCAAATTTCAGAATATTCCCATATTACTTTTCTGCACAGCACAGTAGCGAATTTTATCCACATTTAACACGAAGTATTTTTACTCAGCGAGTTTGCTGTAATCGTAAAATGAATCACCTTTTAACTTGACCCTTATTTTTCAGATTTCAAACAGTACTAATTGTGCACACACCGTCGTAAGTGTGTGCAAAGGTAATATCTGACCACATTTGATTTCAATTCTATAAGAGGTGTCATAAATGCTAATTATTTAGTAACTTTGTTCTAATCACGACAAATACTTGTACACAAATGACACCAATATTAATACCACTACGAAAAGGGTTGTTGATACAACTTATATGTTTCAGTATGCAACATTTTTTTCTGTGGTTTGTCTTTCATTTTTCTCAGTTATACACATTTCAGTGCAAATGAATACCAATGCTTATTAAGAGAAAATGAACATTTATAAGTTATTTAATTTTAATCACATTTGAAAGAGTATGTTTTGAATGAATTAAAAGATAATGGATATATTCTCCATATAAAGGGGTGCATAGTCCCGGGTAATTCCACAATTATCTTCACCTTTCCTACTTCCATTGAGTGTAAATTCGACATTTAGTAATTAGGTGGGGATGGAATTACTTCCTTTACGGCAGGTATGGGGTAGGAACAGAAGAGAGAAAGAGGTTGGTGTATATATATATATATATATATATATATATATATATTACATTTTGGTATTAAATACTTTAGGTATTGAGACTCATACCTCTAAAGGATGATACACACTGTACAGGAAACACGATTTATTCAGATTAAAAAGAAGTATACCGCATGTAGGGATTCAGTGTTAAGCTTGAGTCACTAGATATATAGCCAGGGAAATCGCCAGACAACCTATTTAAAAAAGGCGTACTGTTTCGGTTTTCTGCTAGTAATATGAAGTTTTACTATATATTTCGTGCCATTATTATGTTGAAATTCTAAATATATAATTTCAGTAGGTTTTTTTGGCATATCTGCATAAATAAAAAAACTTCGCCTGAAGCCTTCATTATTTTTTTTCCCTCGTTCAGTGCCTTTGACATATTTTTAAACTTTGTAGCTGTATACATGTCATTTTATTTAAAAATAAAGAGAGTTGAAAGTTGTTACACTACATCACTAAAATATTCAAGTAAGAACTTTATTTCAAAATTAAACAAGTAGGAACATTTTAGTGATGTAGTGTAACAACCTTCAACTCTCTTTATTTTAAATTATGACACATCACTGTTACTAGCTTCTAAGTCTTCAAAATTGAACCAGTAGGATCATTTTAGTGATGTAGTGTAACAACCTTCTACTCTCTTTATTTTAAATTATGACACATCACTGTTGCTAGCTTCTAAATCTTCAAAATAAATTAATGTTATTTTATGCCCACAAATGACCTTAGTTCTGCAGCCTCCTTGCTGTACCATCTGCTGAATAATGGCAAAGGCTGCGTAGTCGCTATTCCGTATATTTTGTCGTTATTTTCATAAGAGCGGTGACAATTTGCGTAATGGCACTGAAGTTGTAGCGGGAAACGGTGCTGTGCGCTATTTGCAGCGCGAAATCGTCGATCCTTGGGTTGTTGTGGTCTTCGGCAGTGTTCATCCTCGGCTATTGATGCTCGTCGGTTGTTGCTTATTCCATTCCTAACTTTTCCTACCTATATCTAATTCTTAATTCTCAGGTTATTGTGGGTGCGGCAAGTTAAAGAATACACTGCAATTTTCCCTTAATAAAT
This sequence comes from Deroplatys truncata, assembly GCA_030765065.1. Classification (NCBI taxonomy): domain Eukaryota; kingdom Metazoa; phylum Arthropoda; class Insecta; order Mantodea; family Mantidae; genus Deroplatys; species Deroplatys truncata. Next base: position 179,576,500 of record CM060977.1, on the reverse strand, counting down.
GAAGTTTATTCACAATTGAAATAATGCTGGGCGGCTAGCTTATCCCATTATTATAATCCCACCACTTTAAATTAGTCAGGAACCTAGCTATCTGCACACGCACTCCCACCCTTGTGCACCGCGTGCATCTGTAGCACCTCGTGTCGACGTGAATTCTTGAAGACGAGTTAGAGAGAGAGTGGGCTCTAAGGCCTTGTCTGCCCTTTTATACGGGAGCCTAGTGACGCTCACCTCTGCGTTTAAAAATGTAACGACATTTCCTATTGGACCAGACCGCGTTACTTTAACATTTATGAGAATGTGTGGCTTCAAGTCCGTGAGCTTAAGCGTCACCCTGGTGCACTGTGGAGCCGGTACAATATTTCCGTCTCTTTCTTTTCTCTATCTGTCTCTTTCTATTTCTCCGTACCGTTACCGGTTCCCTGCCTGTAGGCTTGGTGAAAGGTACGCTCTACTAGGATTATGCTTTTCCTGTAATTTTGCTAGCTCACCCATTTCTTACAACCCTTTCATATGTACAATTCCTATATATGTATAATATATCCCCTTTCAAAGTATCCATATCCTAGCAGATTGGCTGCTGTACGAGATTTGAATCCGATCTCTCCCGAATGCGAGTTATAGCCGCCTGAAACAACTAAAGCGCGAACTGTTCTGGCATGCATGGCCAGTTCTTTGATTTCATGAATTGTTTTATCTCTAACAAGTAAACAATCACAAATAAATACATACGACACAATTTATAGCACAACATTCATTGGTCCTGTAAACTCCTCTACCTATAATTAATATGAAAAACTGAGATGCATTGTAGTGGTTCTATAGAGATTAAGATATGGAGAACCCAAGCTAAACGGTCGGAGTTTGCACTAACAATAAAGGTAAAGGTGCTGACTAAGCGGGGCAGAGCACTGTACGCAGTTCATGTGCTGCTACCGTGGGGCCGCCCGAAACAACCCATCGGCCAAAGTATGAACTACTATGACATTATAAAAGGGTGTCAACCTAATAGGTACAATATAACCAACCTTCGCGTATGTGCCCGTTATGAATGAAACCTAGCAACTCAAATAACAAAGATGCTAGTGATTTACACCATGCTGGTAGAAAATTGTCATTCGGCGAAATATAGCCGCTATAAGTGCTTATATAATACACCCTAGTCCTATGTTTCAGTGTATATTATTCATCTCAACATTAAAGCTGATAAGAAGCGCAGAAAAGCAAACAAGAACACACCAACAAACAAACTACACAATTCCTCCATCTTCCATTTCTTTCCTACACTCCAATCTGAGCTGCATACAACCATTTGTTCTATGGTAAGATGCTCATTAATATAAAAATATATTCTTTTAATTTTTATATATGAAAAAATAAGCAATTAGTTTAATTTATTTTAGTTCATACAGGAAAATTAAATTTAATGCTTATGTACGATTCCATTAAAACAAGGTCTTAAATCATAAAAGCATAAAAAGTACTTAGATACCTTAAATGGCGGTTGTAGTGCACAGCGACATGTGATAGACAGAAATGTTTACAGTGCTTTGAGTAGTTAAAATAAAAAAATTAAATATAATATACGGAACTGATTAATAGAATAAAGAAAATTTGTAAATTGTTCAGTTAAAGAGAAGGATGCCGGTTTCAGTAAGGGAAGATCCAGCATTACTTGTCATCAAAGGAGATGAGATGACTTAGAACAACACTTAGGGTTTTATAATGCCTTCGATGAAGTCGATAGACACATTGCACATGTTGCATAATTAAGACTGTACATTACATTTAATTTCGTTAAAGGGAACATATATAGAAAGACAAATTATAAAAACTGGAAGCAAAACAAGCGACCAAACTTAACTAATATAGGTGTTTAACAAGGGCGCAGTTTATACCTATTATGTATCAATGACATTTTAAAGGAATGAATAGTTGTCTTGGGTATTAATTAAATTTCATGAGGATATGTACGTGAATGGTCTAGTATTTGTGGTTGACCGAATAACAGTTCAATAAAATGAAATGGATTTAAACTCCATAAATAAAGCTAACACATATTTTTTAGACCCAATGGTTAAAAGAAATAATTGATCAATTCGATTTAAACTATTTTCCAAAGTATTGGTTCTACTAAAGTATCTTTCGATCTACAATTGCAAAAGTCCATGTACTATTTAAACAAATTATGTAAATTCCACAGTTCTAAGCTTTTCAGTTAAGGAAGCAAATATTAGGGCTTTGAAGTACAAGCATCAATCAGATCAAAGGTTGTAATCGACAACGAAAATTTTCAAAACTATCCGTTTTGGAATCTTGATAGGGAAATAAACTTTTAACACAAGTTAGAAAATTTCAAACAACAATTCGAGGCATTTAAAGAATGTTTAAACATAAACTAGGAAAAAGAACAAAAATGAAATGCCATTCAGTAATGACCCACGTAGTTTTATGCGGCGAAACCTGATTACAAACTCAAAAGAAAATTAAGTGAATCCAAGTTGCAGAAACGAAATTACTCAGAAGCGTGAAGTTATATTCCGAAATAAATAATTAATGACAATATAAGGGAGCAGGTGAGGATATAAACAATATAGAAATAAGATATTATGGAAAAATTTGCTAAAATGAAAAATAAAACATCCTCCTAAGTAGTCTTAAATTTTTCGCTAAAATGTGAAAGAGATCAAGGGCGATACAGAAAACGCAGAAAATCACCTGGAAAGCATGCTGCCTGATCCGTGAAGTAGGGAGGGAAAGGACGGATAAGAAAATGAAGAAGAAGTACTGGTGATGATGGTGGTGGTGGTATAGGTGACAGTAATGGTACTTATAGTACTCTGATATCAACAGACTTCTAAATAATGTGTTCTTTGAGAATTCTGCGGTGTTTATGTTCCAGAATTTATCACTGTTTGAAAATGGAATGAAAGATTGGAGTATTTTCTTCTAAAGAACTACACATCCACATAGACTTTTATATTCAATTCTATTGCATTCGTGTTATTTTATACTCGGGAATTGTGTTCCAATTAAATGCGCTGGCATCATTCCTCCGGGGACGGTTCCTTTCATCGTTTATTTGAACGCTGACTTTTCTGCTGTCGTTTTCTTTGATGACAGTCTTTCTGGAGTAAAATTTCAAAGGGAGATTTTCTCTTCCGTTTTGCTATTGCTACCACTTAGATAACAAATAAGAAACAGCATTTTATAAAGATGTGAAGTATTCAAGTGTCCTCATTTGTATACTTTAAGACGTTTCGTGAGACAAGAAGCGATGCTAGAGCTTTGAACGTTGATTGTCGAAATTACAGACTGTTATTATCTCAGTGTCTGCTGTAAACAGCGCTTGTTTCAACAAGTGAAAGAACGAGAGTAAAGAAATGTTCTTAGAGTTCCTCTCGTAATAGTAAAAAATGCATTATCTGAGGATACCTCCGAAAAGGTTTAGTTTCTTTATTTCAGGGGTTTTTCTAAAACTTGGATTAGATTCTGAAATAAAAACAGCATACTTATGAATCTTTGACTTAGAGCAGGCGCTCAAAATTGCCTCCTTGACACAGATGCATACATCAAACCGCTGATGTAAGCCAGGAAAATGTTGTAGTTCCCATGCTAGTAAAGCAATTAAGTAATTAGTGTACCTGTACGGTTTAGAGATAGCGCTTCATTCTAATCCTTAGGGCTCAAGTTCGAATATCAGTGGAGATAAGTTAAGATTTTTTTTCTTTTCCAGGGTTTTCCCTTACCCTTATCAGTGAAATTTCAGATAACCAGAAAGATATCACATAACAACCAGCTCTATGCACTCCGTATTTTACCCCTAGTTTCATTCTCATGAATTGAATATTTATAGGTAAACCCCTAATAAAATAGACAAAATAGTCCAAGTCATTAGTTGCTGCGCCGTACAGCAACGTTGGAAACAGGTGTCTATTTGAGTCTAAGAACCAGAAGCTGTCACATCATGCCACCTCTTCTCTCCCATTTGCTTTATGTTCTAACATAGTTTCTCAAACAAAGCACCTACTTGACTTACGACTTATTTGCTGCAGGTATAGTGACATGATAGTTGTGATGTCCTTTCGCTTACAAAAAGGATAAGCTTGTGAATCCTTATTAAAGCACAGTTGTGGGAGAGATGAAGCGGACTTATGTAAATGTTCATATAGCACGCTTTGATCCGCTACAAGAGGAAAAAATATCCATAAAGTTTTGGTATACATTTCTATTATAGCCTGAACACTTCGGGCATTAGAACTCGCGTTCGTCTATGAAATAAAAATAAAAGTTGGTTGCTCCTCTGGGATGTTAATATCTACATCGTGTCTCACGCTTAAAAGACAGTACCGGTTAAATGGGGCGCAAGGTTGCCACATATACGTACGCTCGCAATTTTGGCGCTCAACTGCCTTAGGTCTAATATTATCTTGTGAATGATATATCACCAAATAGTCAAATAGCTGCACTGCTATTTAAGGCTATTATAAGAATTTAGTTTTCAATCTATTTCTGTCTTTGCACTTTGACTACTTCGAAATCCGATTTTACAGGCATAAAGATGTATAAAGTATAAGTTGTAATTTGGTAGGGCATCATAACAGTTTATCCTTGACAAAGCTATAGTCAGCGAGGGTTGACACCAAAGAATGAGCTATGTGCGTCACTCCGCTTTGCTTTATTCCATCATAGTACCTATTTCTAGCGGGGTTTTTTGTTTGTTTTGTTTTCCTCACCCCTTTTGCTTTCCATATTGATGGAGCCTTAGCGGTCATTTCCTTCCTTACATTTCATTATATACTACAGCCTTAGCTGTGTCTTTTACCGCTTTACTAATACTCATTTTAGTTAAATAATCGAAAACATTTCTTATTAATTTGCGTTTCTATTTAGTGAAGCAATATTTCGTCTCTTCCTAGCTTCTTCCTTAATAACTATAAGTATTTAAACAAAATGATAAATAAATAAGCTATATAACACTTCACGGTGCATTAACGTACACACTTCCTTACAGCTGCCTCGCGCCTGGCGACTGTTAGCTGAATAGATGGATGACTTTTGTTTCTTCTATGCAAGACGCTACAGGGTTTCAGCTTCTTTTAGAAACTATATTCAACCCTCCTCAACATTTGCTCTCACTTGGTCGCCGTTTAAACATAATAAGAAAAAAAGATTTTGCTGTCTAACTTTTCTACTGCTTAGATGTAGAATTTGCCGAAAATATTTAATTTAAAGCATTATAATGTCCATGTTATTAAAGGTGGAGAATTGAAACTTGGGAAGTGCTAGCACGGTTATTTAAGCTAAGAAAACATTGTTACTCTATACATTTTTGTTTACAGTTACTCCTGATAAGCATATAAAGAGCAAATATCGAACTTTTACTGAAAAGCACGATTTCTTTAGAAATCTGTGCCCACAGAAATTCATAAGGACTCTAAAAATGATATAATCTGATAGGGAAAAATATTGTGCGTAGAATAATGTGTTCAAAGCTGTAAAGTATAACAGATGAATATTTACACCACGTTGTTGGCGACAGCGCGAGAGTAGAACAGCACGAGGTAGTGCCAACATGTATGCGCTCGTAGAGACAGAGATATACCTTTCACCTCAGTAGGGGGGAAATGACAGAGCTGGGCCACTTAATATTCATGGAATGTCTATTCATATGCAAATGAGCTCCCCTCCCCCACTTCCCCCCTCCCCTCGCAGCGCCTTGGTAGTTTTAGTTGCAGCTGTGGGCCATAAATCTTGTTGAGTACAATGGAAGCTTGACAGTTCAGCAATTAAGGTTATCCTTCACCTGTCAAAACGAAAAAGGGGTCATAAATTTTACGCCTCTGTAACAAAGGCAAGATGTTTTTCCTACCCATTCCACATCCGGCCACTTCTCCACCTGTGGGAGCCCACACAAGAGGCTATCCATCAATGTCAAATGAACAACGAGGATGCAGGACAAAGGGAGAGATTCTATTGTGTGCCTTTCTATAGTCCGGGGCAAGGCTATTTTAAAAAGAACACCTGGCATACTCATTCCACTAGCTTTTACCAAAAGAGCAATGCTTGCCCTTCAACTGTCAAAATGAACAAAGGCAATGATAAATTAGGGTCGTGACAAAAGAGAACCTTGAGCCTGTTAACAGAGAAAAAAGTTGTATTGTCCGGGGCAAGCCTTCTTTAGAAAGACCATCTGGCATTTCTCATTCCACTGTACCATAACAAAGCCGGTCCCTTTCCATTGTTTCTCGAACACTGCGTGCTTGACAAAAGAATCCGAGGAAGCCTTTATGATTGCCCTGTCCTTGTTCGCGTGAAAGAGAGAGACACACTTCAACAACGTCAGAGTCAGCCATCGTGGTTTTTGCCCTGAGGGACTGTTCTCTCCGATGTTTTACGAGATCCTACGAATATAACCGAGCATAGTTAAACAATCGCTCTGTTTATGTAGTTGACTTTTCAATCGCGATATAAAAATGTATTTAACCTGTGTCATTACATGCATTAAACCTCTGCGTGGATATGCATAGATCGGTGCTCGATTCTTACTGTAATCAAAAGTTTATTGCTAATGAGAAATTGATGATTGATATTATTATATCATTACGCTAATTAATAAAAAAGGCGTTCAGAGAATTGTAGCTCAAATCTTACCATGTGAAACTCTAATGCGTAATAACTATTAAACTATGCACCGCCAGATTGAAAATGTATTTAACAAATATAATTTAATTTTTTATATATCATTACCCTAATTAATGAAAGGGTGTTCAGAGGGTTCTAGCTCGAATCTTACCCAGCGAAACTCTAATGTGTAATAACTATTAAATTATGCAAGGTCAGATTAAAATGTATTTAACAAATATAATTTAATTTTTAAATATCATTACCCTAATTAATAAAAAGGCGTTCAGAGGATTGTAGCTCGAATCTTACCCAGCGAAACTCTAATGCGTAATAGCTATTAAACTATGCACGGCCAGATTAAAATGTATTTAACAAATATGATTTAATTTTTTATATATTACCTTAATTAATAAAAGAGTGTTCAGGGGGTCCTAGATCGAACCTTACCCAGCGAAACTCTACTGCTTCATAAATATTAAACTATGTGAATATGTGCGGTCAGATAAAAATGCATTTAACAATTATAATTATTTATATTAAACACCGATGTATACTTAGGTATCCAAATTGATACTTTGCTAAGGTAAATCATTATTATATCATTACACGGCTTGATGAAAGGGTGTTCAGAGGATCCTAGCTCGAATCTTTCCCAGCGAAACTCTAATGCTTAATAAATATGTGAGTATGGGGCGGTCGGATTAAAACGTGTTTAACAAATATAATTTAATTTATACGACATTACAATGTTTAACGAGCTGTATTCTTAGGAACCCAGAGGCCCCCTAGTTCGAACCACACCCAGCGAAACGCTATAATAACTATTAAAATATTGAAGCAGGGGCGGTCGGATTTAAATTGCATTTAACTATAATTGTTTATATTAAACCACCGCGTATACTTAGATATCCCGATGCCTAGACACCATTCTTTCTTCTCTCTTTTTCTTTCTATCAATCTCTCATAAGATTTTCGCTACACGCTCTTCTTGCATAAACATTCACATGATTTCTCCTCGCATTCTTCTATTAACATTCTAATGATTTCACTACACTTCTTCTTCTGAAAACATTCCTATGGTTTTCTCAACACATTCCTCTATTGACATTCACATGATTTCGCCTAGCATTCTTCTATTAACATTCATATGATTTCACTACACGTTCTTCTTCTGCAAACATTCATATAGTTTTCTCAACACATTCCTCTATTAACATTCATATGATTTCTCCTCGCATTCTGCTATTGACATTCATATGGTTTTCACTGCACGTTCTTAGAATGAAAAGACACAAAATGTTGCAATAAAAACTATTTATAGCTGGGAATGCGACGCGTCATTTACGAATTGTTCGAAACTGGTCTGGATGCAAGTGTTCGAATCCTAGGACTGATTACAAATTCATCTTCTAGTAACTCCAAAACTAATTAAAATAAAGAGGGTAAATCAACTTTATTACTTTTACGTCATTAGCTCGTTTCTTGTGCATGTATAGTAGAGTACCAGGTGTCATGGGTACGATCCTTAATTTTAAAATCTCAATTATCTCAGAAACTAGCCGGGATAAGGTACGGACCAAAGCATGATTGTTAGCTCCTATGATGGACAATTAAGGCCTTATATAATTTCCAATCAGTTGTCCTTAGCTCGAATCCCGATCTTTCAGTGACTTCCTTAATTTTCCACTGTACACTAGAATATATCACTTAGATCTATGCTGTAACTGCATACAGGTCTTTAAACACATCAAACTAATATAATAAATAATTTTGTTTCTGGTGTTCTGGGTTCGAATACCGATTCAATGAAATTTACTTATAAATTTAATAACATAGTAAATAATTAAGACAAGGGCACCAAATAAACCTATTACGTTTATGTCATCAAGTAGTATCTTGCGGGTGTATATTCGGGTACCTGACGTCCAGGATTCGATCCTTAAGTTTAAATCTCAATTATCGCAGAAACTAGCAGAGATAGAGCTGTGGACGAAAGCATGTTTGCTAGCTCCTACAATGAATAATTAATGCTGTATATAATTTCCAATCAGTTGCCCCTAGTTCGAATCCCGATCTTTCAATGACTTCCTTAATTTTCCTCGTTACAATAGAATGTATCGCTTAGATTGATGCTGTAACTGCATGCAGCTTTGCGTAAAGGCATTATGGATGTACTCTGTGAGAGAGAGAGAGAGAGCGAGCGAGAGGAAGTGAAACAAGTAGGGATAGAAGTGCTGAAAGTCTCTGCGCATGCGCAGCAAGAGATGATAATTCCAAGGGTGTAATAATCACGTCATGTGTAAGCATCACAGCCATGATGACGTGCTGCCACCGCCTGGAGGGGGTTTAGTTACTTATATATACAGATATCTAAGCATGTTAGAACTGCTGTGTACTTATTAACGTTACATTCAAGTTTTAAAGAACTTTAAAATCAACGCGAGGTGGAGGCCATCTACACATACAGCACATATCAACACGTAACAATGCAAGGTGAGTTTTTTACATAACTATACAAAATCAGTGTTGGCTTTTACAATACATTTAATTTTGTTTAAACGTTACAATACATGAAAGACGATTCGTTGCAATAGCCTCATATTTTCTAATCTGTGCTTTACATTCACACGGATTTCTCTGCGTACTCTTCTCCAGTTCACAGAATTTTTCTACTCATTCTCCTTCTATAAACATTCACATGATTTTCGCTACACATTCCTCTAACATAAACATTCATACGATTTTCGCCACTCATACTTTGTTTCCCTGAAGGTTCATACTCTATTAACATTCATACATTTTCTCTACTCATTCTTTGTTTCTCAACGCATTCATATGATCTTCGCTACACATTCTTCTTACATAAACATTCATACGATTTAGCCCAATCATTTTTGTTTCACTATGCATTCACACGATTTCCTCTACTCATTCTTTGTTTCACTACACGTTCTTGTTCACATGATTTTCTTTACTTATTCTTTGTTTCTCTACACATTCATAAGCATACTTACAAAACATACACACACCCTAGTTCTAATAGAAAGAAGTGTATAACTTGTTCTTCAACTTGAATAATGTAGTGAAAATGATAATTCATTTCAATGTTTGATACAGATTGTTTAACTGATAGACTTAACAAGATGGTTGAAGAGCGTAGTTTCCTACCGACTCGTCGAGTTCAAGATCTCGAAATAGATCTTTACTATGAGATAAAGTCCTTAAAGAGAGTTCAAACAAGATATTTACCAGGATCGTATCTTCACTGGAGGATTGTCAAGTGTTCTTGCCAGAGCGCTATAATAACGGTATGGCAGAGATGGGTAAATTTAAGACATGTAAATTGTCTTTTTACATGCAAAGAAGGTGTGTAGAAGTGTCAAACTTAAGTATTGAATGTTCTCCTATTTCACAATGAAAAATTCATAAATAAAACAACTGACTCATTGATATTACATATAAAGATACAAAAGATGCATATCATAGAATTTTATAAAAAATTTACAATATCACATGCTTTGAGTTTAATTATATCTAGCGCATTGAAATAACTCTAAATATCCGAATGTTTATACAAATCTTTGTGCGTCATTTTACATGTATCATGACAAAAAATGTAATTCTTTTCAGGTTGCCTTTACTTGACCAAGATAGTTTTCTAAGTCTTTCATTGTGCAATGTTTCAGGCTATGCAATAAGAGGAAGAAGAAGACGAATATCCTGCAGCCATGCAAAGGAGACTGACGCTATTGGAGGATAGAATATGCACCGTCGGCACCTACAAGAAAGATTCCGGCAAGAAGAGGGTGCTGAGACATCTACATCACCGAAACACGTTAAGACAGAATTCTTATATAACATTACAGGGTATACGATGGAAAAACTCGAACAATTTTGTATACAATTCAATATATAGCTGAGAGTTAGCTCAAGCGAGTCTCCCTATATTAGATGAAAATAAGAATTGTGAACAGTCATTTAATGATTGTGAAATACTTTAAATACAGATGAAATTTGTATCCTAAAATACTTGAGCCGTGTATACATTAACAGCATTAAGACTGTTTGCCACGCTGGAATACAAATTATGGAAATAAAAAGACTTTCATTTAAATATTACAGAAATTTGCATAACCTGCTTTTACACGTGTAATGACATATACAGAAACAATGAGTCGGATGAGGAAGTGATGGAAATGTAAGATAAATAATAACAACAAAAAAGAATTAAGGTATGCTTTTACATAGTGTTTTTATTCATTAAAAAATCCTTGCATTCCTAATGAAAAATAAATCATTGCAAAAAGTAGTTTAAGTTATGTTACAATGATCAAAAAGAGAACCTTCTTTAGATGCATTACTCGATCTTAAAGTCAGAGCACCAAAAATGACAAATCCGGGCTTCTCCATTTTAGATGTGCTGTCACTATTCAGGTAAAATCCTGTAACACAACAGGTTGAGTATGCAGATCCATGGTCCTAAATGGGTAAAACACTCTTATCCAGCTTAACAGTCTTGAGGATCTGAGCATCAGAAAGTCCAATCACAAGCCTTCTCCAATCGATGAGTACAGGTTTAACAACGGCATTCTCTTCACCTGAGACGGGGTAAAGTATATAAATGTTCAACTTAACAAGGGATTCTTAACTCGTTTTTAGAGTCCAGAGCTGATGTATTATATGGTAAAAACACATGTTCCTCTTCTTAGTGATCTTGTCGTCGAATCTCGGTGTCATTGCTGTGTCGGTAACATTGAAGATGCCCATGATTATAGGATTCTGAAGCCCAATAACTGTAGGAACTGGCGATTGCGTGATGTTAACCTGATGGGCGTCAAGGGCAGAGCATGATGTGCGCGTCGAATCATTCTATTATTATATCCTCGACGTCGTTGACTTCTTCTAAAATCTATAGGCATTATGTTTATATCCTTGTTTCTAAAGTCAATGATATTGTTGTTATGCACCCCTATACTAAGGCTGTTTGCTCTATGAAGCGGATGTTTATGAACAATAGATAAAATTTGATATGATGGTTCTTGTGAAATACGGTAACCAAGCGTAACAGATGGGAAAACTGATAGATCGAGTGTCCACTTTTACTATCGAGGAAGGTGACTGATGCAATACTGCACTAGATATGTGTGATACTCAACCTAAATATATTCACTAGTAAATCAGATTCAGACAGCTGATTAGGTGGAATAACTTTGTCACTGAACGTTCCTATGAACAATCACTGAAAAAAATCAAGAGTGAAAGGACATTTTAATGACATTGCATTATTATTATTATTATTAATTGATCTAATAAAGAAGACATCCTAATATGAGGAATCCTTCTAACTCCTTCCCGGTTTCAATGTTCTGCAGATGCTAATCACGCTATAAAACCACCCCGCTTTAAATTCTGAGTAATTTCGCTAATCACATCGGAAAAGTCATTTTTATCAGGTGTATGAAGCATCATTATTATCCTTAGCATGTTTACCAAATCATTAGGATCGGTGTAGCGGTATAGCATCTCCTCTGTATTCGGCTTGGATATATCTTCTAATCTAGGTGAGTTGACACTAGTATGCTTGCTTTCATTGGTGTGTTTATTCAGAGCTTGCTCATTCATAGAAACTGCTCTTATTGTTTCATCACTGCTAGCTCTTGACGTTATTGTAGGATCACTTGAACTGGTTCCAAGTACGGTACATCTTGAATTCCGATCTTCGGAACTTTAGAAGGTTTCAGGTAATGATACTTCATACACCTGATAAAAATGACTTTTCCGATGTGATTAGCGAAATTATTCAGAAGTTAAAGAGGGGTGGTTTTATAGCGTGATTAGCATCTGCAGAACATTGAAACTAGGAAAGAGTTAGAAAGATTCCTCATATTAGGATGCGAATGTCTTCTTTATTAGATCAATTAATAATAATGCAATGTCATTAAAATGTCCTTTCACTCTTGATTTTTTCCAGTGATTGTTCATAGGAACGTTCAGTGACAAAGTTATTCTACCTAATCAGCTGTCTGAATCTGACTTCCTAGTTAATATATTTAGGTTGAGTATTATACAAATCTAGCGCAGTATTGCATCAGTCTCCTTCCTCGATAGTAAAAGTGGACACTCGATCTATCAGTTTTCCCATCTGTTACGCTTGGATACCGTATTTCACAAAAACCATCAAATCGAATTTTACCTGTTGTTCATAAACATCCGCTTCATAGAGCAAACAGCCTTAGTATAGGGGTGCATAACAACAATATCATTGCCTTTAGAAACAAGGATATAAGCATAATGCCTATAGATTTTAGAAGAAGTCAACGACGTCGAGGATATAATATAGGAATGATTCGACGCACACATCATGCTCTGCCCTTGACGCCCATCAGGTTAACATCACGCAATCGCCAGTTCCTACAGTTATTGGGCTTCAGAATCCTATAATCATGGGCATCTTCAATGTTACCGACACCCCAATGACACCAAGATTCGAGGTTAAGATCACTAAGAAGAGGAACATGTGTTTTCACAATATAATACATCAGCTCTGGACTCTAACAACGAGTTTAGAATCCCTTGTTAAGTTGAACATTTATATACTTTACCCCGTCTCACGTGAAGAGAATGCCGTTGTTAAACCTGTACTCATCGATTGGAGAAGGCCTGTGATTGGACCTTCTGATGCTGAGATCCTCAAGACTGTTAAGCTGGATAAGACTTTGTTTCACCCCTTTAGGACCATGGATCTGCATACTCAACCTGTTGTGTTACAGGATTTTACCTGAATAGTGACAGCACATCTAAAATGGAGAAGCCCGGATTTGTCATTTTTGGTGCTCTGACTTTAAGATCGAGTAATGCATCTAAAGAAGCTTCTCTTTTTGATCATTGTAACATAGCTTAAACTAATTTTTGCAATGATTTATTTTTCATTAGGAATGCAAGGATTTTTAATGAATAAAAACACTATGTAAAAGCATACCTTAATTCTTTTTTATTGTTATTATTTATATTACATTCCCATCACTTCCTCATCCGACTCATTGTTTCTGTATATGTCATTACACGTGTAACAGCAGGTTATGCAAATTTCTTTATTATTTAAATGAAAGTATTTTTATTTTCATAATTTGTATTCCAGCGTGGCAAACAGTCTTAATGCTGTTAATGTATACAGGGCTCAAGTCTTTTAGGATACAAATTTCATCTCTATTTAAAGTATTTCACAATCACTCGCTTGAGCTAACTCTCAGCTATGTATTGAATTGTATACAAAATTGTTCGTGTTTTCTCATCGTATACCCTGTAATGTTATATAAGAATCCTGTCTTAACGTGTTTCGGTGATGTAGATGTCTCAGCACCCTCTTCTTGCCGGAATCTTTCTTGTAGGTGCCGATGGTGCTTATTCTATCCTCCAATAGCGTCAGTCTCCTTTGCATGCCTGCAGGCTATTCGTCTTTTTCTTCCTCATATTGCACAGCCTGAAACATTGCACAATGAAAGACTTAGAAAACTATCTTGGTCAAGTAAAGGCAACCTGAAAAGAATTACATTTTTTGTCATGATACATGTAAAATGACGCACAAAGATTTGTATAAACATTCGGATGTTTAGAGTTATTTCAATGCGCTAGATATAATTAAACTCAAAGCATGTGATATTGTAAATTTTTTATAAAATTCTATGATATGCATCTTTTGTATCTTTATATGTAATATCAATGAGTCAGTTGTTTTATTTATGAATTTTTCATTGTGAAATAGGAGAACATTCAATACTTAAGTTTGACACTTCTACACACCTTCTTTGCATGTAAAAAGACAATTTACATGTCTTAAATTTACCCATCTCTGCCATACCGTTATTATAGCGCTCTGGCAAGAACACTTGACAATCCTCCAGTGAAGATACGATCCTGGTAGATATCTTGTTTGAACTCTCTTTAAGGACTTTATCTCATAGTAAAGATCTATTTCGAGATCTTGAACTCGACGAGTCGGTAGGAAACTACGCTCTTCAACCATCTTGTTAAGTCTATCAGTTAAACAATCTGTATCAAACATTGAAATGAATTATCATTTTCACTACATTATTCAAGTTGAAGAACAAGTTATACACTTCTTTCTATTAGAACTAGGGTGTGTGTATGTTTTGTAAGTATGCTTATGAATGTGTATAGAAACAAAGGATAAGTAAAGAAAATCATGTGAACAAGAACGTGTAGAGAAACAAAGAATGAGTAGATGAAATCGTGTGAATGTATAGTGAAACAAGAATGAGTGGGGAAAATCATATGAATGTTTATGTAAGAAGAATGTGTAGCGAAGATCGCATGAATGCGTTGAGAAACAAAGAATGAGTAGAGAAAATGTATGAATGTTAATAGAGTATGAACCTTCAGGGAAACAAAGAATGAGTGGGGAAAATCGTATGATTGTTTATGTAAGAGGAATGTGTAGCGAAATTCATGTGAATGTTTATAGAAAGAGAATTAGTAGAAAAAATCCTGTGAACTGGAGAAGAGTACGCAGAGAAATCCGTGTGAATGTAAAGCACAGATTAGAAAATATGATGCTTTTGCAACGAATCGTCTTCCATGTACTGTAACTTTAAACAAAATTAAATGTATTGTAAAAGGCAACACTGATTTTGTATAGTTATGTAAAAAACTCACCTTGCATTGTTACGTGTTGATATGTGCTGTATGGGTATGGCCTCCACCTCGCGTTGATTTTAAAGTTCTTTAAAACTTGAATGTAAAGTTAATAAGTACACAGCAGTTCTAACATGCTTAGATATCTGTATATATAAGTAACTAAACCCCCTCCAGGCGATGGCAGCACGTCATCATGGCTGTGATGCTTACACATCACGTGATTATTACACCCTTGGAATTATCATCTCTTGCTGCGCATGCGCAGAGACTTTCAGCACTTCTATCCCTACTTGTTTCACTTCCTCTCGCTCTCTTTGTATCTCTCTCTCTCTCTCTCTCACAGAGTACATCCATAATGTCTTTACACAAAGCTGCATGCAGTTACAGCATCAATCTAAGCGATACATTCTATTGTAACGAGGAAAATTAAGGAAGTCATTGAAAGATCGGGATTCGAACTGATTGGAAATTATATACAGCATTAATTATACATTGTAGGTGCTAACAAACATGCTTTCGTTCACAGCTCTATCTCTGCTAGTTTCTGCGATAATTGAGATTTAAACTTAAGGATCGAATCCTGGACGTCAGGTACCCGAATATACACCCGCAAGATACTACTTGATGACATAAACGTAATAGGTTTATTTGGTGCCCTTGTCTTAATTATTTACTATGTTATTAAATTTATAAGTAAATTTCTTTGAATCGGTATTCGAACTCAGAACACCAGAAACAAAATTATTTATAATATTAGTTTGATGTGTTTAAAGACCTGTATGCAGTTACAGCATCGATCTAAGTGGTATATTCTAGTGTACAGTGGAAAATTAAGGAAGTCACTGAAAGATCGGGATTCGAGCTAGGGACAACTGATTGGAAATTATATAAGGCCTTAATTGTCCATCATAGGAGCTAACAATCATGCTTTGGTCCGCACCTTTATCCCGGCTAGTTTCTGAGATAATTGAGATTTTAAAATTAAGGATCGAACCCATGACACCTGGTACTCTACTATACATGCACAAGAAACGGGCTAATGACGTAAAAGTAATAAAGCTTATTTACCGTCTTTAATTTAATTAGTTTTGGAGTTATTAGAAGATGAATTTGTAATCACTCCTAGGATTCGAACCCTTGCATCCAGACCAGTTTCGAACAATTCGTAAATGACGCGTCGTATCCCGAGCTATAATTAGTTTTTATTGCATCATTTCGTCTCTTTTCATTCTAAGAACGTGCAGTGAAAACCATATGAATGTCAATAGAAGAATGCGAGGAGAAATCATATGAATGTTAATAGAGGAATGTGTTGAGAAAACCATATGAATGTTTGCAGAAGAAGAACATGTAGTGAAATCATATGAATGTTAATAGAAGAATGCGAGGAGAAATCATGTGAATGTCAATAGAGGAATGTGTCGAGAAAACCATGTGCATGTTTTCAGAAGAAGAACGTGTAGTGAAATCATATGAATGTTAATAGAAGAATGCTAGGCGAAATCATGTGAATGTCAATAGAGGAATGTGTTGAGAAAACCATAGGAATGTTTTCAGAAGAAGAAGTGTAGTGAAATCATTAGAATGTTAATAGAAGAATGCGAGGAGAAATCATGTGAATGTTTATGCAAGAAGAGCGTGTAGCGAAAATCATATGAGAAATATATAGAAAGAAAAAG
Organism: Deroplatys truncata; assembly: GCA_030765065.1. NCBI lineage: Eukaryota > Metazoa > Arthropoda > Insecta > Mantodea > Mantidae > Deroplatys > Deroplatys truncata. The sequence continues at coordinate 179,559,539 of CM060977.1, read as the reverse complement.
AGAGAAGAAAGAATGGTGTCTAGGCATCGGGATATCTAAGTATACGCGGTGGTTTAATATAAACAATTATAGTTGTTAAATGCAATATTAATCTGACCGCCCCTGCTTCAATATTTTAATAGTTATTATAGCGTTTCGCTGGGTAAGATTCGAACTAGAAGGCCTCTGGGTTCCTAAGAATACAGCTCGTTAAACATTGTAATGTCGTATAAATTAAATTATATTTGTTAAACACGTTTTAATCCGTCCGCCCCATACTCACATATTTATTACGCATTAGAGTTTCGCTGGGTAAGATTCGAGCTACAATCCTCTGAATGCCTGTTTGCTCATCACTTTTTAATTCCTCTATTACTTACCTATAATAAGTAGAGGATTCATTAACCCATAATTGGGTATGTTTATTTCGCTGCAAATATGCTTCTTTTTTTAGTGAGTTTTTGCTTAAAGTCACTTAAACACTAAAGTCATAACGCGACTGTTAACATCATCATAATGAACAATTCACAAGTAATTTAACGCAATCTTCATTTACAGTGTTGACTAGCAGAGCACAAAAATTATAAACTATGATATAAATATATGTATTTAAACAAGTGAAGAACTTCAATGCACTTGATTGCTTTGGCCAAATCTTTAGAGATGTGGTGTAGATCTCCTTTTCCTTTGAAGATGGAGCATTTGGTAACTATGTGTTTGATTGTAAGGAGGGTGTTGCAAGTAGAACATATAAGAATGTCATCTTTAGTACCTGATATGCGTGTGTCAGTGAGGTGTGGCCAACCTTGTTAGAGCAACTTGATTTCTGAAGCAAACGTAAGAGGTGGTGTGGATAAGGATCTAGTGGAGTTTGATGGTAGTTTATTAATATACTTCTTATTGAGGTCTTCTGAATATAAAAAACAGTTTTAAAAAGAGATCCATGTGTGAGTGTGTCTGTGAACAGCATAATTAAAAAACGAAAAGCCATTAAATACCAAGCCACTTCACTTCACTTCACCTCAAACTCCTTTACTTGGGAAATTTTTCGTTATGTTTTACTTTCTCAAACATGGCGCTAAAGGGATGTGGACCTTAGCGTCGTTTTCTAAAAGTATATTTGTCGTGAAAGACCGGCAGGTTTGCTCGGAGCCTCTTTATCAGGCTTCAGGTTCTTTCACGTGTGTAAATCTACGACAAGAGATCACCGGCTTGACTTCCCTTCGAAGGAATCCACGCTCTAGCAGTCCAGCAATCGAGAACAGGTCGCCCAGGTTCACCTGGGCGGAATGTGATCGCCACGATACCTAGCCGCACATGCGGCTTTACCTGTGCGTTAAAGAAGGTTTTAAAGATTATACACAAGCTTTTGACACTTGCCTATTTGTCTTGGGTGGAGTTTAGCTTTCTGCGCTACCATTGGCTGGGTCACGGTGTTCCCACATGGGCGGACTAGTGACTATGTGGTGACCAAGCCCAAATACTGCTTAACTCGGGCGACCGCTTGTGTAGTCGTTATGCCAAGCAGGCCGGCATGGCAGCAAAGCAGGATGGGAAAACTAGGTAGTGGTATAGGGATATCCAACTTGGCAGCAGGGCGGGTCGCTGCTAGATGATCACTCGTCCAGCTAGTGAGCAACCCCAATGCTGCTTAACTTGAGGGAGCTTTTGATGTGAGGGATTGGTTGACCTCAGCCTCGGGGGCCCAAGTCATCCTTCGGACACTGGTAACTCTTTATCCACGTTAGCGCCTTGGTTATAGCGGCCCAAAGAGTGCACCAGCTGGTTGGTGTGGTAAGCGATTTTCGTGTACATGGTACGGGTTCTCTCCCACACCACGTCCACGATGTATGGCAGACCGGAATGGGTGTATAGGATGTGAGATGGGAATTTACGCCCGGTATCATAGATCATCCGAAGCGCCCTGTTCCGGACGGTCTGCAGCCTGCGGATGGTGGTCGCTGCCGCCGATCGCCAGACCTCGCAGCCGTACAGAATCAGGGGCGGGATAATCGCCTGATATAGGCGCAGTTTGAGGTGTGTGGGCATTATGGAGCGTAATACAGGGTACAGCTGTCTGAGCGCGGAGTGGCTGAGGCCGATCTTTGCCCTGACATGTGGAGCGAAAGTGAGGCCGCGGTCGAGGGTGACTCCGAGGTATTTGGCAGAGGTAACGAATTTTTAAGCCCAAAAAATCCATCACACTCCATCGAGCTTGAACCCGCGACCTCGGGAACTAGAGGCTAGCATGGAGGATGGAAGAGCAGTCTCTTCAGAAATCGGTTCAGAGCAAGAAAATCCAAAGTCACATGTGATGTGAATAAAAATCAACGATTCAATTTACTTTATAAAGATGCTTATTGCTTTAAGTATAGTTTAAATTTAAATATGAAATGTAGTCATTGTGGATTCACGATTATTCTCTATATTGTACAGTTAAATGGGCGCTGAACGTGGTTATCTTTTACGTCACACTTGATCTAGATAGCTGTTAAGGGAAAATGTTTTGAGCCCTGTGTTTGAATGAGTCGGAGTCAAGAAAATTGCACTTGGTTCAGAAGTGCAATTTTCTTGACTCCGACTCATTCTCAGATTATAATAATTTTACCAATGAGCTATGGCCCGTCCAGTTGGCTGATTTGAGAGATGTATTTTGCCGCTAAGCTAACAAGAGTTTGCAGCGCACGCTTACCTCCATATTCTTGGTATAGGATAATATTGCGATTCCTGAGAAAAAAATTGCTTCATAAACAGAAAGAGGTATTCAAATTACTTTTTCCTCTTCATTCTTGGGTGCAACTGAAAGCATTCGTCCACAGATGTTAGGATACGTCAACGAGCAAAACTTTCTGTATGCAACCAATCATACTAAGACAACTGTTGACATGACTATGACAGCACAAGAGTCTAAGTTGCAACAAGGACATCACTGTCTGCTCTGCTGACATTGGCAATGCTAGGGTCGTCTTGAACTAGCTATACTATCAGCAAAACATCTTGAATATTTTTATATCCGATACCTAGCGATATCTGTGGCGTGATCCTACAGCCCACATCTTAAGAAAACTTACCTTTTCATCAAAAGCTCTGTATATCGCCCGAGAATAGACGCCGAACTACCAAATTGCAAGCTCAACCTCCTTGACTGTATCATATACCGAAGATACACAAAACAGGGGTTTCGCTTCCACCGATTTTGAGCCGTATATCTGCACTTAACACATAATCAAATATTTTAGCAATTTCTTGGACTCCATGTCGCTGCTATACGCTGTACATTAAGAACTCTACACATTTTATTCAGAAAACCCAGTCCTTATTGCTTAAAGACTTCCTCTCCAACTGCTAATTACCTCCCTCTTCACTGTACCCTGCAAACAATGCAATTATACAGCCCAAAACGATTTTTCTGAACACATAATAACTCTCTTCCATAACGTTCTTACTTCTAGTGGGATCAGCGTTTCTTTAATTCGAATGGCAAGGTGACCAACCATAGGCAGTCCTCTAAGCCGTTGGTTGCCAATTCCTTAATCTAATCTCTCGAATTTACAGCATGAATTTCTGCATGCGCTCTAAACCGTCAATCTAGTTCCGTTACCTAGATTATACGTTTGTAAACTGAAGTTCTAGAGGACAAGGTCTCTCACCTCAAAAGCATAAAATTCACCATGGAGAAGAGAAGGAAATACAGAGAGCTTTCTTCATGTTCTGGCCTACACACACAAATCGCTACGTGTACAAAACTTCCAATCATCATCCCAAACCAAAAAGAGCTATGATCAAATTACTCCCAACTCACTCTTCATGCATTTGTGATCCATACCTCCTGCAACTATAGCTACAGCATCAAGAATGGGATTTATTTGCAAATGGTGACACCATACGTGAATTCCGAAGAGCTTTACATCCAGTCAAGCCTCAGTCTGCTGATCCCAAACCTCAGCAGCCAAAGATGACAGCTTTCATCCTGTACTTTAGGCACAAGCGATACAGTATGAGAACTATTTTCATGTCCACAAAACTGTTTAAGAGTTATTTATTAGCCAAGGACTCCAGGGACTCGTTCTCTTCAGCCGATGTTTGTCGTGATCTCTGATCTAGAGTGCGTGTATATATTGGCATAACTGAGTAAAATGTCGACACTCGGCTTACGGAAGATGCTGCCGTCTAGATCAACCTGAAATGTACCGTTTGCAGGACTTGCAGTATTGGCAGAGGGAGATTATGTCATGCAATACAATGAAACTAGCATGCTGTCATCTATGCCACAGTATTACTTCAGACTACTAGTAGAATGCATTGATATTCTAGCAATTGGAAAAGGAAAGAAGAAACGTTAAAATTAAATACTAAATAGAGCTTGGCACCCGTTAATTGGATATATTAAATAGACACAAAGGGCTAGGAATCAAGCGAATAAATAAGGGATAAGCGGCGACTGTAGCGGCTAAGTCCCTTTGACTAAATGCGGCCTCGAGACAACCACGAAAGCTGAACTCCATTTTTAATCCATCCGGGAACTAATTAGTTTGAACATTATTCGCCCATCCATAATAAATTTAAATTTACCATCTCCAAGAGGTGCAGAGGTGTCGCTGCACCCTAACAGACAGCATGGTGGAGCAACGAGCTATATCCTACCCATCTATCCATCCTAAACTAAATGCAGACATCTTTATACCCATCCTGAAACAAAAACCCTGCGGTAAAACTCTATTGAGGGTGAACCTGCTAGCAGCCCGTGTCGTGTCATATCCATCACACGCTTCATAACACACTCTCAGCCCACTCCTTCGCGGCTGAATCTTCACCACGGAGACTCCCACCGCTTCATTGAAGATATCTTACATAGTTGTAGAGGAAAGCCCTTTACATGAAACTTCCAGACCATGCCAATTTAGCTCAGAAACAACTTTTAGTTTGAATTCGAGGAATCAGTTTGAAATCTGTGAAGAGACTTTCATTTCACAAAAGGAAGTTCTAGGTGTCACAGTGTCTCTTCGAGTGTGACCGGAAATTGTCACGGGGTTCAAGAGAAGTAACTGCAACGGAAAATGCCTTTCGGCATAATGAAGTAATGAAGTACGGGTTATTCTGTAATTAGAAATGTCATAGTTTGCCTTGTTATAAAAAGTTGAAGGCTGTTTATAGATGACAGGCATAAAAAAGCTATCGACATATAAAATTCTGTATATTTTATTTCACAACAGTGAATATTATAACGTATTATTTACTCGGTTATATTTAACAGACAGTTAAATAATTAACGGTATATTTTATATCAAATTGACTTTTATATTGATTATTTTGTAAATTAACCGATGATTAAACATATTAATACATTTAACAAATTAATGGTAAAATATATGGTTTGTAAATGCATGAAAATAGTATTACGATTTTCATTATATCATTTATAAGGAAATACTAATCCTCTTAACAGGAAATAAATAATTATCAATTTATACTACCAGTGTCTTCTTTAGGTTAAGGATAGACTTTTCTTGTTGTTGAATTTCGGACTGTTTTTTGCCTTTTCGCCAATATTTCCTCATGGCTGCGACAGAATGTTCCTCCAAGTTGTTTTCTTATACCAAGATTTTAATTTTTACCTTTATCTCCTTGTTTACCCACTTCTTTGCCAGCTCCTTTTACTTCTATCGAACCTCTTCCGCTATTTAACACGTGCACAAACCTTATTTTATTTTAATACAGTCTCGTCTTTGTTCTCTCTTAAGATTTTCATTTTTCCGAAGCTTACATAAAAATATTCCCAATTTACCTGATTCCTAATGCCCATATACACAGAGTGCCTGAAATACTCTTTCTGTTTTCCTGATGTGTTGCATTGTTTTCTGTGTTAATTTACTATTTACTTATGTCTGTCTACAGTAAATGCTAATCATATCAGGACTGTTTGCATAGCCGATGATAAAACTCATAGTTTTATTGGGCAAGGTCCTAGTTTAAAAATACCATGGAATAGAGGAGATGGTTAGGATACTTGAGATAGCTTAGTAGAATAATAAGTTTAGTAATCTTAAATAAAGTATCTTAGAGATTATGCTATGAGACGCTTGTCTAAACTCTTCAGCGGTATGTGAAGCTTAGGGAATAAATAAAGTTTTAAATATTCCTTACTCTACAGCAACTTTCATATTGTAACCGGTTTGCTACTCTACTCATCTTTGTTTTTCTTATTGAGGATATAGCTACGCATAATCTAGATTTGTTGAGGTTTAATACGGGGGTAGGTGTTCAATTATCCCCTGGTTACGAGAAAAGGTTACGTTACCGTTTATTATTACTTTACCAAAATAAAAACTTCGACCAATGTACTTTTAAGACAAATATTTGACATTTGAGAGCTAAAATATTGTTTACTTTTAGACTAAATGTGTTTTAAAATTCACATGAAAATTCGGGAAACTGCATTAGGTATCTTGCCCCCCCCTCCTAAGCAGAAATGAAATGACGCTCCTGGGATGTAAGTATACTTAAATTCAACTAAATTTGTAGTTGTTACTTTTCAGTATCTTGAGAACAACTAGACAAATCGGGTAAGACAGTTTGTATTTTGTTGAATACGAGGGTAGCAGGTGACTGCATACTCCTATTGGAATGCGCCAAAAACAAGAAGGCATTACTGTGTATTGTGGGCTTTGAAATTTATTAACAAGTGGGTTGAATTTATTCTCTTCCTTTATTTGTTTGTTTTTTTACCTAGGTAGTTAAGTTATACTTTGTAACACGACTTTTTAAATTATAGTATTCTCAACAGAGCTATGCATACATCTGCAATTATTTTGGGAATAGTGTTATGGTTTGGTCCAAACAGGGATGTAAATGTACGTGATCGCATTGAATACAAAAGCAAAATTGCCTAACATAGAGTTTTATGCTCTGCACCCGAGAACTGTCAACTGCACGGAAATGCTTTCCCTGAATGCAGAGATATGGTTGACATACTTTGCTTAGAACGCTCTGGAACAAGACCGGAGAGGTATGCATAACATAACATTTATTATTTTGGTCTACAGTATTTTAAGTTAATTTATAAGCGAGTGCAAGGTGAATTATTTTGAGGAAAATTTAGTGTTTAGTTCCCTTCATTACAATGTAATATTAATCACGAATTAACAGGCGGCGGATTATTACTTCTTTTTTTGAAAATTTTGTTTAGCTTGTACTCGTGTATAGGAAATAATGCAAAACACATTTCTCACCTAGTCAGCATGACAGCTGCTTTCCTCTCTACGAGGATAACACGCCCCTGAATGCTTGTATATTATCTGTGACTTCTGCTTCACTTCTAATGGGTTGTCTGCACACTCTTATCATCTGTGTTTCATGTTGAAAACAAGTGCGGTTCTCCGGCTCCATTCGTCCACTGATCACATTATAAGTCTCCTGAAATTGTTTTAATACTTAATTTCTGTAAGGTTTTTACGTGATTTCCAAGCTAACTAAGGATATTTGGTCCAGCAAAACAGAGAATCTGAAACGGCAACTCTAGGCCGAGCCCAAGAACTATAATTACAGATAACTTATTAATTAACTTTTAGTGATATTAAATCTTACTATGTAAATATCTTTTTCTCAATACTGCTTGTATATTTTAAGAAGGGTGATTTAACATTATGTATCTATCTAGGTTATTAATATTAGTAGAGTTATAAATGGTTTAAGGTAAATAATTTAAGCGCTATGTTAAAATACTGTCCACGAGGGAATGTTTTAGCTACAGGAATAGTGCTTTCGAAGGCAGAAAACCTAGTTTTATTACCTCTCTCCGGTCGCTGTGCTATTATTCCTACAGCGAGGGTGTAGAGCCTTTGTCCCATTATTTGATAATTCGCCGTGACCAAGTGAGTGAGAAAGACAACCTTAACGGTAAATGTAGGAAAAGCCGCGATTTATATTAAACTTGGACCAATGAGATCCCTGAAAGTTTATTCGAAATAGTTAGACGCGTCGAGTCGCGCTAAAAATGGACCAATAGGAAAGGAAGCAGCCTCAGAAGCCTGAGACTATAAATGGATCTGTTTGGGAAATTTCGGGGCAGTTCATGTCATGTGTGGTCAGGGAGAGATGCTGCAGGATGCGTGAGATATCGCGCCAAGAAGGGAATCAAGTCAGCTTTGTAATGTCAGCTTAGTATTGCATTTATTCGACAGTTTATGTCATGTGTGGTCAGGGAGAGATGCTGCAGGATGTGTGAGATATCGCGCCAAAAAGGGAATCAAGTCAAATTTGTCATGTCAGCTTAGTATTGCATTTAATTCGAGAGTTTTCGTAATGTGTGGTCAGGGAGAGATGCTGCAGGATGTGTGAGATATCGCGCCAAAACAGGGAATCAAAATAGTTTTAACAACACACCTAAGATCCGCTACTCTGAAAGCGACAATAAGAATAGTTATATTTCGTGCCATATCCACGCCATAGTTTAACAGCGGTGGACAGTATTTTACAGCGGCAATACCAGTTTTGTATACTACGAGTGTTAATTAAATAAAAAAGAAACGGCAGTGTCATCTTTTCATAAACAAAGCAAGTCTATGTCTTCCTATATCACCACCCGAGATCTACGTTTTCCTTTACCGAGGATAAGTCCATGCTCCCATATAATTTAAGGAAAATTACTGCAGCTAGCCGAGGATAAATTGAAGAACCAACACGCTGAGAACTTCTGGAAGCCACGGGAGAAGCATCAAGGTAAGCTACAGCAACTGGATGAGGAGGTGATCGCCGCAAACTGGCTCCCAAACGTGGGGCTAACAAACTTTAAGACCGCCGCAAACTGGCGCCATAACGTGGAGCTCGAAGGGAAGACCAGCTCGAAGGGAAGACCAACATAAACGGAGGACTAGAAAACAACGAACAGACGAAGAATCTTCAGAGGAAAGGGGCACAGCAGAACAAAATTACAACGCGAACTTCTAGTCTACCTACGTGGGACAACAAAACAGCTGAGAACATCGCTTCTAGAACTTCACCAGGATTCGAACCCGGAACGCATCAGTTAACATTAAAAAAAATACAGGTTAGAACATTTATTCAAAAACAAACAAAAAGGCATGCAGAGTAGTGACTGAGTTTTGTGAACACATGTTATTGAGAGGGGGTAAAGTCATTACTAGGGAGGTAGAACTTGCTAACGGAACCATGAGTAGGTCAAGGGAAGCTTTGGAAGAACTGAATAGGGAGGCTATTGTCAGCATAACAACAGAGGGAGAAAACATGGGTGCAGCAGAAGTAGAAGTTAGGGAAAGGCAATCACCGATAGAGCAGGTCATTGACGCAGGTCAAAACCAGCTGCTAATATTGCTTCAACAGTTGAGCACAAAGATAGACGAACAAAGTAAGAATTTAGAGGGGAAATTAGGTGAGCAATTAAGTGAACAAAGTAAGAATTTAGAGGGGAAATTAGGTAAGATCTTAAGTGAACATAGTAAGAACTTAGAAAGAATCATAGATGAGCGGGGTAAAAACTTAGAAAGCATATTAAATGAACGGGGTAAGATTTTAGGTGAACATAGTAAGAACTTAGAAAGCATAGTAGAGGAGCGGGGTAAAAAGTTAGAAAGCAGAGTAAATGAGCAGAGGAAGGACTTAAGTCAACAAGATAAGAATTTAGAAGGTAAATCAAATGAGCATAATATGGACTTAGAAAGAATCGTAAGTAAGCAAAATAAGAACTTAGAAAGAATCATAGATGAACAAGATAAGAATTTCGAAGGGAAATTAAAGGGGAAGAGTAAGGACTTAGAAAGAATCGTAAGTAAGCAGAGTAAAGACTTAGAAAGAATCGTAAGGGAACAAGATAAGAATCTAGAAGGGAAATCAAATGAGCAGAATAAGGACTTAGAAAGAATCGTAAGTAAGCAGAGTAAGGACTTAGAAAGAATCGTAAGTGAACAAGATAAGAATTGCGAAGGGAAATTAAATGAGCAGAGTAAGGACTTAGAAAGAAAACTGAGTGAACAGAATAAGGATTTCGAAGGGAAATCAAATGAGCAGAGTAAGGACTTAGAAAGAATCGTAAGGGAACAAGATAAGAATTTAGAAGGGAAATCAAATGAGCAGAGTAAGGACTTAGAAAGAAGCGTAAATGAGCAGAGTAAGGACGTAGAACGAAAACTGAGCGAACGTAAGGATTTCGAAGGGAAATTAAGTAAGCAGAGTAAGGACTTAGAAAGAAACTTAAGTGAACAAAATAAGAGTCTAGAGGGGAAATTAGTTGAGCTGATGAAGGGGAAGTTAATAGAAACACTTGAAGGGAAATTACCACAGACACTGGAAACTAAAGATCCGAAAACACTAACGGGAGAAGAGACGTTAAAGAAAGCTTTTGAAAGAATGTCAAAAAAGGCGCAGAAAAGAAAGGAGGAATTTAAAACAAGGAAGCGAAAGAAAGGGTTGATCGAACTTGGAGAATTAGTATGGGTATAAAAAAAAAAATCCAGCATTCAAATTAAAAAAAAAAAAAGAAAAGAGAAAGAAAGACATAATATCATTGATCCTGACTCTACAGTGCCTGGAAAGGAGAGCTTTCACATGTGAATTAATGAATTATCTTAAGCAGTTGTGGAGAATATTTTTTGCATTACTAAAGAGACTTGAGTATTAAATGCTCATTAGTGATAGTGAAGAAGAACAAGAAACACCTTTGCCATTAATATGTTTCAGTTTCTTTCTGCTTGAATAAGTTTGTCTTAAGGTTGAAACAGCTTTTATTGTCAGAATATTTGTTATTTTTTTGATATTTAGCAATAGTTGTAAATTATTAATTGGTTGGTATGCTAGCAATAGGCTGACAGTTTTCTTTAAACATATAAATTAGTTTTATTAATTATAAAAAAAAAGAGGTATCATAGAATGGAAAATTTATTTAAAGGTCCATACAGGGTGATTAACATTTTTGGCTCGGATACATATGAGTTACAAGAAATAAAGAATTCCAAGATCGTAGGGAGATATCATAAACAGTTGCTCAAACCATACAAATGTTTAGAGAATGAGAAGGGTGAAGAACGTAATGAAAAGAATCAGGTTAGTTTTACTCAAAATGAGGTAGCAACCCTATGTACAAATAGTAAAGGTAATACACCCGATAAATAAGGACATAAGGAAATAAATAAATGCATAATAATTATTATGTACCAACATGTATGTAAATAGATTTAATTTTAGAACTTAAATTGGGTATTAGAGTATTTGTATGCGTCACAAGTTATTCGTGTGCGGGAAATGTATTGTGTATAAGAATGTCTCTCGGAAACCTGTTTTTAAAGGGAGAGTGTAGAGTGAATGACCCAAATATAAACATCACCGGTTTGTCAGAGCCCTTGTGAAGGAGCAGGTATAGCGAAGGGTCTCTGTCAACAAAACAAACGAACAAAGGCCATAATCAGAGGAATTATTCTGTAAAAGAAAATTGTATCAAGTGTTGAAAAATTTATTCTTTTCCAGAACAGGGCAATTTGAAACGGCAACTCTAGGCCGAGCCCAAGAACTATAATTACAGATAACTTATTAATTAACTTTTAGTGATATTAAATCTTACTATGTAAATATCTTTTTCTCAATACTGCTTGTATATTTTAAGAAGGGTGATTTAACATTATGTATCTATCTAGGTTATTAATATTAGTAGAGTTATAAATGGTTTAAGGTAAATAATTTAAGCGCTATGTTAAAATACTGTCCACGAGGGAATGTTTTAGCTACAGGAATAGTGCTTTCGAAGGCAGAAAACCTAGTTTTATTACCTCTCTCCGGTCGCTGTGCTATTATTCCTACAGCGAGGGTGTAGAGCCTTTGTCCCATTATTTGATAATTCGCCGTGACCAAGTGAGTGAGAAAGACAACCTTAACGGTAAATGTAGGAAAAGCCGCGATTTATATTAAACTTGGACCAATGAGATCCCTGAAAGTTTATTCGAAATAGTTAGACGCGTCGAGTCGCGCTAAAAATGGACCAATAGGAAAGGAAGCAGCCTCAGAAGCCTGAGACTATAAATGGATCTGTTTGGGAAATTTCGGGACAGTTCATGTCATGTGTGGTCAGGGAGAGATGCTGCAGGATGCGTGAGATATCGCGCCAAGAAGGGAATCAAGTCAGCTTTGTAATGTCAGCTTAGTATTGCATTTATTCGACAGTTCATGTCATGTGTGGTCAGGGAGAGATGCTGCAGGATGCGTGAGATATCGCGCCAAGAAGGGAATCAAGTCAGCTTTGTAATGTCAGCTTAGTATTGCATTTATTCGACAGTTTATGTCATGTGTGGTCAGGGAGAGATGCTGCAGGATGTGTGAGATATCGCGCCAAAAAGGGAATCAAGTCAAATTTGTCATGTCAGCTTAGTATTGCATTTAATTCGAGAGTTTTCGTAATGTGTGGTCAGGGAGAGATGCTGCAGGATGTGTGAGATATCGCGCCAAAACAGGGAATCAAAATAGTTTTAGCAACACACCTAAGATCCGCTACTCTGAAAGCGACAATAAGAATAGTTATATTTCGTGCCATATCCACGCCATAGTTTAACAGCGGTGGACAGTATTTTACAGCGGCAATACCAGTTTTGTATACTACGAGTGTTAATTAAATAAAAAAGAAACGGCAGTGTCATCTTTTCATAAACAAAGCAAGTCTATGTCTTCCTATATCACCACCCGAGATCTACGTTTTCCTTTACCGAGGATAAGTCCATGCTCCCATATAATTTAAGGAAAATTACTGCAGCTAGCCGAGGATAAATTGAAGAACCAACACGCTGAGAACTTCTGGAAGCCACGGGAGAAGCATCAAGGTAAGCTACAGCAACTGGATGAGGAGGTGATCGCCGCAAACTGGCTCCCAAACGTGGGGCTAACAAACTTTAAGACCGCCGCAAATCCAATCGTTTCTCTGTGTTAAATCCTAAGATATATGTTAGGTCCAGACAGTAAAACGTGACGCAGCCACACTACGTCCTCCAACAATGAAGCAATACCTTTGCCTCACGGTTGCTGCTTGTCTCCTCCCAATTGGTTCTTCTTTTGCCACGGCTGCTCCAGCATGAAACCTTAACCTCAGGGTATGCGCGGGTGTGTACAGAGAAACACACAAACGCTGTCTTGGAACACTTTTATTCACTATTTAAAATAATACTTTAGGTTTGCTGATCACTACTGAATGCATACGATGATACTTTGTCTTTACCAAGACCGAAGAATATTAACTACAGCTAAGCGTTCTACCCTCTAGCATGTTCGCCACCATTCTTCTCCACACGACGAGAAAGTCTTCCTGCTCTCACCAGGCACTCAGGCAGACTGACTTACCCACGCTACTACAAGGAAAACCAACGCGTAAACTTCCCCTTTCTCCCCTCAAACGCTCTCCTCAAACTTAGCGCCATGATGCTTAGAGTGGCCTTCACTAGACTAAGTGCAGCTGTACTCGGCTGTTTACCAGGAAAAACTTGCATCAATGGTATTTACCCTTTCTACCTGAGGCTGGTCCCTAATTAACAAAACTGTGCCTGTCTGGTCTTTCTGTCGCAGACAAGAATTTTCACAATGCTTCTCCTTTTTATACATACACTGATTTTAAACATATTATTGCTTATTTTATATCGCTATCCTTCTCAAATTATTATGATAATTATTGACTTCATAATTTCGGCTTCAAACGTTTCAAATGATTTCTTCGCAAATATTTCTCACCAAGCGCCTAAACTATTTAAATACTCAAGGTTTTTTAAACTGCTATGTGCTCTTAATAGAAAAAACTTGACATTAATTTCTAACGTTCCATTCAACGGTCATATATGGTGCGTTCTTTATGTAGTTAATGAAATCTTTCTGTCAATGAAAAAGAAAGTACTATTTCAAAATATTTTAATTCGCGAAGGATTCAAACGTGGTAAAACTGTTGTGCCATTTCTTCATGGAGTAATGTCTGTGGTAAAAACCCGGTCTACAAACTTGGGATAAGCTTTTTAACATAATGGCTGCCAATAAGAAACTTCTTCAAATAAATAAATAGGTGAAAATAACTCGATGCCAAGGCACCGTAGAGAAGGCAGACGTGGAGAAATTGTTGTGAATAAATGATTGTGATATGCACAATTCAGTGAGAATAGAATATTGAATTGAGCCTCATAAAACCGTTCTTTTTTTAGTTCCACCGTGATATACAATATTAAAATTCACCATCACAAATGCCAAACGAAATCAGTAATTAATGAAGCAGACGCAGAAAGAGATTTTCAGCTGAAACCGACTTTCTCTAAAATAGTAGGTTTTTGCGTAGGAGGAAGCGGAGATTGTATTTGGTACAGTTGAACTGTTGTTAAGAAAAGAATAAGGGAAGTAGTATCGAAAATTGCATCTCTATCAATTATGCATTTTTTTCACTCGATTTCTTCGGTTCGTTCTTAAAAATACATGGAAAGAAATGCATTAAAGATTATAAAAGAATGAGAAGAAAAGCAGAAGGAAGTTGGTTAGAGAGATGTCGTTAGAAGGGCAAAGGAAATACAATCGATGTGATGTGAAAAGGGAGGCCAAAGCAACGGTATTATGGGAGTGAAAGAGAGACTCAGCGTGGAGGAAATGAAAGTGACAAAGACTGTTAGAGTTTTAAAGCCTCCGAGAAAGTCGAGAAGGGTGTTAAAACGGGGTGGAAGGGTGGGTCTGGAACAAGGGAGATTACCGTAAGGGAAGGTTCATCTCCATTTAAAAACAAGAAAGGTTCGTACTCGTTTTACCACACTTTTCTTTTAAAACTACTGCCTGTGAGGGAACACCAGCGGCGTGCTGACATGGTATTGTAATTCCGCTGTGTTATATTGCTGCTTCAGTAAGAACAGTTGAATATTGAAAGTTGTTGCCACAGACTTCAGCAGTTCCCTCTTGAAAACATTCAACACTGCAAAAGCCACTGTTATTAAATATTGCCATTTATGGTGTGTTTATAACAGAAAGTATTACAATTGCGCAAAGCGGTAAAGAGGTTTTAAAATTTCTCTAAAATAAATAAAAAAAGAGATAAAATATTTTGTGAAAAATGTTTCCAGGGCATAAAAGTATTTCTCAAATTATAACAATGGATACGTTTGCCAATAACTTAAGTGTATAATAATCTTAAACCCATCAGGAGCCTGAAGACGTTTTATTTAATTTGTTTTTAAGTACTGGCACATATAGTGTCACACATTTGGGCTGCCTACAAATATAGAACAGCAATGAAACGCGTTGAGGTACCCTTCCAGCGGCTGTCCTGAAAACCCCTAATTATATTAAAATCCGAAACACACGCAAGCAAACTTATATACAAAACATCCTGGACTTGTCGATTCAAGTTATGCTAGGAACGAATAGATGAATATAAATAATTTATAAATATATAAGTAATTATAGGTAAAACAAGAATTCAATTGAATTCTGCCATATGGTAAGCATGGTTCTCTATAGATTGTGCATTTAATAAGTGTATAAATCAGCATATAATATTCTGTCGAAATAGACAGATACAGTTTTGCGAGCAGTAATATACACGAGTCTCAAGTTAATTGCATAATAATCATGCAGTAGGACAACATAGATTTATTATTTCGTCTACCAGAAATATCTAACGTAAAACGTTAGCTGGATTCACCAAGCCGGTTTGTTGTTTATTTAAATCATAACCATCATCATCGACATGAATTTCGAGACAGACCCGATGACCCGTTGCAAACTCCCAACCCTCCAATGGAACATGTGATGAATAGTCCAATTGTAACTGTCTTGATTATTCTGCATTCTGTGTACAAGTTTTTAATAATCACCATTTTTGGGACTTGATTTTTCCTTATACTAAATATATTATTTTCATTCCAGTTACAGTTGATGGCATCTATCTTTCTTTTAAGCTATAATTTATTTCTCTGATTCATTTCTAATATTTAGAAACGTTACTTTTGTGATCTGTTAAGAAATAACAGCTGCTAGGAGTCTCAGATGCATATGTAAAGTGGATCAAAATGCTTCAGTATTTTGACGAAAATAAGGCATTTTTTCGATATGAACTCTCAAAAAGAATGATGCTGTTGTCCTTAAAGTAGTTTAATATTTTGTTCATTAAGTAGGGATCATCCAATATTTTACATGATGTGTTTGTGAAGTTCTTTGCAGAATACCACTTACCTCGTTCTTTTTAAACCTCTCTCTTATTCGCCAAAAGTTATTTTGTTCCACACGGTATTTGTATTTGTTTCTAAACTATAAATAGTTCAGAAAAAGTGACTTAACGATTTAGTAGCTATTTACCTTAGTATATGATAACCCATATATACTTACCATTTTTAATTATCATACTAAAACAACAAACCAAGTCGCAATAATGTAAAAACATACATTACACTGTCACTCTCGGATATGTTCACATTGTTTAACCACTACGCAAGAAACAAGGTTGCAATGAAATTCGTTCTCTTAATGTATACTATTTAACGCCTCCTCTTACTACATATGGCACTACAGGGGTTCACTAAGGTGATACATCTAACTGAAAAAAGATATTTGTGAAGAAAGCTTGGGGTGCCTACCCGCATTAACCAGTTATGAGAAATGCGGGAAGCCAAGATAAAAACTGGCTGGATTTAAACCATTCATGAGTCTCACTTTAACGGTTCAGCTAACCGCGTTCGTCTTTTAGCATACCTGTTATGATTCACCTGAACCCATATCCAAGAAAAGACAACAGCGATACATATACCTTTGATACAAAGAGAAAGAATGTTACATTTGCCAAGAAAGTATTATATTGCAATTGCGATATACTAACGATCAGCAGTACACTCCTCGCTCTTGTTACACTGTTAAGTGATTACTTTATTTATCTTCTCTAGTGGTAGAAGAATGAATGCATTCCATCAAATCCCTAAGGAGGTTTCTGGGTTTAAGATTTCATGACAAGAGCAAAAACAACAAAAATGTGTATATATAAGCGCTCGCACGTGTAGGTGTGTCTGTGTGTGTGCACGGGCGCGAGTGAGACGGGAAAGGGAGCACGGGTACACATACGGAAGACCCTCAAGAAACCTGGAACATAGCACTGGCTCTTTAGCTTATAACATGTCCCCAGGGAGAGAGGGATAAGGGGGAGTCCGAAGGGCAACCAGATCCGACGACAATGTGCGCTAGCAAGAACGATTTCAGACGGAGCACATCCTATCGTCGTAACCCGCGTACCGCCCGGGGGTTCCAGAGACCGGAGCCACCTCCAGAAAGGGTTCCTTGGCGGTTCAACCAAACTCCAATGGGAAGCGCCGTCTTGTTACAGCACACCGAACATCGTCACACGTTATTGTGGAGCACAGCATTAACTAAAAGTACGATGTGTTGCATTTACATACCTTTCTCTACACATTCTTGCACAATCTATTCTTACGAGGGTTTATTCTTCAATCTACTTCATGTTAATCCAGATAAGCATTTGAAGATGTGGTTTTACTACATATTTCATTGTAGGTATAATGGAATAGGTGAATGCAGTAGACTTAAGCGATAATCAAGTCTTTTAAGAGCTAGTCGCTATGTGATGGCTTTGAAATTTCGCTATCTCTACATGAACAGGATAAATAAGCTAATATTGAAAAATAAATTTGACAAATGCGTAAGTTTTGAAAATTTAAACCAATAACAACGAATATACCGTAAACGGTTAACTCCACAATAATACTTCTGTGCTTTAACGATATTTACATCTTTTGAGTAGCAATATTTATCAGTTACAACAAACATCATTCAGTACTGCAGAGGCCATTCCCAGAAAAATAAATACATGCATTCATTTGTCATGAAAATATCTTAAACTTATGGTATTTTAATAAAAATCGTTAAAAGAATTTTTGAGAAAACCAAAACTTTCGAAAAATGTTACTGATTTTATTGAAAATCTTCTTGTCGTATCTTGGGAAACTACTGAACTTAAATACCAAGTTTAGTAGTTAACCGACTTTTCGTTTTTGAGTTATGCTGTTCACACACACACACACACACACACGGACCTTTTTTTAATCAGGGGGCCTCAAAACATAAATTTATGTAAAATCTCGATAGTGAATTTTTGGGTGGAATACAACACATTCCCTACTTCCTATACGTAGTAGAGAATGTAAAATTTGGAAAGTTGTATAATTACTGTACTTTATTATTGCGTTAGACAAATTTTAAGGATGCGAGGTGTACACTGAAAGTCAATTTTGTTTCTTTCACTCCAAAAATCTCTTTGCTTGGAAAGATTCTATTTTCTATTTTCCAAAATGGCTTCATATGAATAGCTTTAACGATTTTGATTAAAATATTGTAGCTTATAAGCACCCACTTGAAATACTGGAGGGACAATAAAAATGTATTCTCTTCAAATAGCCTGAGAAATCCTCTTATTCTTGTTGAAGTTTATGTAAATGTAAAATTCTAAAAAGTAAAGTTTACTCCAAACAAATGAAACTCTTATATTAAATTACTTTTCGCAACATTTGCGATTTTCCAAATATCACTATATACATGCTTGAGTTTTCCTGTTTTGAACTACGTTTTTGCACCCATAGATATAATTACTTGAGGATGCACGATGTGACTTTCCCATCTTATGATTTCATGACCTATAGGTCAACCCTGGATTACTGTCTGAGCACCTATTTGTAACAAACCACTTTCATTCGGGTATGTTACGTGAATACTGTTTAATTTCAAGTGCATAAAGAAAAAAACTTTTATATTACATTTAATTGAGATCAATAAAATCATGATCTCAATGAAAGAGCAATAAAATATGCAGACTGCAGGATAATCATCATCATGCAGTCTGCATATTTTATTGCTCTTTCATTCTTTCTTTCTTTCTTTCTTTTTTTTTGCTTTCCTTCTTTTCTTTTTTGTTGTTGTCCACGATTCACTTCCACTGGTATGGCCGTTCCCTATAGAATTTTAATGTTATCCCTTGCATTATCTTGTTTTTTAGAGTTCTTTGTATTGTGCCACACATCATTTGAATTTTATTAAGTTTGCTGTTTGCCACTTTTTCTTTCGTAGTTTATGTTGCAGCCTAAAAGTTTAAAATGAGATATTTGTTTTATTATGCTGTAATTTATTTAATATTGGAATGTAGGGTATTTTCCTCTGAGTGCTATAACTTTTGTTTTCTTACATTATATTTTGAAATTATATTTCTCACATAATTGGCTTAAGCGATATATAATAATAATAATAATAATAATAATAATAACAACGAATAAGAAAATTACAGTATCTAATATTATTGGTTTGGTTTCAACACTTGTTCTACCCAAGACACAAACCTTTAACACGATAAAAAGGGTTAACACACAATGGAAATAGCACACCATCAATATAACACTTCAATATTACGAGTGTTAATCAATTCAAACAATTCCAGCTCTTAACGATGGGTCTCCAGCATAGGTAGTTTCCGCAAAAGACGGTGTCCTTTAAGGTCCCCCAAAAGATTAAAATCCAGAGGTGTTAAATCTGATGAATGTGCTGAGAACTCAAACGCACCTCTTCGTCCTGTCTAGTGCCCCTGCAGATTCTCGTCCAGAAAAGTCCGCACTCCTAGATAGTAGAGTAGGGATGTCCCAGTCTATTGATAAAAGAACTCACTGTTTTCGTAACAGTGTATGTATTTGAAAAAAAACATGATATTATTACATTTCCACATGCTTGGCGCCCGGTAACTTGACCTCAATGAACAAGCGTCCTAATGACTACCGTAACTACTGACTTGCCAATATGAACGCGACTGCTTTCTGGTGACTAGCAAACGCTTCGTCACGAGCTCTTTATCCTCGTTCATCATATGCTGAACCAGGTTCGTCCTCATTGAATGCGTGCAATAGCTCGCTCACGCGTTTCTCACGAGCACACTTCTGAGTCGACGTAAACTTTTCTGGGACCATAGCCAAATAAGGAGATCTACCAAATATTCCATGTGCACATCAAAAATAGAACCACGCTCTCAAACTTATCAGAAAGTCACGTAATTGTCAAGCGTACTGTGTTCTAAACTCACTGCACATGAACTTAAGCTTCCATTCCTCAAAGTGAAGCGTGACACTATCACACGTTAATCATAACAGCCATGCGGTTACCGACTTCTATTGAGAAAATAACATACTACACATCCACAGATTGTTTACTTCATGGGCCAGGCATCTGATGTTGACCAATTCAATTCAAAGTCCCTGTCAATTTAAACCAATCACGGCAGTTGATCTCAACTGTTGCCTAAATAAGATTGTCGCGCTCGATACGCAATTGTTTGGAAATCGTCTCAGCTGATTCGCAATTGTTCCTGAATTTTAAGCTTAGAAATGAAGAAAACTTAAAAGAACATAGAAGACTGTGCTACGTTATGATACTTGTAATGAAATATTATATAAAATACTTCCCTTATTTTCGTTTATTAAACGTTTCATCCAGCAAATAGCCTTACTCTTGGCAATACCACTCGTGAATTCTATGACATAGCGACCGGTTTTGCAAAGAGTTCACTATCGTTTTAGTTTACTGTAATTTTCCTTATACCTACAACGAAATGAGTAAATAAGTAATGAACGTTATGTATATTATGAAGAAATTCATAAAAGAATAAGCATTTGTAAAAATAGAGTATATGAGAGTGAGGAGAGAAAATTATGTTAGTACAATATGTGATATTTTTACTTTAAATAGCTTACCATTCGATTCCTTAACGTGTATATACCAATTTAAAGTTCGTAACAGTGATTGTATTAAAATAACACTTACTGGACATGACCCAAATAATAATTGCAGCACCTAATAAGTTTTCTCACCTGAATATTTGTACAAAGTTAAAATATAACACATGTAAGATTACAATAAATGTTTAATTCCAACGAGACTTCACAATCTCCTGCCCTACAATTCTATGCGTAACGCCACTGGCTTACAAAGCAAGAGCTAAGATGTTGGATGAACAGCTGAACAAACTTTCCGGCATCCAAGTCAGTTTTTGTATGTTCTTAATGAGTTTCTCCACCAAAAATAAAAAAGTTGTGTTGAAGAAGTCCTTCTTTGAAGATGCTCAGAACCAGAATCTGTGATAATTTTTCCCCAGAGTTTTTAAAATAAAAGAGTTAGGCATGCGAGAAAATCTTGGCTTTAGCCTGTATGATATTAATTTTTCTTCATCTGTGATGATTTGGTTCTGCATGAATTAAAGCGTTTGAACTTCTGCTTCATTGCGTTGGTATTCATACAGTCGTTGAAGGAAAGTAAACTCTTGCTCTCTAGACAATTCCTCAGGATGATTAATAAGTCTTGTCTCTTAGGAAAATCAATGATCCGAGTTGAATACTTGCAAGAATATGTTTACACAGGAAACGGAGAATTTACTACTAAGTTTTCAATATACTGTGTGTTTAATTGATTAATGATATAATATTATGAGAATTTTCTTTTTAGTTATAACAGTTAGCGTTTTAAATGAAATTATTATAAATGACTTACGTAACCAATTAGACATTGACATTTAATCTGGAGTATAACACATATAAACCTGTCTACTTGATTTTAGAACCAGTAACTCTTAGTCGGGAAAACTAGGACAAGGTTTGCATAGTCCTAGTCCCAGTTAGGTTTAGGACTAGGACTAGAACGCATTAGCACTCGACCTACAAGATCGTTTGTGCCTAAAGCCCCTGACGGTGTGCCCCCGGGAGGGAGGAGTGAAGGCGGCCGAACCAGGAGGCACGATAGGGCAGAGGGCAGGGTCCCTATCTTTTAAAGATTGAAACTCCCCGGATGGCAGCTGGTGCAACTTGCTCCCCTTCCCCTCTGCCGGCTTGCACATTCCCTGGGGGGGCCGATACTCGGAGACCGCCCCCATTCCGGTGACAAAGGGTTACATAGAGCATCCTTTTCCCCTGTTATGCAACGCCGAGACTTCCGCCGACACTTTTAACCCTGCAACAAACCAAGATAAAGGTGAGGTGAAATGTAGGTACAGGAAATCCCCTGTAATGAACATTCCCAGCATTCGCGACCCGGGGAAACTCCGAAAAAGTCAATGTAAGGAAGGTCAGCCACGGGAATTGAAGCCACACTTCCCGAATGCGGTAACAAACGTTCCTCTTGAGTCATCCCTTCTCGGTACCCTGCTTAGTTTAACACATTTATTTACTTATTTCATTTGTAGCGTTTTGTCGCTACTTTGTTGTGTTACTCTTACCTCTGCGTCGCTGTAGGGTGAAGTCTTCAGGACTCGAGATCGCCGATATCAGTCAGGAAGCACTTATAGACGTCGCATCTCAGGGTCAACTGTCGGCGAGTCGGTCTGAAATTCCCTGCTGTTATTGTCAGGGTAGGATTGCAGGAGGGTGACACCAGGATATTATTCTTGAAGAAAACGTTTTCACTTCCTCACTAAAACGCGTATTCCTGCCAGAAAACCTGTAAGATTTTTGTTCTTTTGCTACCCCGTACGCTTCTTATATAAGAATATTTTCATCGTTTGGTCCACTAACGTTTTCCTCCGGCTAATTATTTATTATTCAAGGTACTCTATCACCATTTTTTTGATTCCCGCGAACTTGAATTTATCACTTGCGGCATGTTAAGTTATTTATTATCTTGGATAACATAATTTTAACGACAATCTAACACACTATATAATTATTCCACACGCATTACTTTATGATTGCATTGTGGTGCGGCACTTCGTAGATTTTGGAATTTTTATCCTTTTATTTTCTGTTTTTGGCTCACGTGATGCGTGTTTCCTTACCAGAGAATCATGGCAGACTGTCCCAAAGCCACGCTTGCATTCCCATATCTCAACGACTGCTCTTCTCCAAATTTAATACATGTCACTGCGTATTCCTATGGTTCTATTAGTTCTCGCACTTATTCTCTGCGTTTATTGGTTCCCTGCTTGAAAATTTAAAGCTTAACTGTAGGAAATGTCCGTTGCCTCATAGCATCTATTTGCTTGAAAAATTGTCTCGCACCCACGAAGTACAAAAGATGGTTTCGATTTTTATGGCCCCACACTCGGAAAACATAATGGAGAGTCTAAAACGAAGCTACTCTTATTCTGACGTAAATCTTGCAGTTTTTCTCATGCAATTACTCATTTATTTATTTTACAACATATTTACAGCTTATGAAGGACTTTTGATTAATACAATTTTTAATCTTATGGCTTTAAAATTATGGAAATTTATTAAATTGAATATTAATTAATTATTAATAATTCCTAAAGTATAATTATTATAGAGTTACTTTTTGTGGCTTCTTAATCGGCGGAAATATCGCTACACATTAACATATTAATAAGTAACGTATTTAGCTTATATTTTATAATCACAAGAAACAGTATTAAAAGTGATAACAGATTGATTGTTAAACTTGCTATGTCGACATTGATCTATTTTAACGTGCATCACACGGTGCCAGTTGATGTTGGCATTTTGTAGAAACGTTGGCCGCCTTGGGCAGTCGGCCTTCAGCTGAGAATGGAAGGAATTCACATTCCGAAAACGTTTCTACAATGCCTAAACCAACTGGTACCCTGTGACCAGTGTTAAAAAGAACACGATGTCGACATAGTATGCTTTACAAAGATATTCAGCTGTTTTTTGCAATGAACAATTCGGTGATGTAATACTTGGCTTTTAAAGCAAAACAAAACGTGCTATATTACGTAAATTACACTTTAAATGTTTATACCTCTGCAACTGCTTCTTATTATGTGTGAAAATAAAGCTTCGTAACTAGATGTACAATGTGATTTCACCTAACATCAGTTGATTCGCGCGTCTTAAAGGAGAACGAAACAAAACTGAGTACTTCGTTCATCACGATGGTTTATTTGGGTCAGGAATAATCTCACATGCAGTCCCACAACCCAAGATCAATGGTTATCGGTTACAGACCCTTCCTAAATATACGCGTGCCGTCATCAAGTGACAGCTCTAGTTGCTGCAAAGCAAAATAAACACATATACATGCAGCATTACGAGGTGCTGTAAATGACAGGCAGAGTTCCCATATGATCCTAACTATAGCAAGTCATAATTTATCTCTACAAATAAGGAGCAGACCTAAACACTGACCTATCACTTCTCATAATCCAGCACATACTAGATGATAGACATAAGTCCGACTCCTGCTTTCAACTTTAGCGAACATGATCTTCGACCATGATTTGAACAAAAAAAATGCAAGTCCGGGGCGTAAAACGGTACGTTCCGCAGGCGGCGCCGATGAGTTAGATTATTCCTGTCCAGTTTGCGGTCCGATTGGGCGAGCCAGGGAATGACAGTGTGGCAGAATTGTGCGGGTGGGTGGTCGGCGTTGCCTGGCTTGCCTCAATTCACTGAGTCTGGACTAAGAATGTTAGGCCAGATCCACGAAGGGCAAGCGGAACAGCGGCGTCGATCCTCTGCTGAAGTTAATCCTGGAAACGCTCACCAGCGAAGTCCAGATCAGTTCTGCAGCCTCAAGGCTATCCGCTATGAATTGGCCACATCGAGCAATAGGGCGAACCTGTGGTGTAGAGCAGCTTCAGCACTGCTTGGACGGTGTGCAGCGTCTAGTAAGCTGTGCGTTAGAGAACCAGACATCTTATATGCTAGTACAATTTCTTCTGCAGGACTGGTCTGCGAAGCTATAGCTTTGTGTGCAGCCGTGCTGCAGGAGCTACAGCGTATGAGACCAGCTGAAACCAATGAAGTGGCGGCGGCGGTGGCATGTCATGCCGAATCAATTCAGCGAAGCAGCGTGTCCATGCAGAAGTCGCGGGGGAAGGAGTTGGTTGGTTCTTATTCCTTAGAAGCTTATAGGCCTGCTGGTGCAGTTCACCCCCCCCCCCACCACACATGTGGAAAGCTATGCCTTTATTTTATATTTGATCCATGCATTCCCCATACTGTCACTCTTTAAACTTCATTAGCCTGAGATGTAATTCTTTGAAGCCATGTCACTGGATCATACAGCAACAGAATGGTAGAGAATTCAGAGACTTAAGCTGTTGGAATGATTGGTGTGCTGCAATTATAGCAAACCTTTCCAATATAAACTTATAATTCTCTAGAAGTTCACTGTGAGAGCAAAATCTTTTAATATTTCCTAGCAACTTAAATTTGAGTCGTAGTAAACCTCCAGAGGGCCACTCTTCTTAGTTTATTAAGTAATCAAACTGAATAGAAAGGTATTGTCCACACTTAAATGACTACTCCGTTACTAGAAAAAGTTGTACTTAATGGTGAACTTGCCCTTTTAGTGAGGCCATTATTTGGAACACTGACATTCCTTAACTCGTTTTTGTACTAACGACAGAGTGAGCATTGGTAACTTCTGGCTCCAAGCATTCCTCCTGTTGGAAATTTTAGTTTGTAACAAACTTTTTGAAACGATAAGGATTGTTATAGACAATCATGTAGTAATCCTGTATTTATCGACATTGTCGCCACCGATAGCTTTACCATGTTAGCCTTCAGGGCCCGAGGTTGCGGATTCAAACCTGGTGAGCTCGATGGATTCTTTTTCGAGCCCAAAAAATCTTAGCAGACATGACTTGGAAAGGAAGTAAAGCCGGTAGCTCCGTGTCGTAGATTTACAGCACGTAAAAGAACCTCAAACTTGATAAAGACGGCTCTGAGAAATGTTTCAGTCTTTCACACCATTAAAAGAATCATAGCATTTAAAGAGAGCTCATAAACCGAACTGATTTTCAATTACCGATAGCATTTACCAAATTGCTGAAATGCTTGAACAACCTTAATGTTACACTGCGTGACCCACACTTACGACTGCTGCAACATGCCAATCATCACCATGAACTACACTGAACAACCTTAATGTTACACTGCGTATCCCAAACTTACGACTGCTGCAACATGCACATCATCACCATGAACTACACTGAACAACCTTAATGTTACACTGCGTGTCCCACACTTACGACTGCTGCAACATACACATCATCACTATGAATTACACTGAACAACCTTAATGATACACTGCCTGTCCCACACTTACGACTGCTGCAACATGCACATCATCAGTATGAACTACACTGAATAACCTTAATGTTACACTGCCTGCCCCATACTTACGACTGCTGCAACATGCACATCATCACCATGAACTACACTGAACAACCTTAATGTTACACTGCGTGTCCCATACTTACGACTGCTGCAACATGCACATCATCACTATGAACTACTCTGAACAACCTTAATGATACACTGCCTGTCCCACACTTACGACTGCTGCAACATGCACATCATCACCATGAACTACACTGAACAACCTTAATGTTACACTGCTTGCCCCACATTTACGACTGCTGCAACATGCACATCATCAGCATGAACTACACTGACCAACCTTAATGTTACACTGCGTGTCCCATACTTACGACTGCTGCAACATGCACATCATCACCATGAACTACACTGAACAACCTTAATGT
Organism: Deroplatys truncata; assembly: GCA_030765065.1. NCBI lineage: Eukaryota > Metazoa > Arthropoda > Insecta > Mantodea > Mantidae > Deroplatys > Deroplatys truncata. Next base: position 179,533,060 of record CM060977.1, on the reverse strand, counting down.
TACACTGCCTGTCCCACACCTACGACTGCTGCAACATGCACATCATCACCATGAACTACACTGAACAACCTTAACGATACACTGCCTGTCCCACACCTACGACTGCTGCAACATGCACATCATCACCACGAACTACACTGAACAACCTTAATGATACACTGCCTGTCCCACACTTACGACTGCTGCAACATGCACATTATCACTATGAACTACATTGAACAACATTAATGTTACCCTGCCTGTCCCACAGCTACGACTGCTGCAACATGCACATCATCACCATGAACTACACAGAACAACCTTAATGATACACTGCCCGTCCCACATCTACGACAGCTGCAACATGCACATCATCGCCATGAACTACACTGAACAACCTTAATGATACACTGCCTGACTCACACTTACGACTGCTGCAACATGCACATCATCAGCATGAACTACACTGAACAACCTTAATGTTACACTGCCTGTCCCACACTTACGACTGCTGCAACATGCACATCATCACAATGAACTACATTGAACAACATTAATGTTACACTGCCTGTCCCACACTTACGACTGCTGCAACAAGCACATCATCACCATGAACTACACTGAACAACCTTAATGATACACTGCCTGTCCCACACTTACGACTGCTGCAACAAGTACATCATCACTATGAACTACATTGAACACCATTAATCATACACTGCCTGTCCCACATTTACGACTGCTGCAACATGCACATCATCACCATGAACTACATTGAAAAACCTTAATGTCACACTGCGTGTCCCACACTTAAGACTGCTGCAACATGCACATCATCACCATGAATTACACTGAACAACCTTAATGTTACACTGCCTGTCCAATACTTACGACTGCTGCAACATGCACATCATCACCATGAACTACACTAAACAACCTTAATGTTACACTGCGTGTCCCACACTTAAGACTACTGCAACATGCACATCATCACCATGAACTACATTGAACAACCTTAATGTTACACTGCGTGTCCCATAATTACGACTGCTGCAATATGCACATCATCACCATGAATTACATTGAACAACCTTAATGTTACACTGAGTGTCCCACACTTACGACTGCTGCAACATGCACATCATCACCATGAACTACTCTGAACAACCTTAATGATACACTGCCTGTCCCACACTTACGACTGCTGCAACATGCACATCATCACCATGAACTACACTGAACAACCTTAATGTTACACTGCCTGCCCCACATTTACGACTGCTGCAACATGCACATCATCAGCATGAACTACACTGACCAACCTTAATGTTACACTGCGTGTCCCATACTTACGACTGCTGCAACATGCACATCATCACCATGAACTACACTGAACAACCTTAATGTTACACTGCCTGTCCCACACCTACGACTGCTGCAACAAGCACATCATCACCATGAACTACACTGAACAACCTTAACGATACACTGCCTGTCCCACACCTACGACTGCTGCAACATGCACATCATCACTACGAACTACACTGAACAACCTTAATGATACACTGCCTGTCCCACACTTACGACTGCTGCAACATGCACATTATCACTATGAACTACATTGAACAACATTAATGTTACTCTGCCTGTCCCACAGCTACGACTGCTGCAACATGCACATCATCACCATGAACTACACTGAACAACCTTAATGATACACTGCCCGTCCCACATCTACGACAGCTGCAACATGCACATCATCGCCATGAACTACACTGAACAACCTTAATGATACACTGCCTGACTCACACTTACGACTGCTGCAACATGCACATCATCACCATGAACTACACTGAACAGCCTTAATGTTACACTGCCTGTCCCACACTTACGACTGCTGCAACATGCACATCATCACCATGAACTACATTGAACAACATTAATGTTACACTGCCTGTCCCACACTTACGACTGCTGCAACAAGCACATCATCACCATGAACTACACTGAACAACCTTAATGATACACTGCCTGTCCCACATTTACGACTGCTGCAACATGCACATCATCACCATGAACTACATTGAAAAACCTTAATGTCACACTGCGTGTCCCACACTTAAGACTGCTGCAACATGCACATCATCACCAAGAACTACACTGAACAACCTTAATGTTACACTGCCTGTCCAATACTTACGACTGCTGCAACATGCACATCATCACCATGAACTACACTAAACAACCTTAATGTTACACTGCGTGTCCCACACTTAAGACTACTGCGACATTCACATCATCACCATGAACTACAAGTTACAAGTACATTGAACAACCTTAATGTTACACTGCGTGTCCCATAATTACGACTGCTGCAATATGCACATCATCACCATGAATTACATTGAACAACCTTAATGTTACACTGAGTGTCCCACACTTACGACTGCTGCAACAAGTACATCATCACCATGAACTACACTGAACAACCTTAATGTTACACTGCGTCTCCCACACTTACGACTGCTGCAACATGCACATCATCACCATGAACTACATTGAACAACCTTAATGTTACACTGCGTGTCCCACACTTACGACTACTGCAACATGCACATCATCACCATGAACTACATTGAAAAACCTTAATGTTACACTGCGTGTCCCACAGTTAAGACTGCTGCAACATGCACATCATCAGCATGAACTACACTGAACAACCTTAATGTTACACTGCCTGCCCCACATTTACGACTGCTGCAACATGCACATCATCAGCATGAACTACACTGACCAACCTTAATGTTACACTGCGTGTCCCATACTTACGACTGCTTCAACATGCACATCATCACCATGAACTACACTGAACAACCTTAATGTTACACTGCCTGTCCCACACCTACGACTGCTGCAACATGCACATCATCACCATGAGCTACACTGAACAACCTTAACGATACACTGCCTGTCCCACACCTACGACTGCTGCAACATGCACATCATCACCACGAACTACACTGAACAACCTTAATGATACACTGCCTGTCCCACACTTACGACTGCTGCAACATGCACATTATCACTATGAACTACATTGAACAACATTAATGTTACTCTGCCTGTCCCACAGCTACGACTGCTGCAACATGCACATCATCACCATGAACTACACTGAACAACCTTAATGATACACTGCCCGTCCCACATCTACGACAGCTGCAACATGCACATCATCGCCATGAACTACACTGAACAACCTTAATGATACACTGCCTGACTCACACTTACGACTGCTGCAACATGCACATCATCACCATGAACTACACTGAACAACCTTAATGTTACACTGCCTGTCCCACACTTACGACTGCTGCAACATGCACATCATCACCATGAACTACATTGAACAACATTAATGTTACACTGCCTGTCCCACACTTACGACTGCTGCAACAAGCACATCATCACCATGAACTACACTGAACAACCTTAATGATACACTGCCTGTCCCACACTTACGACTGCTGCAACAAGTACATCATCACTATGAACTACATTGAACACCATTAATCATACACTGCCTGTCCCACATTTACGACTGCTGCAACATGCACATCATCACCATGAACTACATTGAAAAACCTTAATGTCACACTGCGTGTCCCACACTTAAGACTGCTGCAACATGCACATCATCACCATGAACTACACTGAACAACCTTAATGTTACACTGCCTGTCCAATACTTACGACTGCTGCAACATGCACATCATAACCATGAACTACACTAAACAACCTTAATGTTACACTGCGTGTCCCACACTTAAGACTACTGCAACATGCACATCATCACCATGAACTACAAGTTACAAGTACATTGAACAACCTTAATGTTACACTGCGTGTCCCATAATTACGACTGCTGCAATATGCACATCATCACCATGAATTACATTCAACAACCTTAATGTTACACTGAGTGTCCCACAATTACGACTGCTGCAACAAGTACATCATCACCATGAACTACACTGAACAACCTTAATGTTACACTGCGTCTCCCACACTTACGACTGCTGCAACATGCACATCATCACCATGAACTACATTGAACAACCTTAATGTTACACTGCGTGTCCCACACTTACGACTACTGCAACATGCACATCATCACCATGAACTACATTGAAAAACCTTAATGTTACACTGCGTGTCCCACAGTTAAGACTGCTGCAACATGCACATCATCACCATGAACTACACTGAACAACCTTAATGTTACACTGCCTGTCCAATACTTACGACTGCTGCAACATGCACATCATCACCATGAACTACACTGAACAACCTTAATGTTACACTGCCTGTCCCACACTTACGACTGCTGCAACATGCACATCATCACCATGAACTACATTGAACAACATTAATGTTACACTGCCTGTCCCACACTTACGACTGCTGCAACAAGCACATCATCACCATGAACTACACTGAACAACCTTAATGATACACTGCCTGTCCCACACTTACGACTGCTGCAACAAGTACATCATCACTATGAACTATATTGAACACCATTAATCATACACTGCCTGTCCCACATTTACGACTGCTGCAACATGCACATCATCACCATGAACTACATTGAAAAACCTTAATGTCACACTGCGTGTCCCACACTTAAGACTGCTGCAACATGCACATCATCACCATGAACTACACTGAACAACCTTAATGTTACACTGCCTGTCCAATACTTACGACTGCTGCAACATGCACATCATCACCATGAACTACACTAAACAACCTTAATGTTACACTGCGTGTCCCACACTTAAGACTACTGCAACATGCACATCATCACCATGAACTACAAGTTACAAGTACATTGAACAACCTTAATGTTACACTGCGTGTCCCATAATTACGACTGCTGCAATATGCACATCATCACCATGAATTACATTGAACAACCTTAATGTTACACTGAGTGTCCCACACTTACGACTGCTGCAACAAGTACATCATCACCATGAACTACACTGAACAACCTTAATGTTACACTGCGTCTCCCACACTTACGACTGCTGCAACATGCACATCATCACCATGAACTACATTGAACAACCTTAATGTTACACTGCGTGTCCCACACTTACGACTACTGCAACATGCACATCATCACCATGAACTACATTGAAAAACCTTAATGTTACACTGCGTGTCCCACAGTTAAGACTGCTGCAACATGCACATCATCAGCATGAACTACACTGAACAACCTTAATGTTACACTGCCTGCCCCACATCTACGACTGCTGCAACATGCACATCATCAGCATGAACTACACTGACCAACCTTAATGTTACACTGCGTGTCCCATACTTACGACTGCTGCAACATGCACATCATCACCATGAACTACACTGAACAACCTTAATGTTACACTGCCTGTCCCACACCTACGACTGCTGCAACATGCACATCATCACCATGAGCTACACTGAACAACCTTAACGATACACTGCCTGTCCCACACTTACGACTGCTGCAACATGCACATTATCACTATGAACTACATTGAACAACATTAATGTTACTCTGCCTGTCCCACAGCTACGACTGCTGCAACATGCACATCATCACCATGAACTACACTGAACAACCTTAATGATACACTGCCCGTCCCACATCTACGACAGCTGCAACATGCACATCATCGCCATTAACTACACTGAACAACCTTAATGATACACTGCCTGACTCACACTTACAACTGCTGCAACATGCACATCATCACCATGAACTACACTGAACAACCTTAATGTTACACTGCCTGTCCCACACTTACGACTGCTGCAACATGCACATCATCACCATGAACTACATTGAACAACATTAATGTTACACTGCCTGTCCCACACTTACGACTGCTGCAACAAGCACATCATCACCATGAACTACACTGAACAACCTTAATGATACACTGCCTGTCCCACACTTACGACTGCTGCAACAAGTACATCATCACTATGAACTACATTGAACACCATTAATCATACACTGCCTGTCCCACATTTACGACTGCTGCAACATGCACATCATCACCATGAACTACATTGAAAAACCTTAATGTCACACTGCGTGTCCCACACTTAAGACTGCTGCAACATGCACATCATCACCATGAACTACACTGAACAACCTTAATGTTACACTGCCTGTCCAATACTTACGACTGCTGCAACATGCACATCATCACCATGATCTACACTAAACAACCTTAATGTTACACTGCGTGTCCCACACTTAAGACTACTGCAACATGCACATCATCACCATGAACTACATTGAACAACCTTAATGTTACACTGCGTGTCCCATAATTACGACTGCTGCAATATGCACATCATCACCATGAATTACATTGAACAACCTTAATGTTACACTGAGTGTCCCACACTTACGACTGCTGCAACATGCACATCATCACCATGAACTACTCTGAACAACCTTAATGATACACTGCCTGTCCCACACTTACGACTGCTGCAACATGCACATCATCACCATGAACTACACTGAACAACCTTAATGTTACACTGCCTGCCCCACATTTACGACTGCTGCAACATGCACATCATCAGCATGAACTACACTGACCAACCTTAATGTTACACTGCGTGTCCCATACTTACGACTGCTGCAACATGCACATCATCACCATGAACTACACTGAACAACCTTAATGTTACACTGCCTGTCCCACACCTACGACTGCTGCAACAAGCACATCATCACCATGAACTACACTGAACAACCTTAACGATACACTGCCTGTCCCACACCTACGACTGCTGCAACATGCACATCATCACCACGAACTACACTGAACAACCTTAATGATACACTGCCTGTCCCACACTTACGACTGCTGCAACATGCACATTATCACTATGAACTACATTGAACAACATTAATGTTGCTCTGCCTGTCCCGCAGCTACGACTGCTGCAACATGCACATCATCACCATGAACTACACTGAACAACCTTAATGATACACTGCCCGTCCCACATCTACGACAGCTGCAACATGCACATCATCGCCATGAACTACACTGAACAACCTTAATGATACACTGCCTGACTCACACTTACGACTGCTGCAACATGCACATCATCACCATGAACTACACTGAACAACCTTAATGTTACACTGCCTGTCCCACACTTACGGCTGCTGCAACATGCACATCATCACCATGAACTACATTGAACAACATTAATGTTACACTGCCTGTCCCACACTTACGACTGCTGCAACAAGCACATCATCACCATGAACTACGCTGAACAACCTTAATGATACACTGCCTGTCCCACACTTACGACTGCTGCAACAAGTACATCATCACTATGAACTACATTGAACACCATTAATCATACACTGCCTGTCCCACATTTACGACTGCTGCAACATGCACATCATCACCATGAACTACATTGAAAAACCTTAATGTCACACTGCGTGTCCCACACTTAAGACTGCTGCAACATGCACATCATCACCAAGAACTACACTGAACAACCTTAATGTTACACTGCCTGTCCAATACTTACGACTGCTGCAACATGCACATCATCACCATGAACTACACTAAACAACCTTAATGTTACACTGCGTGTCCCACACTTAAGACTACTGCAACATGCACATCATCACCATGAACTACAAGTTACAAGTACATTGAACAACCTTAATGTTACACTGCGTGTCCCATAATTACGACTGCTGCAATATGCACATCATCACCATGAATTACATTGAACAACCTTAATGTTACACTGAGTGTCCCACACTTACGACTGCTGCAACAAGTACATCATCACCATGAACTACACTGAACAACCTTAATGTTACACTGCGTCTCCCACACTTACGACTGCTGCAACATGCACATCATCACCATGAACTACATTGAACAACCTTAATGTTACACTGCGTGTCCCACACTTACGACTACTGCAACATGCACATCATCACCATGAACTACATTGAAAAACCTTAATGTTACACTGCGTGTCCCACAGTTAAGACTGCTGCAACATGCACATCATCAGCATGAACTACACTGAACAACCTTAATGTTACACTGCCTGCCCCACATTTACGACTGCTGCAACATGCACATCATCAGCATGAACTACACTGACCAACCTTAATGTTACACTGCGTGTCCCATACTTACGACTGGTGCAACATGCCCATCATCACCATGAACTACACTGAACAACCTTAATGTTACACTGCCTGTCCCACACCTACGACTGCTGCAACATGCACATCATCACCATGAGCTGCACTGAACAACCTTAACGATACACTGCCTGTCCCACACCTACGACTGCTGCAACATGCACATCATCACCACGAACTACACTGAACAACCTTAATGATACACTGCCTGTCCCACACTTACGACTGCTGCAACATGCACATTATCACTATGAACTACATTGAACAACATTAATGTTACTCTGCCTGTCCCACAGCTACGACTGCTGCAACATGCACATCATCACCATGAACTACACTGAACAACCTTAATGATACACTGCCCGTCCCACATCTACGACAGCTGCAACATGCACATCATCGCCATGAACTACACTGAACAACCTTAATGATACACTTCCTGACTCACACTTACGACTGCTGCAACATGCACATCATCACCATGAACTACACTGAACAACCTTAATGTTACACTGCCTGTCCCACACTTACGACTGCTGCAACATGCACATCATCACCATGAACTACATTGAACAACATTAATGTTACACTGCCTGTCCCACACTTACGACTGCTGCAACAAGCACATCATCACCATGAACTACACTGAACAACCTTAATGATACACTGCCTGTCCCACACTTACGACTGCTGCAACAAGTACATCATCACTATGAACTACATTGAACACCATTAATCATACACTGCCTGTCCCACATTTACGACTGCTGCAACATGCACATCATCACCATGAACTACATTGAAAAACCTTAATGTCACACTGCGTGTCCCACACTTAAGACTGCTGCAACATGCACATCATCACCATGAACTACACTGAACAACCTTAATGTTACACTGCCTGTCGAATACTTACGACTGCTGCAACATGCACATCATCACCATGAACTACACTAAACAACCTTAATGTTACACTGCGTGTCCCACACTTAAGACTACTGCTACATGCACATCATCACCATGAACTACAAGTTACAAGTACATTGAACAACCTTAATGTTACACTGCGTGTCCCATAATTACGACTGCTGCAATATGCACATCATCACCATGAATTACATTGAACAACCTTAATGTTACACTGAGTGTCCCACACTTACGACTGCTGCAACAAGTACATCATCACCATGAACTACACTGAACAACCTTAATGTTACACTGCGTCTCCCACACTTACGACTGCTGCAACATGCACATCATCACCATGAACTACATTGAACAACCTTAATGTTACACTGCGTGTCCCACACTTACGACTACTGCAACATGCACATCATCACCATGAACTACATTGAAAAACCTTAATGTTACACTGCGTGTCCCACAGTTAAGACTGCTGCAACATGCACATCATCACCATGAACTACACTGAACAACCTTAATGTTACACTGCCTGTCCAATACTTACGACTGCTGCAACATGCACATCATCACCATGAACTACACTAAACAACCTTAATGTTACACTGCGTGTCCCAAACTTAAGATTACTGCAACATGCACATCATCACCATGAACTACGTTGAACAACCTTAATGTTACACTGCGTGTCCCACACTTACGACTGCTGCAACATGCACATCATCACCATGAACTACACTGAACAATCTTAATGTTACACTGCGTGTCCCGCACTTACGACTGCTGCAACATGCACATCATCACCATGAACTACATTGAACAACCTTAATGTTACACTGCGTGTCCCACACTTATGACTGCTGCAACATGCACATCATCACTATGAACTACACCTGAACAATCTTAATGTTACACTGCCTGTCCAATACTTACGACTGCTGCAACATGCACATTATCACCATGAACTACACTGAACAACCTTAATGTTACACCGCGTGTAACATACTTACGACTGCTGCAACATGCACAGTATCACCATGAACTACACTGAACAACCTTAAAGTTACACAGCTTGTCGCACACTTACGACTGCTGCAACATGCCAATCATCACCATGAACTACACTGAACAACCTTAGTGTTACACTGCGTATCCCAAACTTACGACTGCTGCAACATGCACATCATCACCATGAACTACACTGAACAACCTTAATGTTACACTGCGTGTCCCACACTTACGACTGCTGCAACATACACATCATCACTATGAATTACACTGAACAACCTTAATGATACACTGCCTGTCCCACACTTACGACTGCTGCAACATGCACATCATCAGTATGAACTACACTGAATAACCTTAATGTTACACTGCCTGCCCCATACTTACGACTGCTGCAACATGCACATCATCACCATGAACTACATTGAACAACCTTAATGTTACACTGCGTGTCCCACACTTACGACTACTGCAACATGCACATCATCACCATGAACTACATTGAAAAACCTTAATGTTACACTGCGTGTCCCACAGTTAAGACTGCTGCAACATGCACATCATCACCATGAACTACACTGAACAACCTTAATGTTACACTGCCTGTCCAATACTTACGACTGCTGCAACATGCACATCATCACCATGAACTACACTGAACAACCTTAATGTTACACTGCCTGTCCCACACTTACGACTGCTGCAACATGCACATCATCACCATGAACTACATTGAACAACCTTAATGTTACACTGCGTGTCCCACACTTACGACTACTGCAACATGCACATCATCACCATGAACTACATTGAAAAACCTTAATGTTACACTGCGTGTCCCACAGTTAAGACTGCTGCAACATGCACATCATCAGCATGAACTACACTGACCAACCTTAATGTTACACTGCGTGTCCCATACTTACGACTGCTGCAACATGCACATCATCACCATGAACTACACTGAACAACCTTAATGTTACACTGCCTGTCCCACACCTACGACTGCTGCAACATGCACATCATCACCATGAGCTACACTGAACAACCTTAACGATACACTGCCTGTCCCACACCTACGACTGCTGCAACATGCACATCATCACCACGAACTACACTGAACAACCTTAATGATACACTGCCTGTCCCACACTTACGACTGCTGCAACATGCACATTATCACTATGAACTACATTGAACAACACTAATGTTACTCTGCCTGTCCCACAGCTACGACTGCTGCAACATGCACATCATCACCATGAACTACACTGAACAACCTTAATGATACACTGCCCGTCCCACATCTACGACAGCTGCAACATGCACATCATCGCCATGAACTACACTGAACAACCTTAATGATACACTGCCTGACTCACACTTACAACTGCTGCAACATGCACATCATCACCATGAACTACACTGAACAACCTTAATGTTACACTGCCTGTCCCACACTTACGACTGCTGCAACATGCACATCATCACCATGAACTACATTGAACAACATTAATGTTACACTGCCTGTCCCACACTTACGACTGCTGCAACAAGCACATCATCACCATGAACTACACTGAACAACCTTAATGATACACTGCCTGTCCCACACTTACGACTGCTGCAACAAGTACATCATCACTATGAACTACTTTGAACACCATTAATCATACACTGCCTGTCCCACATTTACGACTGCTGCAACATGCACATCATCACCATGAACTACATTGAAAAACCTTAATGTCACACTGCGTGTCCCACACTTAAGACTGCTGCAACATGCACATCATCACCATGAACTACACTGAACAACCTTAATGTTACACTGCCTGTCCAATACTTACGACTGCTGCAACATGCACATCATCACCATGAACTACACTAAACAACCTTAATGTTACACTGCGTGTCCCATAATTACGACTGCTGCAATATGCACATCATCACCATGAATTACATTGAACAACCTTAATGTTACACTGAGTGTCCCACACTTACGACTGCTGCAACATGCACATCATCACCATGAACTACTCTGAACAACCTTAATGTTACACTGCGTGTCCCATGCTTACGACTGCTGCAACATGCACATCATCACCATGAACTACACTGAACAACCTTAATGTTACACTGCCTGTCCCACACCTACGACTGCTGCAACAAGCACATCATCACCATGAACTACACTGAACAACCTTAACGATACACTGCCTGTCCCACACCTACGACTGCTGCAACATGCACATCATCACCACGAACTACACTGAACAACCTTAATGATACACTGCCTGTCCCACACTTACGACTGCTGCAACATGCACATTATCACTATGAACTACATTGAACAACATTAATGTTACTCTGCCTGTCCCACAGCTACGACTGCTGCAACATGCACATCATCACCATGAACTACACTGAACAACCTTAATGATACACTGCCCGTCCCACATCTACGACAGCTGCAACATGCACATCATCGCCATGAACTACACTGAACAACCTTAATGATACACTGCCTGACTCACATTTACGACTTCTGCAACATGCACATCATCACCATGAACTACACTGAACAACCTTAATGTTACACTGCCTGTCCCACACTTACGACTGCTGCAACATGCACATCATCACCATGAACTACATTGAACAACATTAATGTTACACTGCCTGTCCCACACTTACGACTGCTGCAACAAGCACATCATCACCATGAACTACACTGAACAACCTTAATGATACACTGCCTGTCCCACACTTACGACTGCTGCAACAAGTACATCATCACTATGAACTACATTGAACACCATTAATCATACACTGCCTGTCCCACATTTACGACTGCTGCAACATGCACATCATCACCATGAACTACATTGAAAAACCTTAATGTCACACTGCGTGTCCCACACTTAAGACTGCTGCAACATGCACATCATCACCAAGAACTACACTGAACAACCTTAATGTTACACTGCCTGTCCAATACTTACGACTGCTGCAACATGCACATCATCACCATGAACTACACTGAACAACCTTAATGTTACACTGCGTGTCCCACACCTACGACTGCTGCAACATGCACATCATCACCACGAACTACACTGAACAACCTTAATGATACACTGCCTGTCCCACACTTACGACTGCTGCAACATGCACATTATCACTATGAACTACATTGAACAACATTAATGTTACTCTGCCTGTCCCACAGCTACGACTGCTGCAACATGCACATCATCACCATGAACTACACTGAACAACCTTAATGATACACTGCCCGTCCCACATCTACGACAGCTGCAACATGCACATCATCGCCATGAACTACACTGAACAACCTTAATGATACACTGCCTGACTCACACTTACAACTGCTGCAACATGCACATCATCACCATGAACTACACTGAACAACCTTAATGTTACACTGCCTGTCCCACACTTACGACTGCTGCAACATGCACATCATCACCATGAACTACATTGAACAACATTAATGTTACACTGCCTGTCCCACACTTACGACTGCTGCAACAAGCACATCATCACTATGAACTACATTGAACACCATTAATCATACACTGCCTGTCCCACATTTACGACTGCTGCAACATGCACATCATCACCATGAACTACATTGAAAAACCTTAATGTCACACTGCGTGTCCCACACTTAAGACTGCTGCAACATGCACATCATCACCATGAACTACACTGAACAACCTTAATGTTACACTGCCTGTCCAATACTTACGACTGCTGCAACATGCACATCATCACCATGAACTACACTAAACAACCTTAATGTTACACTGCGTGTCCCACACTTAAGACTACTGCAACATGCACATCATCACCATGAACTACATTGAACAACCTTAATGTTACACTGCGTGTCCCATAATTACGACTGCTGCAATATGCACATCATCACCATGAATTACATTGAACAACCTTAATGTTACACTGAGTGTCCCACACTTACGACTGCTGCAACATGCACATCATCACCATGAACTACTCTGAACAACCTTAATGATACACTGCCTGTCCCACTCTTACGACTGCTGCAACATGCACATCATCACCATGAACTACACTGAACAACCTTAATGTTACACTGCCTGCCCCACATTTACGACTGCTGCAACATGCACATCATCAGCATGAACTACACTGACCAACCTTAATGTTACACTGCGTGTCCCATACTTACGACTGCTGCAACATGCACATCATCACCATGAACTACACTGAACAACCTTAATGTTACACTGGCTGTCCCACACCTACGACTGCTGCAACAAGCACATCATCACCATGAACTACACTGAACAACCTTAACGATACACTGCCTGTCCCACACCTACGACTGCTGCAACATGCACATCATCACCACGAACTACACTGAACAACCTTAATGATACACTGCCTGTCCCACACTTACGACTGCTGCAACATGCACATTATCACTATGAACTACATTGAACAACATTAATGTTACTCTGCCTGTCCCACAGCTACGACTGCTGCAACATGCACATCATCACCATGAACTACACTGAACAACCTTAATGATACACTGCCCGTCCCACATCTACGACAGCTGCAACATGCACATCATCGCCATGAACTACACTGAACAACCTTAATGATACACTGCCTGACTCACACTTACGACTGCTGCAACATGCACATCATCACCATGAACTACACTGAACAACCTTAATGTTACACTGCCTGTCCCACACTTACGACTGCTGCAACATGCACATCATCACCATGAACTACATTGAACAACATTAATGTTACACTGCCTGTCCCACACTTACGACTGCTGCAACAAGCACATCATCACCATGAACTACACTGAACAACCTTAATGATACACTGCCTGTCCCACACTTACGACTGCTGCAACAAGTACATAATCACTATGAACTACATTGAACACCATTAATCATACACTGCCTGTCCCACATTTACGACTGCTGCAACATGCACATCATCACCATGAACTACATTGAAAAACCTTAATGTCACACTGCGTGTCCCACACTTAAGACTGCTGCAACATGCACATCATCACCAAGAACTACACTGAACAACCTTAATGTTACACTGCCTGTCCAA
Organism: Deroplatys truncata; assembly: GCA_030765065.1. NCBI lineage: Eukaryota > Metazoa > Arthropoda > Insecta > Mantodea > Mantidae > Deroplatys > Deroplatys truncata. The sequence continues at coordinate 179,517,732 of CM060977.1, read as the reverse complement.
TACTTACGACTGCTGCAACATGCACATCATCACCATGAACTACACTAAACAACCTTAATGTTACACTGCGTGTCCCACACTTAAGACTACTGCAACATGCACATCATCACCATGAACTACAAGTTACAAGTACATTGAACAACCTTAATGTTACACTGCGTGTCCCATAATTACGACTGCTGCAATATGCACATCATCACCATGAATTACATTGAACAACCTTAATGTTACACTGAGTGTCCCACACTTACGACTGCTGCAACAAGTACATCATCACCATGAACTACACTGAACAACCTTAATGTTACACTGCGTCTCCCACACTTACGACTGCTGCAACATGCACATCATCACCATGAACTACATTGAACAACCTTAATGCTACACTGCGTGTCCCACACTTACGACTACTGCAACATGCACATCATCACCATGAACTACATTGAAAAACCTTAATGTTACACTGCGTGTCCCACAGTTAAGACTGCTGCAATATGCACATCATCAGCATGAACTACACTGAACAACCTTAATGTTACACTGCCTGCCCCACATTTACGACTGCTGCAACATGCACATCATCAGCATGAACTACACTGACCAACCTTAATGTTACACTGCGTGTCCCATACTTACGACTGCTGCAACATGCACATCATCACCATGAACTACACTGAACAACCTTAATGTTACACTGCCTGTCCCACACCTACGACTGCTGCAACATGCACATCATCACCATGAGCTACACTGAACAACCTTAACGATACACTGCCTGTCCCACACCTACGACTGCTGCAACATGCACATCATCACCACGAACTACACTGAACAACCTTAATGTTACACTGCCTGTCCCACACCTACGACTGCTGCAACAAGCACATCATCACCATGAACTACACTGAACAACCTTAACGATACACTGCCTGTCCCACACCTACGACTGCTGCAACATGCACATCATCACCACGAACTACACTGAACAACCTTAATGATACACTGCCTGTCCCACACTTACGACTGCTGCAACATGCACATTATCACTATGAACTACATTGAACAACATTAATGTTACTCTGCCTGTCCCACAGCTACGACTGCTGCAACATGCACATCATCACCATGAACTACACTGAACAACCTTAATGATACACTGCCCGTCCCACATCTACGACAGCTGCAACATGCACATCATCGCCATGAACTACACTGAACAACCTTAATGATACACTGCCTGACTCACACTTACGACTGCTGCAACATGCACATCATCACCATGAACTACACTGAACAACCTTAATGTTACACTGCCTGTCTCACACTTACGACTGCTGCAACATGCACATCATCACCATGAACTACATTGAACAACATTAATGTTACACTGCCTGTCCCACACTTACGACTGCTGCAACAAGCACATCATCACCATGAACTACACTGAACAACCTTAATGATACACTGCCTGTCCCACACTTACGACTGCTGCAACAAGTACATCATCACTATGAACTACATTGAACACCATTAATCATACACTGCCTGTCCCACATTTACGACTGCTGCAACATGCACATCATCACCATGAACTACATTGAAAAACCTTAATGTCACACTGCGTGTCCCACACTTAAGACTGCTGCAACATGCACATCATCACCAAGAACTACACTGAACAACCTTAATGTTACACTGCCTGTCCAATACTTACGACTGCTGCAACATGCACATCATCACCATGAACTACACTAAACAACCTTAATGTTACACTGCGTGTCCCACACTTAAGACTACTGCAACATGCACATCATCACCATGAACTACAAGTTACAAGTACATTGAACAACCTTAATGTTACACTGCGTGTCCCATAATTACGACTGCTGCAATATGCACATCATCACCATGAACTACATTGAAGAACCTTAATGTTACACTGAGTGTCCCACACTTACGACTGCTGCAACAAGTACATCATCACCATGAACTACACTGAACAACCTTAATGTTACACTGCGTCTCCCACACTTACGACTGCTGCAACATGCACATCATCACCATGAACTATATTGAACAACCTTAATGCTACACTGCGTGTCCCACACTTACGACTACTGCAACATGCACATCATCACCATGAACTACATTGAAAAACCTTAATGTTACACTGCGTGTCCCACAGTTAAGACTGCTGCAATATGCACATCATCAGCATGAACTACACTGAACAACCTTAATGTTACACTGCCTGCCCCACATTTACGACTGCTGCAACATGCACATCATCAGCATGAACTACACTGACCAACCTTAATGTTACACTGCGTGTCCCATACTTACGACTGCTGCAACATGCACATCATCACCATGAACTACACTGAACAACCTTAATGTTACACTGCCTGTCCCACACCTACGACTGCTGCAACATGCACATCATCACCATGAGCTACACTGAACAACCTTAACGATACACTGCCTGTCCCACACCTACGACTGCTGCAACATGCACATCATCACCACGAACTACACTGAACAACCTTAATGATACACTGCCTGTCCCACACTTACGACTGCTGCAACATGCACATTATCACCATGAACTACATTGAACAACATTAATGTTACTCTGCCTGTCCCACAGCTACGACTGCTTCAACATGCACATCATCACCATGAACTACACTGAACAACCTTAATGATACACTGCCCGTCCCACATCTACGACAGCTGCAACATGCACATCATCGCCATGAACTACACTGAACAACCTTAATGATACACTGCCTGACTCACACTTACGACTGCTGCAACATGCACATCATCACCATGAACTACACTGAACAACCTTAATGTTACACTGCCTGTCCCACACTTACGACTGCTGCAACATGCACATCATCACCATGAACTACATTGAACAACATTAATGTTACACTGCCTGTCCCACACTTACGACTGCTGCAACAAGCACATCATCACCATGAACTACACTGAACAACCTTAATGATACACTGCCTGTCCCACACTTACGACTGCTGCAACAAGTACATCATCACTATGAACTACATTGAACACCATTAATCATACACTGCCTGTCCCACATTTACGACTGCTGCAACATGCACATCATCACCATGAACTACATTGAAAAACCTTAATGTCACACTGCGTGTCCCACACTTAAGACTGCTGCAACATGCACATCATCACCATGAACTACACTGAACAACCTTAATGTTACACTGCCTGTCCAATACTTACGACTGCTGCAACATGCACATCATCACCATGAACTACACTAAACAACCTTAATGTTACACTGCGTGTCCCACACTTAAGACTACTGCAACATGCACATCATCACCATGAACTACAAGTTACAAGTACATTGAACAACCTTAATGTTACACTGCGTGTCCCATAATTACGACTGCTGCAATATGCACATCATCACCATGAATTACATTCAACAACCTTAATGTTACACTGAGTGTCCCACACTTACGACTGCTGCAACAAGTACATCATCACCATGAACTACATTGAACAACCTTAATGTTACACTGCGTCTCCCACACTTACGACTGCTGCAACATGCACATCATCACCATGAACTACATTGAACAACCTTAATGTTACACTGCGTGTCCCACACTTACGACTACTGCAACATGCACATCATCACCATGAACTACATTGAAAAACCTTAATGTTACACTGCGTGTCCCACAGTTAAGACTGCTGCAACATGCACATCATCACCATGAACTACACTGAACAACCTTAATGTTACAATGCCTGTCCAATACTTACGACTGCTGCAACATGCACATCATCACCATGAACTACACTAAACAACCTTAATGTTACACTGCGTGTCCCAAACTTAAGATTACTGCAACATGCACATCATCACCATGAACTACATTGAACAACCTTAATGTTACACTGCGTGTCCCACACTTACGACTGCTGCAACATGCACATCATCACCATGAACTACACTGAACAATCTTAATGTTACACTGCGTGTCCCGCACTTACGACTGCTGCAACATGCACCTCATCACCATGAACTACATTGAACAACCTTAATGTTACACTGCGTGTCCCACACTTATGACTGCTGCAACATGCACATCATCACTATGAACTACACCTGAACAATCTTAATGTTACACTGCCTGTCCAATACTTACGACTGCTGCAACATGCACATTATCACCATGAACTACACTGAACAACCTTAATGTTACACCGCGTGTAACATACTTACGACTGCTGCAACATGCACAGTATCACCATGAACTACACTGAACAACCTTAAAGTTACACAGCTTGTCGCACACTTACGACTGCTGCAACATGCCAATCATCACCATGAACTACACTGAACAACCTTAATGTTACACTGCGTATCCCAAACTTACGACTGCTGCAACATGCACATCATCACCATGAACTACACTGAACAACCTTAATGTTACACTGCGTGTCCCACACTTACGACTGCTGCAACATACACATCATCACTATGAATTACACTGAACAACCTTAATGATACACTGCCTGTCCCACACTTACGACTGCTGCAACATGCACATCATCAGTATGAACTACACTGAATAACCTTAATGTTACACTGCCTGCCCCATACTTACGACTGCTGCATCATGCACATCATCACCATGAACTACATTGAACAACCTTAATGTTACACTGCGTGTCCCACACTTACGACTACTGCAACATGCACATCATCACCATGAACTACATTGAAAAACCTTAATGTTACACTGCGTGTCCCACAGTTAAGACTGCTGCAACATGCACATCATCACCATGAACTACACTGAACAACCTTAATGTTACACTGCCTGTCCAATACTTACGACTGCTGCAACATGCACATCATCACCATGAACTACACTGAACAACCTTAATGTTACACTGCCTGTCCCACACTTACGACTGCTGCAACATGCACATCATCAACATGAACTACATTGAACAACATTAATGTTACACTGCCTGTCCCACACTTACGACTGCTGCAACAAGCACATCATCACCATGAACTACACTGAACAACCTTAATGATACACTGCCTGTCCCACACTTACGACTGCTGCAACAAGTACATCATCACTATGAACTACATTGAACACCATTAATCATACACTGCCTGTCCCACATTTACGACTGCTGCAACATGCACATCATCACCATGAACTACATTGAAAAACCTTAATGTCACACTGCGTGTCCCACACTTAAGACTGCTGCAACATGCACATCATCACCATGAACTACACTGAACAACCTTAATGTTACACTGCCTGTCCCACACCTACGACTGCTGCAACATGCACATCATCACCATGAACTACACTGAACAACCTTAACGATACACTGCCTGTCCCACACCTACGACTGCTGCAACATGCACATCATCACCACGAACTACACTGAACAACCTTAATGATACACTGCCTGTCCCACACTTACGACTGCTGCAACATGCACATTATCACTATAAACTACATTGAACAACATTAATGTTACTCTGCCTGTCCCACAGCTACGACTGCTGCAACATGCACATCATCACCATGAACTACACAGAACAACCTTAATGATACACTGCCCGTCCCACATCTACGACAGCTGCAACATGCACATCATCGCCATGAACTACACTGAACAACCTTAATGATACACTGCCTGACTCACACTTACGACTGCTGCAACATGCACATCATCACCATGAACTACACTGAACAACCTTAATGTTACACTGCCTGTCCCACACTTACGACTGCTGCAACATGCACATCATCACCATGAACTACATTGAACAACATTAATGTTACACTGCCTGTCCCACACTTACGACTGCTGCAACAAGCACATCATCACCATGAACTACACTGAACAACCTTAATGATACACTGCCTGTCCCACACTTACGACTGCTGCAACAAGTACATCATCACTATGAACTACATTGAACACCATTAATCATACACTGCCTGTCCCACATTTACGACTGCTGCAACATGCACATCATCACCATGAACTACATTGAAAAACCTTAATGTCACACTGCGTGTCCCACACTTAAGACTGCTGCAACATGCACATCATCACCATGAACTACACTAAACAACCTTAATGTTACACTGCGTGTCCCACACTTAAGACTACTGCAACATGCACATCATCACCATGAACTACATTGAACAACCTTAATGTTACACTGCGTGTCCCATAATTACGACTGCTGCAATATGCACATCATCACCATGAATTACATTGAACAACCTTAATGTTACACTGAGTGTCCCACACTTACGACTGCTGCAACATGCACATCATCACCATGAACTACTCTGAACAACCTTAATGATACACTGCCTGTCCCACACTTACGACTGCTGCAACATGCACATCATCACCATGAACTACCCTGAACAACCTTAATGTTACACTGCCTGCCCCACATTTACGACTGCTGCAACATGCACATCATCAGCATGAACTACACTGACCAACCTTAATGTTACACTGCGTGTCCCATACTTACGACTGCTGCAACATGCACATCATCACCATGAACTACACTGAACAACCTTAATGTTACACTGCCTGTCCCACACCTACGACTGCTGCAACAAGCACATCATCACCATGAACTACACTGAACAACCTTAACGATACACTGCCTGTCCCACACCTACGACTGCTGCAACATGCACATCATCACCACGAACTACACTGAACAACCTTAATGATACACTGCCTGTCCCACACTTACGACTGCTGCAACATGCACATTATCACTATGAACTACATTGAACAACATTAATGTTACTCTGCCTGTCCCACAGCTACGACTGCTGCAACATGCACATCATCACCATGAACTACACTGAACAACCTTAATGATACACTGCCCGTCCCACATCTACGACAGCTGCAACATGCACATCATCGCCATGAACTACACTGAACAACCTTAATGATACACTGCCTGACTCACACTTACGACTGCTGCAACATGCACATCATCACCATGAACTACACTGAACAACCTTAATGTTACACTGCCTGTCCCACACTTACGACTGCTGCAACATGCACATCATCACCATGAACTACATTGAACAACATTAATGTTACACTGCCTGTCCCACACTTACGACTGCTGCAACAAGCACATCATCACCATGAACTACACTGAACAACCTTAATGATACACTGCCTGTCCCACACTTACGACTGCTGCAACAAGTACATCATCACTATGAACTACATTGAACACCATTAATCATACACTGCCTGTCCCACATTTACGACTGCTGCAACATGCACATCATCACCATGAACTACATTGAAAAACCTTAATGTCACACTGCGTGTCCCACACTTAAGACTGCTGCAACATGCACATCATCACCAAGAACTACACTGAACAACCTTAATGTTACACTGCCTGTCCAATACTTACGACTGCTGCAACATGCACATCATCACCATGAACTACACTAAACAACCTTAATGTTACACTGCGTGTCCCACACTTAAGACTACTGCAACATGCACATCATCACCATGAACTACAAGTTACAAGTACATTGAACAACCTTAATGTTACACTGCGTGTCCCATAATTACGACTGCTGCAATATGCACATCATCACCATGAATTACATTGAACAACCTTAATGTTACACTGAGTGTCCCACACGTACGACTGCTGCAACAAGTACATCATCACCATGAACTACACTGAACAACCTTAATGTTACACTGCGTCTCCCACACTTACGACTGCTGCAACATGCACATCATCACCATGAACTACATTGAACAACCTTAATGTTACACTGCGTGTCCCACACTTACGACTACTGCAACATGCACATCATCACCATGAACTACATTGAAAAACCTTAATGTTACACTGCGTGTCCCACAGTTAAGACTGCTGCAACATGCACATCATCAATATGAACTACACTGAACAACCTTAATGTTACACTGCCTGCCCCACATTTACGACTGCTGCAACATGCACATCATCAGCATGAACTACACTGACCAACCTTAATGTTACACTGCGTGTCCCATACTTATGACTGCTGCAACATGCACATCATCACCATGAACTACACTGAACAACCTTAATGTTACACTGCCTGTCCCACACCTACGACTGCTGCAACATGCACATCATCACCATGAGCTACACTGAACAACCTTAACGATACACTGCCTGTCCCACACCTACGACTGCTGCAACATGCACATCATCACCACGAACTACACTGAACAACCTTAATGATACACTGCCTGTCCCACACTTACGACTGCTGCAACATGCACATTATCACTATGAACTACATTGAACAACATTAATGTTACTCTGCCTGTCCCACAGCTACGACTGCTGCAACATGCACATCATCACCATGAACTACACTGAACAACCTTAATGATACACTGCCCGTCCCACATCTACGACAGCTGCAACATGCACATCATCGCCATGGACTACACTGAACAACCTTAATGATACACTGCCTGACTCACACTTACGACTGCTGCAACATGCACATCATCACCATGAACTACACTGAACAACCTTAATGTTACACTGCCTGTCCCACACTTACGACTGCTGCAACATGCACATCATCACCATGAACTACATTGAACAACATTAATGTTACACTGCCTGTCCCACACTTACGACTGCTGCAACAAGCACATCATCACCATGAACTACACTGAACAACCTTAATGATACACTGCCTGTCCCACACTTACGACTGCTGCAACAAGTACATCATCACTATGAACTACATTGAACACCATTAATCATACACTGCCTGTCCCACATTTACGACTGCTGCAACATGCACATCATCACCATGAACCACATTGAAAAACCTTAATGTCACACTGCGTGTCCCACACTTAAGACTGCTGCAACATGCACATCATCACCATGAACTACACTGAACAACCTTAATGTTACACTGCCTGTCCAATACTTACGACTGCTGCAACATGCACATCATCACCATGAACTACACTAAACAACCTTAATGTTACACTGCGTGTCCCACACTTAAGACTACTGCAACATGCACATCATCACCATGAACTACAAGTTACAAGTACATTGAACAACCTTAATGTTACACTGCGTGTCCCATAATTACGACTGCTGCAATATGGACATCATCACCATGAATTACATTCAACAACCTTAATGTTACACTGAGTGTCCCACACTTACGACTGCTGCAACAAGTACATCATCACCATGAACTACACTGAACAAACTTAATGTTACACTGCGTCTCCCACACTTACGACTGCTGCAACATGCACATCATCACCATGAACTACATTGAACAACCTTAATGTTACACTGCGTGTCCCACACTTACGACTACTGCAACATGCACATCATCACCATGAACTACATTGAAAAACCTTAATGTTACACAGCGTGTCCCACAGTTAAGACTGCTGCAACATGCACATCATCACCATGAACTACACTGAACAACCTTAATGTTACACTGCCTGTCCAATACTTACGACTGCTGCAACATGCACATCATCACCATGAACTACACTGAACAACCTTAATGTTACATTGCCTGTCCCACACTTACGACTGCTGCAACATGCACATCATCACCATGAACTACATTGAACAACATTAATGTTACACTGCCTGTCCCACACTTACGACTGCTGCAACAAGCACATCATCACCATGAACTACACTGAACAACCTTAATGATACACTGCCTGTCCCACACTTACGACTGCTGCAACAAGTACATCATCACTATGAACTACATTGAACACCATTAATCATACACTGCCTGTCCCACATTTACGACTGCTGCAACATGCACATCATCACCATGAACTACACTGAACAACCTTAATGTTACACTGCCTGTCCAATACTTACGACTGCTGCAACATGCACATCATCACCATGAACTACACTAAACAACCTTAATGTTACACTGCGTGTCCCACACTTAAGACTACTGCAACATGCACATCATCACCATGAACTACATTGAACAACCTTAATGTTACACTGCGTGTCCCATAATTACGACTGCTGCAACATGCACATCATCACCATGAACTACACTGAACAATCCTAATGTTACACTGCGTGTCCCGCACTTACGACTGCTGCAACATGCACATCATCACCATGAACTACATTGAACAACCTTAATGTTACACTGCGTGTCCCACACTTATGACTGCTGCAACATGCACATCATCACCATGAACTACACTGAACAATCCTAATGTTACACTGCGTGTCCCGCACTTACGACTGCTGCAACATGCACATCATCACCATGAACTACATTGAACAACCTTAATGTTACACTGCGTGTCCCACACTTACGACTGCTGCAACATGCACATCATCACCATGAACTACACTAAACAACCTTAATGTTACACTGCGTGTCCCACACTTAAGACTACTGCAACATGCACATCATCACCATGAACTACAAGTTACAAGTACATTGAACAACCTTAATGTTACACTGCGTGTCCCATAATTACGACTGCTGCAATATGCACATCATCACCATGAATTACATTGAACAACCTTAATGTTACACTGAGTGTCCCACACTTACGACTGCTGCAACAAGTACATCATCACCATGAACTACACTGAACAACCTTAATGTTACACTGCGTCTCCCACACTTACGACTGCTGCAACATGCACATCATCACCATGAACTACATTGAACAACCTTAATGCTACACTGCGTGTCCCACACTTACGACTACTGCAACATGCACATCATCACCATGAACTACATTGAAAAACCTTAATGTTACACTGCGTGTCCCACAGTTAAGACTGCTGCAATATGCACATCATCAGCATGAACTACACTGAACAACCTTAATGTTACACTGCCTGCCCCACATTTACGACTGCTGCAACATGCACATCATCAGCATGAACTACACTGACCAACCTTAATGTTACACTGCGTGTCCCATACTTACGACTGCTGCAACATGCACATCATCACCATGAACTACACTGAACAACCTTAATGTTACACTGCCTGTCCCACACCTACGACTGCTGCAACATGCACATCATCACCATGAGCTACACTGAACAACCTTAACGATACACTGCCTGTCCCACACCTACGACTGCTGCAACATGCACATCATCACCACGAACTACACTGAACAACCTTAATGTTACACTGCCTGTCCCACACCTACGACTGCTGCAACAAGCACATCATCACCATGAACTACACTGAACAACCTTAACGATACACTGCCTGTCCCACACCTACGACTGCTGCAACATGCACATCATCACCACGAACTACACTGAACAACCTTAATGATACACTGCCTGTCCCACACTTACGACTGCTGCAACATGCACATTATCACTATGAACTACATTGAACAACATTAATGTTACTCTGCCTGTCCCACAGCTACGACTGCTGCAACATGCACATCATCACCATGAACTACACTGAACAACCTCAATGATACACTGCCCGTCCCACATCTACGACAGCTGCAACATGCACATCATCGCCATGAACTACACTGAACAACCTTAATGATACACTGCCTGACTCACACTTACGACTGCTGCAACATGCACATCATCACCATGAACTACACTGAACAACCTTAATGTTACACTGCCTGTCCCACACTTACGACTGCTGCAACATGCACATCATCACCATGAACTACATTGAACAACATTAATGTTACACTGCCTGTCCCACACTTACGACTGCTGCAACAAGCACATCATCACCATGAACTACACTGAACAACCTTAATGATACACTGCCTGTCCCACACTTACGACTGCTGCAACAAGTACATCATCACTATGAACTACATTGAACACCATTAATCATACACTGCCTGTCCCACATTTACGACTGCTGCAACATGCACATCATCACCATGAACTACATTGAAAAACCTTAATGTCACACTGCGTGTCCCACACTTAAGACTGCTGCAACATGCACATCATCACCAAGAACTACACTGAACAACCTTAATGTTACACTGCCTGTCCAATACTTACGACTGCTGCAACATGCACATCATCACCATGAACTACACTAAACAACCTTAATGTTACACTGCGTGTCCCACACTTAAGACTACTGCAACATGCACATCATCACCATGAACTACAAGTTACAAGTACATTGAACAACCTTAATGTTACACTGCGTGTCCCATAATTACGACTGCTGCAATATGCACATCATCACCATGAATTACATTGAACAACCTTAATGTTACACTGAGTGTCCCACACTTACGACTGCTGCAACAAGTACATCATCACCATGAACTACACTGAACAACCTTAATGTTACACTGCGTCTCCCACACTTACGACTGCTGCAACATGCACATCATCACCATGAACTATATTGAACAACCTTAATGCTACACTGCGTGTCCCACACTTACGACTACTGCAACATGCACATCATCACCATGAACTACATTGAAAAACCTTAATGTTACACTGCGTGTCCCACAGTTAAGACTGCTGCAATATGCACATCATCAGCATGAACTACACTGAACAACCTTAATGTTACACTGCCTGCCCCACATTTACGACTGCTGCAACATGCACATCATCAGCATGAACTACACTGACCAACCTTAATGTTACACTGCGTGTCCCATACTTACGACTGCTGTAACATGCACATCATCACCATGAACTACACTGAACAACCTTAATGTTACACTGCCTGTCCCACACCTACGACTGCTGCAACATGCACATCATCACCATGAGCTACACTGAACAACCTTAACGATACACTGCCTGTCCCACACCTACGACTGCTGCAACATGCACATCATCACCACGAACTACACTGAACAACCTTAATGATACACTGCCTGTCCCACACTTACGACTGCTGCAACATGCACATTATCACTATGAACTACATTGAACAACATTAATGTTACTCTGCCTGTCCCACAGCTACGACTGCTTCAACATGCACATCATCACCATGAACTACACTGAACAACCTTAATGATACACTGCCCGTCCCACATCTACGACAGCTGCAACATGCACATCATCGCCATGAACTACACTGAACAACCTTAATGATACACTGCCTGACTCACACTTACGACTGCTGCAACATGCACATCATCACCATGAACTACACTGAACAACCTTAATGTTACACTGCCTGTCCCACACTTACGACTGCTGCAACATGCACATCATCACCATGAACTACATTGAACAACATTAATGTTACACTGCCTGTCCCACACTTACGACTGCTGCAACAAGCACATCATCACCATGAACTACACTGAACAACCTTAATGATACACTGCCTGTCCCACACTTACGACTGCTGCAACAAGTACATCATCACTATGAACTACATTGAACACCATTAATCATACACTGCCTGTCCCACATTTACGACTGCTGCAACATGCACATCATCACCATGAACTACATTGAAAAACCTTAATGTCACACTGCGTGTCCCACACTTAAGACTGCTGCAACATGCACATCATCACCATGAACTACACTGAACAACCTTAATGTTACACTGCCTGTCCAATACTTACGACTGCTGCAACATGCACATCATCACCATGAACTACACTAAACAACCTTAATGTTACACTGCGTGTCCCACACTTAAGACTACTGCAACATGCACATCATCACCATGAACTACAAGTTACAAGTACATTGAACAACCTTAATGTTACACTGCGTGTCCCATAATTACGACTGCTGCAATATGCACATCATCACCATGAATTACATTCAACAACCTTAATGTTACACTGAGTGTCCCACACTTACGACTGCTGCAACAAGTACATCATCACCATGAACTACACTGAACAACCTTAATGTTACACTGCGTCTCCCACACTTACGACTGCTGCAACATGCACATCATCACCATGAACTACATTGAACAACCTTAATGTTACACTGCGTGTCCCACACTTACGACTACTGCAACATGCACATCATCACCATGAACTACATTGAAAAACCTTAATGTTACACTGCGTGTCCCACAGTTAAGACTGCTGCAACATGCACATCATCACCATGAACTACACTGAACAACCTTAATGTTACAATGCCTGTCCAATACTTACGACTGCTGCAACATGCACATCATCACCATGAACTACACTAAACAACCTTAATGTTACACTGCGTGTCCCAAACTTAAGATTACTGCAACATGCACATCATCACCATGAACTACATTGAACAACCTTAATGTTACACTGCGTGTCCCACACTTACGACTGCTGCAACATGCACATCATCACCATGAACTACACTGAACAATCTTAATGTTACACTGCGTGTCCCGCACTTACGACTGCTGCAACATGCACCTCATCACCATGAACTACATTGAACAACCTTAATGTTACACTGCGTGTCCCACACTTATGACTGCTGCAACATGCACATCATCACTATGAACTACACCTGAACAATCTTAATGTTACACTGCCTGTCCAATACTTACGACTGCTGCAACATGCACATTATCACCATGAACTACACTGAACAACCTTAATGTTACACCGCGTGTAACATACTTACGACTGCTGCAACATGCACAGTATCACCATGAACTACACTGAACAACCTTAAAGTTACACAGCTTGTCGCACACTTACGACTGCTGCAACATGCCAATCATCACCATGAACTACACTGAACAACCTTAATGTTACACTGCGTATCCCAAACTTACGACTGCTGCAACATGCACATCATCACCATGAACTACACTGAACAACCTTAATGTTACACTGCGTGTCCCACACTTACGACTGCTGCAACATACACATCATCACTATGAATTACACTGAACAACCTTAATGATACACTGCCTGTCCCACACTTACGACTGCTGCAACATGCACATCATCAGTATGAACTACACTGAATAACCTTAATGTTACACTGCCTGCCCCATACTTACGACTGCTGCATCATGCACATCATCACCATGAACTACATTGAACAACCTTAATGTTACACTGCGTGTCCCACACTTACGACTACTGCAACATGCACATCATCACCATGAACTACATTGAAAAACCTTAATGTTACACTGCGTGTCCCACAGTTAAGACTGCTGCAACATGCACATCATCACCATGAACTACACTGAACAACCTTAATGTTACACTGCCTGTCCAATACTTACGACTGCTGCAACATGCACATCATCACCATGAACTACACTGAACAACCTTAATGTTACACTGCCTGTCCCACACTTACGACTGCTGCAACATGCACATCATCACCATGAACTACATTGAACAACATTAATGTTACACTGCCTGTCCCACACTTACGACTGCTGCAACAAGCACATCATCACCATGAACTACACTGAACAACCTTAATGATACACTGCCTGTCCCACACTTACGACTGCTGCAACAAGTACATCATCACTATGAACTACATTGAACACCATTAATCATACACTGCCTGTCCCACATTTACGACTGCTGCAACATGCACATCATCACCATGAACTACATTGAAAAACCTTAATGTCACACTGCGTGTCCCACACTTAAGACTGCTGCAACATGCACATCATCACCATGAACTACACTGAACAACCTTAATGTTACACTGCCTGTCCCACACCTACGACTGCTGCAACATGCACATCATCACCATGAACTACACTGAACAACCTTAACGATACACTGCCTGTCCCACACCTACGACTGCTGCAACATGCACATCATCACCACGAACTACACTGAACAACCTTAATGATACACTGCCTGTCCCACACTTACGACTGCTGCAACATGCACATTATCACTATAAACTACATTGAACAACATTAATGTTACTCTGCCTGTCCCACAGCTACGACTGCTGCAACATGCACATCATCACCATGAACTACACAGAACAACCTTAATGATACACTGCCCGTCCCACATCTACGACAGCTGCAACATGCACATCATCGCCATGAACTACACTGAACAACCTTAATGATACACTGCCTGACTCACACTTACGACTGCTGCAACATGCACATCATCACCATGAACTACACTGAACAACCTTAATGTTACACTGCCTGTCCCACACTTACGACTGCTGCAACATGCACATCATCACCATGAACTACATTGAACAACATTAATGTTACACTGCCTGTCCCACACTTACGACTGCTGCAACAAGCACATCATCGCCATGAACTACACTGAACAACCTTAATGATACACTGCCTGTCCCACACTTACGACTGCTGCAACAAGTACATCATCACTATGAACTACATTGAACACCATTAATCATACACTGCCTGTCCCACATTTACGACTGCTGCAACATGCACATCATCACCATGAACTACATTGAAAAACCTTAATGTCACACTGCGTGTCCCACACTTAAGACTGCTGCAACATGCACATCATCACCATGAACTACACTAAACAACCTTAATGTTACACTGCGTGTCCCACACTTAAGACTACTGCAACATGCACATCATCACCATGAACTACATTGAACAACCTTAATGTTACACTGCGTGTCCCATAATTACGACTGCTGCAATATGCACATCATCACCATGAATTACATTGAACAACCTTAATGTTACACTGAGTGTCCCACACATACGACTGCTGCAACATGCACATCATCACCATGAACTACTCTGAACAACCTTAATGATACACTGCCTGTCCCACACTTACGACTGCTGCAACATGCACATCATCACCATGAACTACCCTGAACAACCTTAATGTTACACTGCCTGCCCCACATTTACGACTGCTGCAACATGCACATCATCAGCATGAACTACACTGACCAACCTTAATGTTACACTGCGTGTCCCATACTTACGACTGCTGCAACATGCACATCATCACCATGAACTACACTGAACAACCTTAATGTTACACTGCCTGTCCCACACCTACGACTGCTGCAACAAGCACATCATCACCATGAACTACACTGAACAACCTTAACGATACACTGCCTGTCCCACACCTACGACTGCTGCAACATGCACATCATCACCACGAACTACACTGAACAACCTTAATGATACACTGCCTGTCCCACACTTACGACTGCTGCAACATGCACATTATCACTATGAACTACATTGAACAACATTAATGTTACTCTGCCTGTCCCACAGCTACGACTGCTGCAACATGCACATCATCACCATGAACTACACTGAACAACCTTAATGATACACTGCCCGTCCCACATCTACGACAGCTGCAACATGCACATCATCGCCATGAACTACACTGAACAACCTTAATGATACACTGCCTGACTCACACTTACGACTGCTGCAACATGCACATCATCACCATGAACTACACTGAACAACCTTAATGTTACACTGCCTGTCCCACACTTACGACTGCTGCAACATGCACATCATCACCATGAACTACATTGAACAACATTAATGTTACACTGCCTGTCCCACACTTACGACTGCTGCAACAAGCACATCATCACCATGAACTACACTGAACAACCTTAATGATACACTGCCTGTCCCACACTTACGACTGCTGCAACAAGTACATCATCACTATGAACTACATTGAACACCATTAATCATACACTGCCTGTCCCACATTTACGACTGCTGCAACATGCACATCATCACCATGAACTACATTGAAAAACCTTAATGTCACACTGCGTGTCCCACACTTAAGACTGCTGCAACATGCACATCATCACCAAGAACTACACTGAACAACCTTAATGTTACACTACCTGTCCAATACTTACGACTGCTGCAACATGCACATCATCACCATGAACTACACTAAACAACCTTAATGTTACACTGCGTGTCCCACACTTAAGACTACTGCAACATGCACATCATCACCATGAACTACAAGTTACAAGTACATTGAACAACCTTAATGTTACACTGCGTGTCCCATAATTACGACTGCTGCAATATGCACATCATCACCATGAATTACATTGAACAACCTTAATGTTACACTGAGTGTCCCACACGTACGACTGCTGCAACAAGTACATCATCACCATGAACTACACTGAACAACCTTAATGTTACACTGCGTCTCCCACACTTACGACTGCTGCAACATGCACATCATCACCATGAACTACATTGAACAACCTTAATGTTACACTGCGTGTCCCACACTTACGACTACTGCAACATGCACATCATCACCATGAACTACATTGAAAAACCTTAATGTTACACTGCGTGTCCCACAGTTAAGACTGCTGCAACATGCACATCATCAATATGAACTACACTGAACAACCTTAATGTTACACTGCCTGCCCCACATTTACGACTGCTGCAACATGCACATCATCAGCATGAACTACACTGACCAACCTTAATGTTACACTGCGTGTCCCATACTTACGACTGCTGCAACATGCACATCATCACCATGAACTACACTGAACAACCTTAATGTTACACTGCCTGTCCCACACCTACGACTGCTGCAACATGCACATCATCACCATGAGCTACACTGAACAACCTTAACGATACACTGCCTGTCCCACACCTACGACTGCTGCAACATGCACATCATCACCACGAACTACACTGAACAACCTTAATGATACACTGCCTGTCCCACACTTACGACTGCTGCAACATGCACATTATCACTATGAACTACATTGAACAACATTAATGTTACTCTGCCTGTCCCACAGCTACGACTGCTGCAACATGCACATCATCACCATGAACTACACTGAACAACCTTAATGATACACTGCCCGTCCCACATCTACGACAGCTGCAACATGCACATCATCGCCATGGACTACACTGAACAACCTTAATGATACACTGCCTGACTCACACTTACGACTGCTGCAACATGCACATCATCACCATGAACTACACTGAACAACCTTAATGTTACACTGCCTGTCCTACACTTACGACTGCTGCAACATGCACATCATCACCATGAACTACATTGAACAACATTAATGTTACACTGCCTGTCCCACACTTACGACTGCTGCAACAAGCACATCATCACCATGAACTACACTGAACAACCTTAATGATACACTGCCTGTCCCACACTTACGACTGCTGCAACAAGTACATCATCACTATGAACTACATTGAACACCATTAATCATACACTGCCTGTCCCACATTTACGACTGCTGCAACATGCACATCATCACCATGAACCACATTGAAAAACCTTAATGTCACACTGCGTGTCCCACACTTAAGACTGCTGCAACATGCACATCATCACCATGAACTACACTGAACAACCTTAATGTTACACTGCCTGTCCAATACTTACGACTGCTGCAACATGCACATCATCACCATGAACTACACTAAACAACCTTAATGTTACACTGCGTGTCCCACACTTAAGACTACTGCAACATGCACATCATCACCATGAACTACAAGTTACAAGTACATTGAACAACCTTAATGTTACACTGCGTGTCCCATAATTACGACTGCTGCAATATGGACATCATCACCATGAATTACATTCAACAACCTTAATGTTACACTGAGTGTCCCACACTTACGACTGCTGCAACAAGTACATCATCACCATGAACTACACTGAACAAACTTAATGTTACACTGCGTCTCCCACACTTACGACTGCTGCAACATGCACATCATCACCATGAACTACATTGAACAACCTTAATGTTACACTGCGTGTCCCACACTTACGACTACTGCAACATGCACATCATCACCATGAACTACATTGAAAAACCTTAATGTTACACAGCGTGTCCCACAGTTAAGACTGCTGCAACATGCACATCATCACCATGAACTACACTGAACAACCTTAATGTTACACTGCCTGTCCAATACTTACGACTGCTGCAACATGCACATCATCACCATGAACTACACTGAACAACCTTAATGTTACACTGCCTGTCCCACACTTACGACTGCTGCAACATGCACATCATCACCATGAACTACATTGAACAACATTAATGTTACACTGCCTGTCCCACACTTACGACTGCTGCAACAAGCACATCATCACCATGAACTACACTGAACAACCTTAATGATACACTGCCTGTCCCACACTTACGACTGCTGCAACAAGTACATCATCACTATGAACTACATTGAACACCATTAATCATACACTGCCTGTCCCACATTTACAACTGCTGCAACATGCACATCATCACCATGAACTACACTGAACAACCTTAATGTTACACTGCCTGTCCAATACTTACGACTGCTGCAACATGCACATCATCACCATGAACTACACTAAACAACCTTAATGTTACACTGCGTGTCCCACACTTAAGACTACTGCAACATGCACATCATCACCATGAACTACATTGAACAACCTTAATGTTACACTGCGTGTCCCATAATTACGACTGCTGCAACATGCACATCATCACCATGAACTACACTGAACAATCCTAATGTTACACTGCGTGTCCCGCACTTACGACTGCTGCAACATGCACATCATCACCATGAACTACATTGAACAACCTTAATGTTACACTGCGTGTCCCACACTTATGACTGCTGCAACATGCACATCATCACTATGAACTACACCTGAACAATCTTAATGTTACACTGCCTGTCCAATACTTACGACTGCTGCAACATGCACATTATCACCATGAACTACACTGAACAACCTTAATGTTACACCGCGTGTAACATACTTACGACTGCTGCAACATGCACAGTATCACCATGAACTACACTGAACAACCTTAAAGTTACACAGCTTGTCGCACACTTACGACTGCTGCAACATGCCAATCATCACCATGAACTACACTGAACAACCTTAATGTTACACTGCGTATCCCAAACTTACGACTGCTGCAACATGCACATCATCACCATGAACTACACTGAACAACCTTAATGTTACACTGCGTGTCCCACACTTACGACTGCTGCAACATACACATCATCACTATGAATTATACTGAACAACCTTAATGATACACTGCCTGTCCCACACTTACGACGTCTGCAACATGCACATCATCAGTATGAACTACACTGAATAACCTTAATGTTACACTGCCTGCCCCATACTTATTACTGCTGCAACATGCACATCATCACCATGAACTACACTGAACAACCTTAATGTTACACTGCGTGTCCCATACTTACGACTGCTGCAACATGCACATCATCACCATGAACTACACTGAACAACCTTAATGATACACTGCCTGTCCCACACTTACGACTGCTGCAACATGCACATCATCACCATGAACTACACTGAACAACCTTAATGTTACACTGCTTGCCCCACATTTACGACTGCTGCAACATGCGCATCATCAGCATGAACTACACTGACCAACCTTAATGTTACACTGCGTGTCCCATACTTACGACTGCTGCAACATGCACATCATCACCATGAACTACACTGAACAACCTTAATGTTACACTGCCTGTCCCACACCTACGACTGCTGCAACATGCACATCATCACCACGAACTACACTGAACAACCTTAATGATACACTGCCTGTCCCACACTTACGACTGCTGCAACATGCACATTATCACTATGAACTACATTGAACAACATTAATGTTACTCTGCCTGTCCCACAGCTACGACTGCTGCAACATGCACATCATCACCATGAACTACACAGAACAACCTTAATGATACACTGCCCGTCCCACATCTACGACAGCTGCAACATGCACATCATCGCCATGAACTACACTGAACAACCTTAATGATACACTGCCTGACTCACACTTACGACTGCTGCAACATGCACATCATCACCATGAACTACACTGAACAACCTTAATGTTACACTGCCTGTCCCACACTTACGACTGCTGCAACATGCACATCATCACCATGAACTACATTGAACAACATTAATGTTACACTGCCTGTCCCACACTTAAGACTGCTGCAACAAGCACATCATCACCATGAACTACACTGAACAACCTTAATGATACACTGCCTGTCCCACACTTACGACTGCTGCAACAAGTACATCATCACTATGAACTACATTGAACACCATTAATCATACACTGCCTGTCCAACATTTACGACTGCTGCAACATGCACATCATCACCATGAACTACATTGAAAAACCTTAATGTCACACTGCGTGTCCCACACTTAAGACTGCTGCAACATGCACATCATCACCATGAACTACACTGAACAACCTTAATGTTACACTGCCTGTCCAATACTTACGACTGCTGCAACATGCACATCATCACCATGAACTACACTAAACAACCTTAATGTTACACTGCGTGTCCCACACTTAAGACTACTGCAACATGCACATCATCACCATGAACTACATTGAACAACCTTAATGTTACACTGCGTGTCCCATAATTACGACTGCTGCAATATGCACATCATCACCATGAATTACATTGAACAACCTTAATGTTACACTGAGTGTCCCACACTTACGACTGCTGCAACATGCACATCATCACCATGAACTACTCTGAACAACCTTAATGATACACTGCCTGTCCCACACTTACGACTGCTGCAACATGCACATCATCACCATGAACTACACTGAACAACCTTAATGTTACACTGCCTGCCCCACATTTACGACTGCTGCAACATGCACATCATCAGCATGAACTACACTGACCAACCTTAATGTTACACTGCGTGTCCCATACTTACGACTGCTGCAACATGCACATCATCACCATGAACTACACTGAACAACCTTAATGTTACACTGCCTGTCCCACACCTACGACTGCTGCAACAAGCACATCATCACCATGAACTACACTGAACAACCTTAACGATACACTGCCTGTCCCACACCTACGACTGCTGCAACATGCACATCATCACCACGAACTACACTGAACAACCTTAATGATACACTGCCTGTCCCACACTTACGACTGCTGCAACATGCACATTATCACTATGAACTACATTGAACAACATTAATGTTACTCTGCCTGTCCCACAGCTACGACTGCTGCAACATGCACATCATCACCATGAACTACACTGAACAACCTTAATGATACACTGCCCGTCCCACATCTACGACAGCTGCAACATACACATCATCGCCATGAACTACACTGAACAACCTTAATGATACACTGCCTGACTCACACTTACGACCGCTGCAACATGCACATCATCACCATGAACTACACTGAACAACCTTAATGTTACACTGCCTGTCCCACACTTACGACTGCTGCAACATGCACATCATCACCATGAACTACATTGAACAACATTAATGTTACACTGCCTGTCCCACACTTACGACTGCTGCAACAAGCACATCATCACCATGAACTACACTGAACAACCTTAATGATACACTGCCTGTCCCACACTTACGACTGCTGCAACAAGTACATCATCACTATGAACTACATTGAACACCATTAATCATACACTGCCTGTCCCACATTTACGACTGCTTCAACATGCACATCATCACCATGAACTACATTGAAAAACCTTAATGTCACACTGCGTGTCCCACACTTAAGACTGCTGCAACATGCACATCATCACCAAGAACTACACTGAACAACCTTAATGTTACACTGCCTGTCCAATACTTACGACTGCTGCAACATGCACATCATCACCATGAACTACACTAAACAACCTTAATGTTACACTGCGTGTCCCACACTTAAGACTACTGCAACATGCACATCATCACCATGAACTACATTGAACAACCTTAATGTTACACTGCGTGTCCCATAATTACGACTGCTGCAATATGCACATCATCACCATGAATTACATTGAACAACCTTAATGTTACACTGAGTGTCCCACACTTACGACTGCTGCAACATGCACATCATCACCATGAACTACTCTGAACAACCTTAATGATACACTACCTGTCCCACACTTACGACTGCTGCAACATGCACATCATCACCATGAACTACACTGAACAACCTTAATGTTACACTGCGTGTCCCACACTTAAGACTACTGCAACATGCACATCATCACCATGAACTACAAGTTACAAGTACATTGAACAACCTTAATGTTACACTGCGTGTCCCACATTTACGACTGCTGCAACATGCGCATCATCAGCATGAACTACACTGACCAACCTTAATGTTACACTGCGTGTCCCATACTTACGACTGCTGCAACATGCACATCATCACCATGAACTACACTGAACAACCTTAATGTTACACTGCCTGTCCCACACCTACGACTGCTGCAACATGCACATCATCACCATGAACTACACTGAACAACCTTAACGATACACTGCCTGTCCCACACCTACGACTGCTGCAACATGCACATCATCACCACGAACTACACTGAACAACCTTAATGATACACTGCCTGTCCCACACTTACGACTGCTGCAACATGCACATTATCACTATGAACTACATTGAACAACATTAATGTTACTCTGCCTGTCCCACAGCTACGACTGCTGCAACATGCACATCATCACCATGAACTACACAGAACAACCTTAATGATACACTGCCCGTCCCACATCTACGACAGCTGCAACATGCACATCATCGCCATGAACTACACTGAACAACCTTAATGATACACTGCCTGACTCACACTTACGACTGCTGCAACATGCACATCATCACCATGAACTACACTGAACAACCTTAATGTTACACTGCCTGTCCCACACTTACGACTGCTGCAACATGCACATCATCACCATGAACTACATTGAACAACATTAATGTTACACTGCCTGTCCCACACTTAAGACTGCTGCAACAAGCACATCATCACCATGAACTACACTGAACAACCTTAATGATACACTGCCTGTCCCACACTTACGACTGCTGCAACAAGTACATCATCACTATGAACTACATTGAACACCATTAATCATACACTGCCTGTCCAACATTTACGACTGCTGCAACATGCACATCATCACCATGAACTACATTGAAAAACCTTAATGTCACACTGCGTGTCCCACACTTAAGACTGCTGCAACATGCACATCATCACCATGAACTACACTGAACAACCTTAATGTTACACTGCCTGTCCAATACTTACGACTGCTGCAACATGCACATCATCACCATGAACTACACTAAACAACCTTAATGTTACACTGCGTGTCCCACACTTAAGACTACTGCAACATGCACATCATCACCATGAACTACATTGAACAACCTTAATGTTACACTGCGTGTCCCATAATTACGACTGCTGCAATATGCACATCATCACCATGAATTACATTGAACAACCTTAATGTTACACTGAGTGTCCCACACTTACGACTGCTGCAACATGCACATCATCACCATGAACTACTCTGAACAACCTTAATGATACACTGCCTGTCCCACACTTACGACTGCTGCAACATGCACATCATCACCATGAACTACACTGAACAACCTTAATGTTACACTGCCTGCCCCACATTTACGACTGCTGCAACATGCACATCATCAGCATGAACTACACTGACCAACCTTAATGTTACACTGCGTGTCCCATACTTACGACTGCTGCAACATGCACATCATCACCATGAACTACACTGAACAACCTTAATGTTACACTGCCTGTCCCACACCTACGACTGCTGCAACAAGCACATCATCACCATGAACTACACTGAACAACCTTAACGATACACTGCCTGTCCCACACCTACGACTGCTGCAACATGCACATCATCACCACGAACTACACTGAACAACCTTAATGATACACTGCCTGTCCCACACTTACGACTGCTGCAACATGCACATTATCACTATGAACTACATTGAACAACATTAATGTTACTCTGCCTGTCCCACAGCTACGACTGCTGCAACATGCACATCATCACCATGAACTACACTGAACAACCTTAATGATACACTGCCCGTCCCACATCTACGACAGCTGCAACATACACATCATCGCCATGAACTACACTGAACAACCTTAATGATACACTGCCTGACTCACACTTACGACCGCTGCAACATGCACATCATCACCATGAACTACACTGAACAACCTTAATGTTACACTGCCTGTCCCACACTTACGACTGCTGCAACATGCACATCATCACCATGAACTACATTGAACAACATTAATGTTACACTGCCTGTCCCACACTTACGACTGCTGCAACAAGCACATCATCACCATGAACTACACTGAACAACCTTAATGATACACTGCCTGTCCCACACTTACGACTGCTGCAACAAGTACATCATCACTATGAACTACATTGAACACCATTAATCATACACTGCCTGTCCCACATTTACGACTGCTTCAACATGCACATCATCACCATGAACTACATTGAAAAACCTTAATGTCACACTGCGTGTCCCACACTTAAGACTGCTGCAACATGCACATCATCACCAAGAACTACACTGAACAACCTTAATGTTACACTGCCTGTCCAATACTTACGACTGCTGCAACATGCACATCATCACCATGAACTACACTAAACAACCTTAATGTTACACTGCGTGTCCCACACTTAAGACTACTGCAACATGCACATCATCACCATGAACTACATTGAACAACCTTAATGTTACACTGCGTGTCCCATAATTACGACTGCTGCAATATGCACATCATCACCATGAATTACATTGAACAACCTTAATGTTACACTGAGTGTCCCACACTTACGACTGCTGCAACATGCACATCATCACCATGAACTACTCTGAACAACCTTAATGATACACTACCTGTCCCACACTTACGACTGCTGCAACATGCACATCATCACCATGAACTACACTGAACAACCTTAATGTTACACTGCGTGTCCCACACTTAAGACTACTGCAACATGCACATCATCACCATGAACTACAAGTTACAAGTACATTGAACAACCTTAATGTTACACTGCGTGTCCCATAATTACGACTGCTGCAATATGCACATCATCACCATGAATTACATTGAACAACCTTAATGTTACACTGAGTGTCCCACACTTACGACTGCTGCAACAAGTACATCATCACCATGAACTACACTGAACAACCTTAATGTTACACTGCGTCTCCCACACTTACGACTGCTGCAACATGCACATCATCACCATGAACTACATTGAACAACCTTAATGTTACACTGCGTGTCCCACACTTACGACTACTGCAACATGCACATCATCACCATGAACTACATTGAAAAACCTTAATGTTACACTGCGTGTCCCACAGTTAAGACTGCTGCTACATGCACATCATCAGCATGAACTACACTGAACAACCTTAATGTTACACTGCCTGCCCCACATTTACGACTGCTGCAACTTGCACATCATCAGCATGAACTACACTGACCAACCTTAATGTTACACTGCGTGTCCCATACTTACGACTGCTGAAACATGCACATCATCACCATGAACTACACTGAACAACCTTAATGTTACACTGCCTGTCCCACACCTACGACTGCTGCAACATGCACATCATCACCATGAGCTACACTGAACAACCTTAACGATACACTGCCTGTCCCACACCTACGACTGCTGCAACATGCACATCATCACCACGAACTACACTGAACAACCTTAATGATACACTGCCTGTCCCACACTTACGACTGCTGCAACATGCACATTATCACTATGAACTACATTGAACAACATTAATGTTACTCTGCCTGTCCCACAGCTACGACTGCTTCAACATGCACATCATCACCATGAACTACACTGAACAACCTTAATGATACACTGCCCGTCCCACATCTACGACAGCTGCAACATGCACATCATCGCCATGAACTACACTGAACAACCTTAATGATACACTGCCTGACTCACACTTACGACTGCTGCAACATGCACATCATCACCATGAACTACACTGAACAACCTTAATGTTACACTGCCTGTCCCACACTTACGACTGCTGCAACATGCACATCATCACCATGAACTACATTGAACAACATTAATGTTACACTGCCTGTCCCACACTTACGACTGCTGCAACAAGCACATCATCACCATGAACTACACTGAACAACCTTAATGATACACTGCCTGTCCCACACTTACGACTGCTGCAACAAGTACATCATCACTATGAACTACATTGAACACCATTAATCATACACTGCCTGTCCCACATTTACGACTGCTGCAACATGCACATCATCACCATGAACTACATTGAAAAACCTTAATGTCACACTGCGTGTCCCACACTTAAGACTGCTGCAACATGCACATCATCACCATGAACTACACTGAACAACCTTAATGTTACACTGCCTGTCCAATACTTACGACAGCTGCAACATGCACATCATCACCATGAACTACACTAAACAACCTTAATGTTACACTGCGTGTCCCACACTTAAGACTACTGCAACATGCACATCATCACCATGAACTACAAGTTACAAGTACATTGAACAACCTTAATGTTACACTGCGTGTCCCATAATTACGACTGCTGCAATATGGACATCATCACCATGAATTACATTCAACAACCTTAATGTTACACTGAGTGTCCCACACTTACGACTGCTGCAACAAGTACATCATCACCATGAACTACACTGAACAAACTTAATGTTACACTGCGTCTCCCACACTTACGACTGCTGCAACATGCACATCATCACCATGAACTACATTGAACAACCTTAATGTTACACTGCGTGTCCCACACTTACGACTACTGCAACATGCACATCATCACCATGAACTACATTGAAAAACCTTAATGTTACACAGCGTGTCCCACAGTTAAGACTGCTGCAACATGCACATCATCACCATGAACTACACTGAACAACCTTAATGTTACACTGCCTGTCCAATACTTACGACTGCTGCAACATGCACATCATCACCATGAACTACACTGAACAACCTTAATGTTACACTGCCTGTCCCACACTTACGACTGCTGCAACATGCACATCATCACCATGAACTACATTGAACAACATTAATGTTACACTGCCTGTCCCACACTTACGACTGCTGCAACAAGCACATCATCACCATGAACTACACTGAACAACCTTAATGATACACTGCCTGTCCCACACTTACGACTGCTGCAACAAGTACATCATCACTATGAACTACATTGAACACCATTAATCATACACTGCCTGTCCCACATTTACGACTGCTGCAACATGCACATCATCACCATGAACTACACTGAACAACCTTAATGTTACACTGCCTGTCCAATACTTACGACTGCTGCAACATGCACATCATCACCATGAACTACACTAAACAACCTTAATGTTACACTGCGTGTCCCACACTTAAGACTACTGCAACATGCACATCATCACCATGAACTACATTGAACAACCTTAATGTTACACTGCGTGTCCCATAATTACGACTGCTGCAACATGCACATCATCACCATGAACTACACTGAACAATCCTAATGTTACACTGCGTGTCCCGCACTTACGACTGCTGCAACATGCACATCATCACCATGAACTACATTGAACAACCTTAATGTTACACTGCGTGTCCCACACTTATGACTGCTGCAACATGCACATCATCACCATGAACTACACTGAACAATCCTAATGTTACACTGCGTGTCCCGCACTTACGACTGCTGCAACATGCACATCATCACCATGAACTACATTGAACAACCTTAATGTTACACTGCGTGTCCCACACTTACGACTGCTGCAACATGCACATCATCACCATGAACTACACTAAACAACCTTAATGTTACACTGCGTGTCCCACACTTAAGACTACTGCAACATGCACATCATCACCATGAACTACAAGTTACAAGTACATTGAACAACCTTAATGTTACACTGCGTGTCCCATAATTACGACTGCTGCAATATGCACATCATCACCATGAATTACATTGAACAACCTTAATGTTACACTGAGTGTCCCACACTTACGACTGCTGCAACAAGTACATCATCACCATGAACTACACTGAACAACCTTAATGTTACACTGCGTCTCCCACACTTACGACTGCTGCAACATGCACATCATCACCATGAACTACATTGAACAACCTTAATGCTACACTGCGTGTCCCACACTTACGACTACTGCAACATGCACATCATCACCATGAACTACATTGAAAAACCTTAATGTTACACTGCGTGTCCCACAGTTAAGACTGCTGCAATATGCACATCATCAGCATGAACTACACTGAACAACCTTAATGTTACACTGCCTGCCCCACATTTACGACTGCTGCAACATGCACATCATCAGCATGAACTACACTGACCAACCTTAATGTTACACTGCGTGTCCCATACTTACGACTGCTGCAACATGCACATCATCACCATGAACTACACTGAACAACCTTAATGTTACACTGCCTGTCCCACACCTACGACTGCTGCAACATGCACATCATCACCATGAGCTACACTGAACAACCTTAACGATACACTGCCTGTCCCACACCTACGACTGCTGCAACATGCACATCATCACCACGAACTACACTGAACAACCTTAATGTTACACTGCCTGTCCCACACCTACGACTGCTGCAACAAGCACATCATCACCATGAACTACACTGAACAACCTTAACGATACACTGCCTGTTCCACACCTACGACTGCTGCAACATGCACATCATCACCACGAACTACACTGAACAACCTTAATGATACACTGCCTGTCCCACACTTACGACTGCTGCAACATGCACATTATCACTATGAACTACATTGAACAACATTAATGTTACTCTGCCTGTCCCACAGCTACGACTGCTGCAACATGCACATCATCACCATGAACTACACTGAACAACCTTAATGATACACTGCCCGTCCCACATCTACGACAGCTGCAACATGCACATCATCGCCATGAACTACACTGAACAACCTTAATGATACACTGCCTGACTCACACTTACGACTGCTGCAACATGCACATCATCACCATGAACTACACTGAACAACCTTAATGTTACACTGCCTGTCCCACACTTACGACTGCTGCAACATGCACATCATCACCATGAACTACATTGAACAACATTAATGTTACACTGCCTGTCCCACACTTACGACTGCTGCAACAAGCACATCATCACCATGAACTACACTGAACAACCTTAATGATACACTGCCTGTCCCACACTTACGACTGCTGCAACAAGTACATCATCACTATGAACTACATTGAACACCATTAATCATACACTGCCTGTCCCACATTTACGACTGCTGCAACATGCACATCATCACCATGAACTACATTGAAAAACCTTAATGTCACACTGCGTGTCCCACACTTAAGACTGCTGCAACATGCACATCATCACCAAGAACTACACTGAACAACCTTAATGTTACACTGCCTGTCCAATACTTACGACTGCTGCAACATGCACATCATCACCATGAACTACACTAAACAACCTTAATGTTACACTGCGTGTCCCACACTTAAGACTACTGCAACATGCACATCATCACCATGAACTACAAGTTACAAGTACATTGAACAACCTTAATGTTACACTGCGTGTCCCATAATTACGACTGCTGCAATATGCACATCATCACCATGAATTACATTGAACAACCTTAATGTTACACTGAGTGTCCCACACTTACGACTGCTGCAACAAGTACATCATCACCATGAACTACACTGAACAACCTTAATGTTACACTGCGTCTCCCACACTTACGAATGCTGCAACATGCACATCATCACCATGAACTATATTGAACAACCTTAATGCTACACTGCGTGTCCCACACTTACGACTACTGCAACATGCACATCATCACCATGAACTACATTGAAAAACCTTAATGTTACACTGCGTGTCCCACAGTTAAGACTGCTGCAATATGCACATCATCAGCATGAACTACACTGAACAACCTTAATGTTACACTGCCTGCCCCACATTTACGACTGCTGCAACATGCACATCATCAGCATGAACTACACTGACCAACCTTAATGTTACACTGCGTGTCCCATACTTACGACTGCTGCAACATGCACATCATCACCATGAACTACACTGAACAACCTTAATGTTACACTGCCTGTCCCACACCTACGACTGCTGCAACATGCACATCATCACCATGAGCTACACTGAACAACCTTAACGATACACTGCCTGTCCCACACCTACGACTGCTGCAACATGCACATCATCACCACGAACTACACTGAACAACCTTAATGATACACTGCCTGTCCCACACTTACGACTGCTGCAACATGCACATTATCACTATGAACTACATTGAACAACATTAATGTTACTCTGCCTGTCCCACAGCTACGACTGCTTCAACATGCACATCATCACCATGAACTACACTGAACAACCTTAATGATACACTGCCCGTCCCACATCTACGACAGCTGCAACATGCACATCATCGCCATGAACTACACTGAACAACCTTAATGATACACTGCCTGACTCACACTTACGACTGCTGCAACATGCACATCATCACCATGAACTACACTGAACAACCTTAATGTTACACTGCCTGTCCCACACTTACGACTGCTGCAACATGCACATCATCACCATGAACTACATTGAACAACATTAATGTTACACTGCCTGTCCCACACTTACGACTGCTGCAACAAGCACATCATCACCATGAACTACACTGAACAACCTTAATGATACACTGCCTGTCCCACACTTACGACTGCTGCAACAAGTACATCATCACTATGAACTACATTGAACACCATTAATCATACACTGCCTGTCCCACATTTACGACTGCTGCAACATGCACATCATCACCATGAACTACATTGAAAAACCTTAATGTCACACTGCGTGTCCCACACTTAAGACTGCTGCAACATGCACATCATCACCATGAACTACACTGAACAACCTTAATGTTACACTGCCTGTCCAATACTTACGACTGCTGCAACATGCACATCATCACCATGAACTACACTAAACAACCTTAATGTTACACTGCGTGTCCCACACTTAAGACTACTGCAACATGCACATCATCACCATGAACTACAAGTTACAAGTACATTGAACAACCTTAATGTTACACTGCGTGTCCCATAATTACGACTGCTGCAATATGCACATCATCACCATGAATTACATTCAACAACCTTAATGTTACACTGAGTGTCCCACACTTACGACTGCTGCAACAAGTACATCATCACCATGAACTACACTGAACAACCTTAATGTTACACTGCGTCTCCCACACTTACGACTGCTGCAACATGCACATCATCACCATGAACTACATTGAACAACCTTAATGTTACACTGCGTGTCCCACACTTACGACTACTGCAACATGCACATCATCACCATGAACTACATTGAAAAACCTTAATGTTACACTGCGTGTCCCACAGTTAAGACTGCTGCAACATGCACATCATCACCATGAACTACACTGAACAACCTTAATGTTACAATGCCTGTCCAATACTTACGACTGCTGCAACATGCACATCATCACCATGAACTACACTAAACAACCTTAATGTTACACTGCGTGTCCCAAACTTAAGATTACTGCAACATGCACATCATCACCATGAACTACATTGAACAACCTTAATGTTACACTGCGTGTCCCACACTTACGACTGCTGCAACATGCACATCATCACCATGAACTACACTGAACAATCTTAATGTTACACTGCGTGTCCCGCACTTACGACTGCTGCAACATGCACCTCATCACCATGAACTACATTGAACAACCTTAATGTTACACTGCGTGTCCCACACTTATGACTGCTGCAACATGCACATCATCACTATGAACTACACCTGAACAATCTTAATGTTACACTGCCTGTCCAATACTTACGACTGCTGCAACATGCACATTATCACCATGAACTACACTGAACAACCTTAATGTTACACCGCGTGTAACATACTTACGACTGCTGCAACATGCACAGTATCACCATGAACTACACTGAACAACCTTAAAGTTACACAGCTTGTCGCACACTTACGACTGCTGCAACATGCCAATCATCACCATGAACTACACTGAACAACCTTAATGTTACACTGCGTATCCCAAACTTACGACTGCTGCAACATGCACATCATCACCATGAACTACACTGAACAACCTTAATGTTACACTGCGTGTCCCACACTTACGACTGCTGCAACATACACATCATCACTATGAATTACACTGAACAACCTTAATGATACACTGCCTGTCCCACACTTACGACTGCTGCAACATGCACATCATCAGTATGAACTACACTGAATAACCTTAATGTTACACTGCCTGCCCCATACTTACGACTGCTGCATCATGCACATCATCACCATGAACTACATTGAACAACCTTAATGTTACACTGCGTGTCCCACACTTACGACTACTGCAACATGCACATCATCACCATGAACTACATTGAAAAACCTTAATGTTACACTGCGTGTCCCACAGTTAAGACTGCTGCAACATGCACATCATCACCATGAACTACACTGAACAACCTTAATGTTACACTGCCTGTCCAATACTTACGACTGCTGCAACATGCACATCATCACCATGAACTACACTGAACAACCTTAATGTTACACTGCCTGTCCCACACTTACGACTGCTGCAACATGCACATCATCACCATGAACTACATTGAACAACATTAATGTTACACTGCCTGTCCCACACTTACGACTGCTGCAACAAGCACATCATCACCATGAACTACACTGAACAACCTTAATGATACACTGCCTGTCCCACACTTACGACTGCTGCAACAAGTACATCATCACTATGAACTACATTGAACACCATTAATCATACACTGCCTGTCCCACATTTACGACTGCTGCAACATGCACATCATCACCATGAACTACATTGAAAAACCTTAATGTCACACTGCGTGTCCCACACTTAAGACTGCTGCAACATGCACATCATCACCATGAACTACACTGAACAACCTTAATGTTACACTGCCTGTCCCACACCTACGACTGCTGCAACATGCACATCATCACCATGAACTACACTGAACAACCTTAACGATACACTGCCTGTCCCACACCTACGACTGCTGCAACATGCACATCATCACCACGAACTACACTGAACAACCTTAATGATACACTGCCTGTCCCACACTTACGACTGCTGCAACATGCACATTATCACTATAAACTACATTGAACAACATTAATGTTACTCTGCCTGTCCCACAGCTACGACTGCTGCAACATGCACATCATCACCATGAACTACACAGAACAACCTTAA
Organism: Deroplatys truncata; assembly: GCA_030765065.1. NCBI lineage: Eukaryota > Metazoa > Arthropoda > Insecta > Mantodea > Mantidae > Deroplatys > Deroplatys truncata. The sequence continues at coordinate 179,482,119 of CM060977.1, read as the reverse complement.
TGATACACTGCCCGTCCCACATCTACGACAGCTGCAACATGCACATCATCGCCATGAACTACACTGAACAACCTTAATGATACACTGCCTGACTCACACTTACGACTGCTGCAACATGCACATCATCACCATGAACTACACTGAACAACCTTAATGTTACACTGCCTGTCCCACACTTACGACTGCTGCAACATGCACATCATCACCATGAACTACATTGAACAACATTAATGTTACACTGCCTGTCCCACACTTACGACTGCTGCAACAAGCACATCATCGCCATGAACTACACTGAACAACTTTAATGATACACTGCCTGTCCCACACTTACGACTGCTGCAACAAGTACATCATCACTATGAACTACATTGAACACCATTAATCATACACTGCCTGTCCCACATTTACGACTGCTGCAACATGCACATCATCACCATGAACTACATTGAAAAACCTTAATGTCACACTGCGTGTCCCACACTTAAGACTGCTGCAACATGCACATCATCACCATGAACTACACTAAACAACCTTAATGTTACACTGCGTGTCCCACACTTAAGACTACTGCAACATGCACATCATCACCATGAACTACATTGAACAACCTTAATGTTACACTGCGTGTCCCATAATTACGACTGCTGCAATATGCACATCATCACCATGAATTACATTGAACAACCTTAATGTTACACTGAGTGTCCCACACATACGACTGCTGCAACATGCACATCATCACCATGAACTACTCTGAACAACCTTAATGATACACTGCCTGTCCCACACTTACGACTGCTGCAACATGCACATCATCACCATGAACTACCCTGAACAACCTTAATGTTACACTGCCTGCCCCACATTTACGACTGCTGCAACATGCACATCATCACCAAGAACTACACTGAACAACCTTAATGTTACACTACCTGTCCAATACTTACGACTGCTGCAACATGCACATCATCACCATGAACTACACTAAACAACCTTAATGTTACACTGCGTGTCCCACACTTAAGACTACTGCAACATGCACATCATCACCATGAACTACAAGTTACAAGTACATTGAACAACCTTAATGTTACACTGCGTGTCCCATAATTACGACTGCTGCAATATGCACATCATCACCATGAATTACATTGAACAACCTTAATGTTACACTGAGTGTCCCACACGTACGACTGCTGCAACAAGTACATCATCACCATGAACTACACTGAACAACCTTAATGTTACACTGCGTCTCCCACACTTACGACTGCTGCAACATGCACATCATCACCATGAACTACATTGAACAACCTTAATGTTACACTGCGTGTCCCACACTTACGACTACTGCAACATGCACATCATCACCATGAACTACATTGAAAAACCTTAATGTTACACTGCGTGTCCCACAGTTAAGACTGCTGCAACATGCACATCATCAATATGAACTACACTGAACAACCTTAATGTTACACTGCCTGCCCCACATTTACGACTGCTGCAACATGCACATCATCAGCATGAACTACACTGACCAACCTTAATGTTACACTGCGTGTCCCATACTTACGACTGCTGCAACATGCACATCATCACCATGAACTACACTGAACAACCTTAATGTTACACTGCCTGTCCCACACCTACGACTGCTGCAACATGCACATCATCACCATGAGCTACACTGAACAACCTTAACGATACACTGCCTGTCCCACACCTACGACTGCTGCAACATGCACATCATCACCACGAACTACACTGAACAACCTTAATGATACACTGCCTGTCCCACACTTACGACTGCTGCAACATGCACATTATCACTATGAACTACATTGAACAACATTAATGTTACTCTGCCTGTCCCACAGCTACGACTGCTGCAACATGCACATCATCACCATGAACTACACTGAACAACCTTAATGATACACTGCCCGTCCCACATCTACGACAGCTGCAACATGCACATCATCGCCATGGACTACACTGAACAACCTTAATGATACACTGCCTGACTCACACTTACGACTGCTGCAACATGCACATCATCACCATGAACTACCCTGAACAACCTTAATGTTACACTGCCTGTCCTACACTTACGACTGCTGCAACATGCACATCATCACCATGAACTACATTGAACAACATTAATGTTACACTGCCTGTCCCACACTTACGACTGCTGCAACAAGCACATCATCACCATGAACTACACTGAACAACCTTAATGATACACTGCCTGTCCCACACTTACGACTGCTGCAACAAGTACATCATCACTATGAACTACATTGAACACCATTAATCATACACTGCCTGTCCCACATTTACGACTGCTGCAACATGCACATCATCACCATGAACCACATTGAAAAACCTTAATGTCACACTGCGTGTCCCACACTTAAGACTGCTGCAACATGCACATCATCACCATGAACTACACTGAACAACCTTAATGTTACACTGCCTGTCCAATACTTACGACTGCTGCAACATGCACATCATCACCATGAACTACACTAAACAACCTTAATGTTACACTGCGTGTCCCACACTTAAGACTACTGCAACATGCAAATCATCACCATGAACTACAAGTTACAAGTACATTGAACAACCTTAATGTTACACTGCGTGTCCCATAATTACGACTGCTGCAATATGGACATCATCACCATGAATTACATTCAACAACCTTAATGTTACACTGAGTGTCCCACACTTACGACTGCTGCAACAAGTACATCATCACCATGAACTACACTGAACAAACTTAATGTTACACTGCGTCTCCCACACTTACGACTGCTGCAACATGCACATCATCACCATGAACTACATTGAACAACCTTAATGTTACACTGCGTGTCCCACACTTACGACTACTGCAACATGCACATCATCACCATGAACTACATTGAAAAACCTTAATGTTACACAGCGTGTCCCACAGTTAAGACTGCTGCAACATGCACATCATCACCATGAACTACACTGAACAACCTTAATGTTACACTGCCTGTCCAATACTTACGACTGCTGCAACATGCACATCATCACCATGAACTACACTGAACAACCTTAATGTTACACTGCCTGTCCCACACTTACGACTGCTGCAACATGCACATCATCACCATGAACTACATTGAACAACATTAATGTTACACTGCCTGTCCCACACTTACGACTGCTGCAACAAGCACATCATCACCATGAACTACACTGAACAACCTTAATGATACACTGCCTGTCCCACACTTACGACTGCTGCAACAAGTACATCATCACTATGAACTACATTGAACACCATTAATCATACACTGCCTGTCCCACATTTACAACTGCTGCAACATGCACATCATCACCATGAACTACACTGAACAACCTTAATGTTACACTGCCTGTCCAATACTTACGACTGCTGCAACATGCACATCATCACCATGAACTACACTAAACAACCTTAATGTTACACTGCGTGTCCCACACTTAAGACTACTGCAACATGCACATCATCACCATGAACTACATTGAACAACCTTAATGTTACACTGCGTGTCCCATAATTACGACTGCTGCAACATGCACATCATCACCATGAACTACACTGAACAATCCTAATGTTACACTGCGTGTCCCGCACTTACGACTGCTGCAACATGCACATCATCACCATGAACTACATTGAACAACCTTAATGTTACACTGCGTGTCCCACACTTATGACTGCTGCAACATGCACATCATCACTATGAACTACACCTGAACAATCTTAATGTTACACTGCCTGTCCAATACTTACGACTGCTGCAACATGCACATTATCACCATGAACTACACTGAACAACCTTAATGTTACACCGCGTGTAACATACTTACGACTGCTGCAACATGCACAGTATCACCATGAACTACACTGAACAACCTTAAAGTTACACAGCTTGTCGCACACTTACGACTGCTGCAACATGCCAATCATCACCATGAACTACACTGAACAACCTTAATGTTACACTGCGTATCCCAAACTTACGACTGCTGCAACATGCACATCATCACCATGAACTACACTGAACAACCTTAATGTTACACTGCGTGTCCCACACTTACGACTGCTGCAACATACACATCATCACTATGAATTATACTGAACAACCTTAATGATACACTGCCTGTCCCACACTTACGACGTCTGCAACATGCACATCATCAGTATGAACTACACTGAATAACCTTAATGTTACACTGCCTGCCCCATACTTACGACTGCTGCAACATGCACATCATCACCATGAACTACACTGAACAACCTTAATGTTACACTGCGTGTCCCATACTTACGACTGCTGCAACATGCACATCATCACCATGAACTACACTGAACAACCTTAATGATACACTGCCTGTCCCACACTTACGACTGCTGCAACATGCACATCATCACCATGAACTACACTGAACAACCTTAATGTTACACTGCTTGCCCCACATTTACGACTGCTGCAACATGCGCATCATCAGCATGAACTACACTGACCAACCTTAATGTTACACTGCGTGTCCCATACTTACGACTGCTGCAACATGCACATCATCACCATGAACTACACTGAACAACCTTAATGTTACACTGCCTGTCCCACACCTACGACTGCTGCAACATGCACATCATCACCATGAACTACACTGAACAACCTTAACGATACACTGCCTGTCCCACACCTACGACTGCTGCAACATGCACATCATCACCACGAACTACACTGAACAACCTTAATGATACACTGCCTGTCCCACACTTACGACTGCTGCAACATGCACATTATCACTATGAACTACATTGAACAACATTAATGTTACTCTGCCTGTCCCACAGCTACGACTGCTGCAACATGCACATCATCACCATGAACTACACAGAACAACCTTAATGATACACTGCCCGTCCCACATCTACGACAGCTGCAACATGCACATCATCGCCATGAACTACACTGAACAACCTTAATGATACACTGCCTGACTCACACTTACGACTGCTGCAACATGCACATCATCACCATGAACTACACTGAACAACCTTAATGTTACACTGCCTGTCCCACACTTACGACTGCTGCAACATGCACATCATCACCATGAACTACATTGAACAACATTAATGTTACACTGCCTGTCCCACACTTAAGACTGCTGCAACAAGCACATCATCACCATGAACTACACTGAACAACCTTAATGATACACTGCCTGTCCCACACTTACGACTGCTGCAACAAGTACATCATCACTATGAACTACATTGAACACCATTAATCATACACTGCCTGTCCAACATTTACGACTGCTGCAACATGCACATCATCACCATGAACTACATTGAAAAACCTTAATGTCACACTGCGTGTCCCACACTTAAGACTGCTGCAACATGCACATCATCACCATGAACTACACTGAACAACCTTAATGTTACACTGCCTGTCCAATACTTACGACTGCTGCAACATGCACATCATCACCATGAACTACACTAAACAACCTTAATGTTACACTGCGTGTCCCACACTTAAGACTACTGCAACATGCACATCATCACCATGAACTACATTGAACAACCTTAATGTTACACTGCGTGTCCCATAATTACGACTGCTGCAATATGCACATCATCACCATGAATTACATTGAACAACCTTAATGTTACACTGAGTGTCCCACACTTACGACTGCTGCAACATGCACATCATCACCATGAACTACTCTGAACAACCTTAATGATACACTGCCTGTCCCACACTTACGACTGCTGCAACATGCACATCATCACCATGAACTACACTGAACAACCTTAATGTTACACTGCCTGCCCCACATTTACGACTGCTGCAACATGCACATCATCAGCATGAACTACAGTGACCAACCTTAATGTTACACTGCGTGTCCCATACTTACGACTGCTGCAACATGCACATCATCACCATGAACTACACTGAACAACCTTAATGTTACACTGCCTGTCCCACACCTACGACTGCTGCAACAAGCACATCATCACCATGAACTACACTGAACAACCTTAACGATACACTGCCTGTCCCACACCTACGACTGCTGCAACATGCACATCATCACCACGAACTACACTGAACAACCTTAATGATACACTGCCTGTCCCACACTTACGACTGCTGCAACATGCACATTATCACTATGAACTACATTGAACAACATTAATGTTACTCTGCCTGTCCCACAGCTACGACTGCTGCAACATGCACATCATCACCATGAACTACACTGAACAACCTTAATGATACACTGCCCGTCCCACATCTACGACAGCTGCAACATACACATCATCGCCATGAACTACACTGAACAACCTTAATGATACACTGCCTGACTCACACTTACGACCGCTGCAACATGCACATCATCACCATGAACTACACTGAACAACCTTAATGTTACACTGCCTGTCCCACACTTACGACTGCTGCAACATGCACATCATCACCATGAACTACATTGAACAACATTAATGTTACACTGCCTGTCCCACACTTACGACTGCTGCAACAAGCACATCATCACCATGAACTACACTGAACAACCTTAATGATACACTGCCTGTCCCACACTTACGACTGCTGCAACAAGTACATCATCACTATGAACTACATTGAACACCATTAATCATACACTGCCTGTCCCACATTTACGACTGCTTCAACATGCACATCATCACCATGAACTACATTGAAAAACCTTAATGTCACACTGCGTGTCCCACACTTAAGACTGCTGCAACATGCACATCATCACCAAGAACTACACTGAACAACCTTAATGTTACACTGCCTGTCCAATACTTACGACTGCTGCAACATGCACATCATCACCATGAACTACACTAAACAACCTTAATGTTACACTGCGTGTCCCACACTTAAGACTACTGCAACATGCACATCATCACCATGAACTACATTGAACAACCTTAATGTTACACTGCGTGTCCCATAATTACGACTGCTGCAATATGCACATCATCACCATGAATTACATTGAACAACCTTAATGTTACACTGAGTGTCCCACACTTACGACTGCTGCAACATGCACATCATCACCATGAACTACTCTGAACAACCTTAATGATACACTACCTGTCCCACACTTACGACTGCTGCAACATGCACATCATCACCATGAACTACACTGAACAACCTTAATGTTACACTGCGTGTCCCACACTTAAGACTACTGCAACATGCACATCATCACCATGAGCTACAAGTTACAAGTACATTGAACAACCTTAATGTTACACTGCGTGTCCCATAATTACGACTGCTGCAATATGCACATCATCACCATGAATTACATTGAACAACCTTAATGTTACACTGAGTGTCCCACACTTACGACTGCTGCAACAAGTACATCATCACCATGAACTACACTGAACAACCTTAATGTTACACTGCGTCTCCCACACTTACGACTGCTGCAACATGCACATCATCACCATGAACTACATTGAACAACCTTAATGTTACACTGCGTGTCCCACACTTACGACTACTGCAACATGCACATCATCACCATGAACTACATTGAAAAACCTTAATGTTACACTGCGTGTCCCACAGTTAAGACTGCTGCTACATGCACATCATCAGCATGAACTACACTGAACAACCTTAATGTTACACTGCCTGCCCCACATTTACGACTGCTGCAACTTGCACATCATCAGCATGAACTACACTGACCAACCTTAATGTTACACTGCGTGTCCCATACTTACGACTGCTGCAACATGCACATCATCACCATGAACTACACTGAACAACCTTAATGTTACACTGCCTGTCCCACACCTACGACTGCTGCAACATGCACATCATCACCATGAGCTACACTGAACAACCTTAACGATACACTGCCTGTCCCACACCTACGACTGCTGCAACATGCACATCATCACCACGAACTACACTGAACAACCTTAATGATACACTGCCTGTCCCACACTTACGACTGCTGCAACATGCACATTATCACTATGAACTACATTGAACAACATTAATGTTACTCTGCCTGTCCCACAGCTACGACTGCTTCAACATGCACATCATCACCATGAACTACACTGAACAACCTTAATGATACACTGCCCGTCCCACATCTACGACAGCTGCAACATGCACATCATCGCCATGAACTACACTGAACAACCTTAATGATACACTGCCTGACTCACACTTACGACTGCTGCAACATGCACATCATCACCATGAACTACACTGAACAACCTTAATGTTACACTGCCTGTCCCACACTTACGACTGCTGCAACATGCACATCATCACCATGAACTACATTGAACAACATTAATGTTACACTGCCTGTCCCACACTTACGACTGCTGCAACAAGCACATCATCACCATGAACTACACTGAACAACCTTAATGATACACTGCCTGTCCCACACTTACGACTGCTGCAACAAGTACATCATCACTATGAACTACATTGAACACCATTAATCATACACTGCCTGTCCCACATTTACGACTGCTGCAACATGCACATCATCACCATGAACTACATTGAAAAACCTTAATGTCACACTGCGTGTCCCACACTTAAGACTGCTGCAACATGCACATCATCACCATGAACTACACTGAACAACCTTAATGTTACACTGCCTGTCCAATACTTACGACTGCTGCAACATGCACATCATCACCATGAACTACACTAAACAACCTTAATGTTACACTGCGTGTCCCACACTTAAGACTACTGCAACATGCACATCATCACCATGAACTACAAGTTACAAGTACATTGAACAACCTTAATGTTACACTGCGTGTCCCATAATTACGACTGCTGCAATATGCACATCATCACCATGAATTACATTCAACAACCTTAATGTTACACTGAGTGTCCCACACTTACGACTGCTGCAACAAGTACATCATCACCATGAACTACACTGAACAACCTTAATGTTACACTGCGTCTCCCACACTTACGACTGCTGCAACATGCACATCATCACCATGAACTACATTGAACAACCTTAATGTTACACTGCGTGTCCCACACTTACGACTACTGCAACATGCACATCATCACCATGAACTACATTGAAAAACCTTAATGTTACACTGCGTGTCCCACAGTTAAGACTGCTGCAACATGCACATCATCACCATGAACTACACTGAACAACCTTAATGTTACAATGCCTGTCCAATACTTACGACTGCTGCAACATGCACATCATCACCATGAACTACACTAAACAACCTTAATGTTACACTGCGTGTCCCAAACTTAAGATTACTGCAACATGCACATCATCACCATGAACTACATTGAACAACCTTAATGTTACACTGCGTGTCCCACACTTACGACTGCTGCAACATGCACATCATCACCATGAACTACACTGAACAATCTTAATGTTACACTGCGTGTCCCGCACTTACGACTGCTGCAACATGCACCTCATCACCATGAACTACATTGAACAACCTTAATGTTACACTGCGTGTCCCACACTTATGACTGCTGCAACATGCACATCATCACTATGAACTACACCTGAACAATCTTAATGTTACACTGCCTGTCCAATACTTACGACTGCTGCAACATGCACATTATCACCATGAACTACACTGAACAACCTTAATGTTACACCGCGTGTAACATACTTACGACTGCTGCAACATGCACAGTATCACCATGAACTACACTGAACAACCTTAAAGTTACACAGCTTGTCGCACACTTACGACTGCTGCAACATGCCAATCATCACCATGAACTACACTGAACAACCTTAATGTTACACTGCGTATCCCAAACTTACGACTGCTGCAACATGCACATCATCACCATGAACTACACTGAACAACCTTAATGTTACACTGCGTGTCCCACACTTACGACTGCTGCAACATACACATCATCACTATGAATTACACTGAACAACCTTAATGATACACTGCCTGTCCCACACTTACGACTGCTGCAACATGCACATCATCAGTATGAACTACACTGAATAACCTTAATGTTACACTGCCTGCCCCATACTTACGACTGCTGCATCATGCACATCATCACCATGAACTACATTGAACAACCTTAATGTTACACTGCGTGTCCCACACTTACGACTACTGCAACATGCACATCATCACCATGAACTACATTGAAAAACCTTAATGTTACACTGCGTGTCCCACAGTTAAGACTGCTGCAACATGCACATCATCACCATGAACTACACTGAACAACCTTAATGTTACACTGCCTGTCCAATACTTACGACTGCTGCAACATGCACATCATCACCATGAACTACACTGAACAACCTTAATGTTACACTGCCTGTCCCACACTTACGACTGCTGCAACATGCACATCATCACCATGAACTACATTGAACAACATTAATGTTACACTGCCTGTCCCACACTTACGACTGCTGCAACAAGCACATCATCACCATGAACTACACTGAACAACCTTAATGATACACTGCCTGTCCCACACTTACGACTGCTGCAACAAGTACATCATCACTATGAACTACATTGAACACCATTAATCATACACTGCCTGTCCCACATTTACGACTGCTGCAACATGCACATCATCACCATGAACTACATTGAAAAACCTTAATGTCACACTGCGTGTCCCACACTTAAGACTGCTGCAACATGCACATCATCACCATGAACTACACTGAACAACCTTAATGTTACACTGCCTGTCCCACACCTACGACTGCTGCAACATGCACATCATCACCATGAACTACACTGAACAACCTTAACGATACACTGCCTGTCCCACACCTACGACTGCTGCAACATGCACATCATCACCACGAACTACACTGAACAACCTTAATGATACACTGCCTGTCCCACACTTACGACTGCTGCAACATGCACATTATCACCATAAACTACATTGAACAACATTAATGTTACTCTGCCTGTCCCACAGCTACGACTGCTGCAACATGCACATCATCACCATGAACTACACAGAACAACCTTAATGATACACTGCCCGTCCCACATCTACGACAGCTGCAACATGCACATCATCGCCATGAACTACACTGAACAACCTTAATGATACACTGCCTGACTCACACTTACGACTGCTGCAACATGCACATCATCACCATGAACTACACTGAACAACCTTAATGTTACACTGCCTGTCCCACACTTACGACTGCTGCAACATGCACATCATCACCATGAACTACATTGAACAACATTAATGTTACACTGCCTGTCCCACACTTACGACTGCTGCAACAAGCACATCATCGCCATGAACTACACTGAACAACCTTAATGATACACTGCCTGTCCCACACTTACGACTGCTGCAACAAGTACATCATCACTATGAACTACATTGAACACCATTAATCATACACTGCCTGTCCCACATTTACGACTGCTGCAACATGCACATCATCACCATGAACTACATTGAAAAACCTTAATGTCACACTGCGTGTCCCACACTTAAGACTGCTGCAACATGCACATCATCACCATGAACTACACTAAACAACCTTAATGTTACACTGCGTGTCCCACACTTAAGACTACTGCAACATGCACATCATCACCATGAACTACATTGAACAACCTTAATGTTACACTGCGTGTCCCATAATTACGACTGCTGCAATATGCACATCATCACCATGAATTACATTGAACAACCTTAATGTTACACTGAGTGTCCCACACTTACGACTGCTGCAACATGCACATCATCACCATGAACTACTCTGAACAACCTTAATGATACACTGCCTGTCCCACACTTACGACTGCTGCAACATGCACATCATCACCATGAACTACCCTGAACAACCTTAATGTTACACTGCCTGCCCCACATTTACGACTGCTGCAACATGCACATCATCAGCATGAACTACACTGACCAACCTTAATGTTACACTGCGTGTCCCATACTTACGACTGCTGCAACATGCACATCATCACCATGAACTACACTGAACAACCTTAATGTTACACTGCCTGTCCCACACCTACGACTGCTGCAACAAGCACATAATCACCATGAACTACACTGAACAACCTTAACGATACACTGCCTGTCCCACACCTACGACTGCTGCAACATGCACATCATCACCACGAACTACACTGAACAACCTTAATGATACACTGCCTGTCCCACACTTACGACTGCTGCAACATGCACATTATCACTATGAACTACATTGAACAACATTAATGTTACTCTGCCTGTCCCACAGCTACGACTGATGCAACATGCACATCATCACCATGAACTACACTGAACAACCTTAATGATACACTGCCCGTCCCACATCTACGACAGCTGCAACATGCACATCATCGCCATGAACTACACTGAACAACCTTAATGATACACTGCCTGACTCACACTTACGACTGCTGCAACATGCACATCATCACCATGAACTACACTGAACAACCTTAATGTTACACTGCCTGTCCCACACTTACGACTGCTGCAACATGCACATCATCACCATGAACTACATTGAACAACATTAATGTTACACTGCCTGTCCCACACTTACGACTGCTGCAACAAGCACATCATCACCATGAACTACACTGAACAACCTTAATGATACACTGCCTGTCCCACACTTACGACTGCTGCAACAAGTACATCATCACTATGAACTACATTGAACACCATTAATCATACACTGCCTGTCCCACATTTACGACTGCTGCAACATGCACATCATCACCATGAACTACATTGAAAAACCTTAATGTCACACTGCGTGTCCCACACTTAAGACTGCTGCAACATGCACATCATCACCAAGAACTACACTGAACAACCTTAATGTTACACTGCCTGTCCAATACTTACGACTGCTGCAACATGCACATCATCACCATGAACTACACTAAACAACCTTAATGTTACACTGCGTGTCCCACACTTAAGACTACTGCAACATGCACATCATCACCATGAACTACAAGTTACAAGTACATTGAACAACCTTAATGTTACACTGCGTGTCCCATAATTACGACTGCTGCAATATGCACATCATCACCATGAATTACATTGAACAACCTTAATGTTACACTGAGTGTCCCACACGTACGACTGCTGCAACAAGTACATCATCACCATGAACTACACTGAACAACCTTAATGTTACACTGCGTCTCCCACACTTACGACTGCTGCAACATGCATACATCACCATGAACTACATTGAACAACCTTAATGTTACACTGCGTGTCCCACACTTACGACTACTGCAACATGCACATCATCACCATGAACTACATTGAAAAACCTTAATGTTACACTGCGTGTCCCACAGTTAAGACTGCTGCAACATGCACATCATCAATATGAACTACACTGAACAACCTTAATGTTACACTGCCTGCCCCACATTTTCGACTGCTGCAACATGCACATCATCAGCATGAACTACACTGACCAACCTTAATGTTACACTGCGTGTCCCATACTTACGACTGCTGCAACATGCACATCATCACCATGAACTACACTGAACAACCTTAATGTTACACTGCCTGTCCCACACCTACGACTGCTGCAACATGCACATCATCACCATGAGCTACACTGAACAACCTTAACGATACACTGCCTGTCCCACACCTACGACTGCTGCAACATGCACATCATCACCACGAACTACACTGAACAACCTTAATGATACACTGCCTGTCCCACACTTACGACTGCTGCAACATGCACATTATCACTATGAACTACATTGAACAACATTAATGTTACTCTGCCTGTCCCACAGCTACGACTGCTGCAACATGCACATCATCACCATGAACTACACTGAACAACCTTAATGATACACTGCCCGTCCCACATCTACGACAGCTGCAACATGCACATCATCGCCATGGACTACACTGAACAACCTTAATGATACACTGCCTGACTCACACTTACGACTGCTGCAACATGCACATCATCACCATGAACTACACTGAACAACCTTAATGTTACACTGCCTGTCCCACACTTACGACTGCTGCAACATGCACATCATCACCATGAACTACATTGAACAACATTAATGTTACACTGCCTGTCCCACACTTACGACTGCTGCAACAAGCACATCATCACCATGAACTACACTGAACAACCTTAATGATACACTGCCTGTCCCACACTTACGACTGCTGCAACAAGTACATCATCACTATGAACTACATTGAACACCATTAATCATACACTGCCTGTCCCACATTTACGACTGCTGCAACATGCACATCATCACCATGAACCACATTGAAAAACCTTAATGTCACACTGCGTGTCCCACACTTAAGACTGCTGCAACATGCACATCATCACCATGAACTACACTGAACAACCTTAATGTTACACTGCCTGTCCAATACTTACGACTGCTGCAACATGCACATCATCACCATGAACTACACTAAACAACCTTAATGTTACACTGCGTGTCCCACACTTAAGACTACTGCAACATGCACATCATCACCATGAACTACAAGTTACAAGTACATTGAACAACCTTAATGTTACACTGCGTGTCCCATAATTACGACTGCTGCAATATGGACATCATCACCATGAATTACATTCAACAACCTTAATGTTACACTGAGTGTCCCACACTTACGACTGCTGCAACAAGTACATCATCACCATGAACTACACTGAACAAACTTAATGTTACACTGCGTCTCCCACACTTACGACTGCTGCAACATGCACATCATCACCATGAACTACATTGAACAACCTTAATGTTACACTGCGTGTCCCACACTTACGACTACTGCAACATGCACATCATCACCATGAACTACATTGAAAAACCTTAATGTTACACAGCGTGTCCCACAGTTAAGACTGCTGCAACATGCACATCATCACCATGAACTACACTGAACAACCTTAACGTTACACTGCCTGTCCAATACTTACGACTGCTGCAACATGCACATCATCACCATGAACTACACTGAACAACCTTAATGTTACACTGCCTGTCCCACACTTACGACTGCTGCAACATGCACATCACCACCATGAACTACATTGAACAACATTAATGTTACACTGCCTGTCCCACACTTACGACTGCTGCAACAAGCACATCATCACCATGAACTACACTGAACAACCTTAATGATACACTGCCTGTCCCACACTTACGACTGCTGCAACAAGTACATCATCACTATGAACTACATTGAACACCATTAATCATACACTGCCTGTCCCACATTTACGACTGCTGCAACATGCACATCATCACCATGAACTACACTGAACAACCTTAATGTTACACTGCCTATCCAATACTTACGACTGCTGCAACATGCACATCATCACCATGAACTACACTAAACAACCTTAATGTTACACTGCGTGTCCCACACTTAAGACTACTGCAACATGCACATCATCACCATGAACTACATTGAACAACCTTAATGTTACACTGCGTGTCCCATAATTACGACTGCTGCAACATGCACATCATCACCATGAACTACACTGAACAATCCTAATGTTACACTGCGTGTCCCGCACTTACGACTGCTGCAACATGCACATCATCACCATGAACTACATTGAACAACCTTAATGTTACACTGCGTGTCCCACACTTATGACTGCTGCAACATGCACATCATCACTATGAACTACACCTGAACAATCTTAATGTTACACTGCCTGTCCAATACTTACGACTGCTGCAACATGCACATTATCACCATGAACTACACTGAACAACCTTAATGTTACACCGCGTGTAACATACTTACGACTGCTGCAACATGCACAGTATCACAATGAACTACACTGAACAACCTTAAAGTTACACAGCTTGTCGCACACTTACGACTGCTGCAACATGCCAATCATCACCATGAACTACACTGAACAACCTTAATGTTACACTGCGTATCCCAAACTTACGACTGCTGCAACATGCACATCATCACCATGAACTACACTGAACAACCTTAATGTTACACTGCGTGTCCCACACTTACGACTGCTGCAACATACACATCATCACTATGAATTATACTGAACAACCTTAATGATACACTGCCTGTCCCACACTTACGACGTCTGCAACATGCACATCATCAGTATGAACTACACTGAATAACCTTAATGTTACACTGCCTGCCCCATACTTACGACTGCTGCAACATGCACATCATCACCATGAACTACACTGAACAACCTTAATGTTACACTGCGTGTCCCATACTTACGACTGCTGCAACATGCACATCATCACCATGAACTACTCTGAACAACCTTAATGATACACTGCCTGTCCCACACTTACGACTGCTGCAACATGCACATCATCACCATGAACTACACTGAACAACCTTAATGTTACACTGCTTGCCCCACATTTACGACTGCTGCAACATGCGCATCATCAGCATGAACTACACTGACCAACCTTAATGTTACACTGCGTGTCCCATACTTACGACTGCTGCAACATGCACATCATCACCATGAACTACACTGAACAACCTTAATGTTACACTGCCTGTCCCACACCTACGACTGCTGCAACATGCACATCATCACCATGAACTACACTGAACAACCTTAACGATACACTGCCTGTCCCACACCTACGACTGCTGCAACATGCACATCATCACCACGAACTACACTGAACAACCTTAATGATACACTGCCTGTCCCACACTTACGACTGCTGCAACATGCACATTATCACTATGAACTACATTGAACAACATTAATGTTACTCTGCCTGTCCCACAGCTACGACTGCTGCAACATGCACATCATCACCATGAACTACACAGAACAACCTTAATGATACACTGCCCGTCCCACATCTACGACAGCTGCAACATGCACATCATCGCCATGAACTACACTGAACAACCTTAATGATACACTGCCTGACTCACACTTACGACTGCTGCAACATGCACATCATCACCATGAACTACACTGAACAACCTTAATGTTACACTGCCTGTCCCACACTTACGACTGCTGCAACATGCACATCATCACCATGAACTACATTGAACAACATTAATGTTACACTGCCTGTCCCACACTTAAGACTGCTGCAACAAGCACATCATCACCATGAACTACACTGAACAACCTTAATGATACACTGCCTGTCCCACACTTACGACTGCTGCAACAAGTACATCATCACTATGAACTACATTGAACACCATTAATCATACACTGCCTGTCCAACATTTACGACTGCTGCAACATGCACATCATCACCATGAACTACATTGAAAAACCTTAATGTCACACTGCGTGTCCCACACTTAAGACTGCTGCAACATGCACATCATCACCATGAACTACACTGAACAACCTTAATGTTACACTGCCTGTCCAATACTTACGACTGCTGCAACATGCACATCATCACCATGAACTACACTAAACAACCTTAATGTTACACTGCGTGTCCCACACTTAAGACTACTGCAACATGCACATCATCACCATGAACTACATTGAACAACCTTAATGTTACACTGCGTGTCCCATAATTACGACTGCTGCAATATGCACATCATCACCATGAATTACATTGAACAACCTTAATGTTACACTGAGTGTCCCACACTTACGACTGCTGCAACATGCACATCATCACCATGAACTACTCTGAACAACCTTAATGATACACTGCCTGTCCCACACTTACGACTGCTGCAACATGCACATCATCACCATGAACTACACTGAACAACCTTAATGTTACACTGCCTGCCCCACATTTACGACTGCTGCAACATGCACATCATCAGCATGAACTACACTGACCAACCTTAATGTTACACTGCGTGTCCCATACTTACGACTGCTGCAACATGCACATCATCACCATGAACTACACTGAACAACCTTAATGTTACACTGCCTGTCCCACACCTACGACTGCTGCAACAAGCACATCATCACCATGAACTACACTGAACAACCTTAACGATACACTGCCTGTCCCACACCTACGACTGCTGCAACATGCACATCATCACCACGAACTACACTGAACAACCTTAATGATACACTGCCTGTCCCACACTTACGACTGCTGCAACATGCACATTATCACTATGAACTACATTGAACAACATTAATGTTACTCTGCCTGTCCCACAGCTACGACTGCTGCAACATGCACATCATCACCATGAACTACACTGAACAACCTTAATGATACACTGCCCGTCCCACATCTACGACAGCTGCAACATGCACATCATCGCCATGAACTACACTGAACAACCTTAATGATACACTGCCTGACTCACACTTACGACCGCTGCAACATGCACATCATCACCATGAACTACACTGAACAACCTTAATGTTACACTGCCTGTCCCACACTTACGACTGCTGCAACATGCACATCATCACCATGAACTACATTGAACAACATTAATGTTACACTGCCTGTCC
This sequence comes from Deroplatys truncata, assembly GCA_030765065.1. Lineage (NCBI taxonomy): Eukaryota > Metazoa > Arthropoda > Insecta > Mantodea > Mantidae > Deroplatys > Deroplatys truncata. The sequence continues at coordinate 179,463,465 of CM060977.1, read as the reverse complement.
CACACTTACGACTGCTGCAACAAGCACATCATCACCATGAACTACACTGAACAACCTTAATGATACACTGCCTGTCCCACACTTACGACTGCTGCAACAAGTACATCATCACTATGAACTACATTGAACACCATTAATCATACACTGCCTGTCCCACATTTACGACTGCTTCAACATGCACATCATCACCATGAACTACATTGAAAAACCTTAATGTCACACTGCGTGTCCCACACTTAAGACTGCTGCAACATGCACATCATCACCAAGAACTACACTGAACAACCTTAATGTTACACTGCCTGTCCAATACTTACGACTGCTGCAACATGCACATCATCACCATGAACTACACTAAACAACCTTAATGTTACACTGCGTGTCCCACACTTAAGACTACTGCAACATGCACATCATCACCATGAACTACATTGAACAACCTTAATGTTACACTGCGTGTCCCATAATTACGACTGCTGCAATATGCACATCATCACCATGAATTACATTGAACAACCTTAATGTTACACTGAGTGTCCCACACTTACGACTGCTGCAACATGCACATCATCACCATGAACTACTCTGAACAACCTTAATGATACACTGCCTGTCCCACACTTACGACTGCTGCAACATGCACATCATCACCATGAACTACACTGAACAACCTTAATGTTACACTGCGTGTCCCACACTTAAGACTACTGCAACATGCACATCATCACCATGAACTACAAGTTACAAGTACATTGAACAACCTTAATGTTACACTGCGTGTCCCATAATTACGACTGCTGCAATATGCACATCATCACCATGAATTACATTGAACAACCTTAATGTTACACTGAGTGTCCCACACTTACGACTGCTGCAACAAGTACATCATCACCATGAACTACACTGAACAACCTTAATGTTACACTGCGTCTCCCACACTTACGACTGCTGCAACATGCACATCATCACCATGAACTACATTGAACAACCTTAATGTTACACTGCGTGTCCCACACTTACGACTACTGCAACATGCACATCATCACCATGAACTACATTGAAAAACCTTAATGTTACACTGCGTGTCCCACAGTTAAGACTGCTGCTACATGCACATCATCAGCATGAACTACACTGAACAACCTTAATGTTACACTGCCTGCCCCACATTTACGACTGCTGCAACTTGCACATCATCAGCATGAACTACACTGACCAACCTTAATGTTACACTGCGTGTCCCATACTTACGACTGCTGCAACATGCACATCATCACCATGAACTACACTGAACAACCTTAATGTTACACTGCCTGTCCCACACCTACGACTGCTGCAACATGCACATCATCACCATGAGCTACACTGAACAACCTTAACGATACACTGCCTGTCCCACACCTACGACTGCTGCAACATGCACATCATCACCACGAACTACACTGAACAACCTTAATGATACACTGCCTGTCCCACACTTACGACTGCTGCAACATGCACATTATCACTATGAACTACATTGAACAACATTAATGTTACTCTGCCTGTCCCACAGCTACGACTGCTGCAACATGCACATCATCACCATGAACTACACTGAACAACCTTAATGATACACTGCCCGTCCCACATCTACGACAGCTGCAACATGCACATCATCGCCATGAACTACACTGAACAACCTTAATGATACACTGCCTGACTCACACTTACGACTGCTGCAACATGCACATCATCACCATGAACTACACTGAACAACCTTAATGTTACACTGCCTGTCCCACACTTACGACTGCTGCAACATGCACATCATCACCATGAACTACATTGAACAACATTAATGTTACACTGCCTGTCCCACACTTACGACTGCTGCAACAAGCACATCATCACCATGAACTACACTGAACAACCTTAATGATACTAGCCTGTCCCACACTTACGACTGCTGCAACAAGTACATCATCACTATGAACTACATTGAACACCATTAATCATACACTGCCTGTCCCACATTTACGACTGCTGCAACATGCACATCATCACCATGAACTACATTGAAAAACCTTAATGTCACACTGCGTGTCCCACACTTAAGACTGCTGCAACATGCACATCATCACCATGAACTACACTGAACAACCTTAATGTTACACTGCCTGTCCAATACTTACGACTGCTGCAACATGCACATCATCACCATGAACTACACTAAACAACCTTAATGTTACACTGCGTGTCCCACACTTAAGACTACTGCAACATGCACATCATCACCATGAACTACCAGTTACAAGTACATTGAACAACCTTAATGTTACACTGCGTGTCCCATAATTACGACTGCTGCAATATGCACATCATCACCATGAATTACATTCAACAACCTTAATGTTACACTGAGTGTCCCACACTTACGACTGCTGCAACAAGTACATCATCACCATGAACTACACTGAACAAACTTAATGTTACACTGCGTCTCCCACACTTACGACTGCTGCAACATGCACATCATCACCATGAACTACATTGAACAACCTTAATGTTACACTGCGTGTCCCACATTTACGACTGCTGCAACATGCACATCATCACCATGAACTACATTGAAAAACCTTAATGTCACACTGCGTGTCCCACACTTAAGACTGCTGCAACATGCACATCATCACCAAGAACTACACTGAACAACCTTAATGTTACACTGCCTGTCCAATACTTACGACTGCTGCAACATGCACATCATCACCATGAACTACACTAAACAACCTTAATGTTACACTGCGTGTCCCACACTTAAGACTACTGCAACATGCACATCATCACCATGAACTACAAGTTACAAGTACATTGAACAACCTTAATGTTACACTGCGTGTCCCATAATTACGACTGCTGCAATATGCACATCATCACCATGAATTACATTGAACAACCTTAATGTTACACTGAGTGTCCCACACTTACGACTGCTGCAACAAGTACATCATCACCTTGAACTACACTGAACAACCTTAATGTTACACTGCGTCTCCCACACTTACGACTGCTGCAACATGCACATCATCACCATGAACTACATTGAACAACCTTAATGTTACACTGCGTGTCCCACACTTACGACTACTGCAACATGCACATCATCACCATGAACTACATTGAAAAACCTTAACGTTACACTGCGTGTCCCACAGTTAAGACTGCTGCAACATGCACATCATCACCATGAACTACACTGAACAACCTTAATGTTACACTTCCTGTCCAATACTTACGACTGCTGCAACATGCACATCATCACCATGAACTACACTGAACAACCTTAATGTTACACTGCCTGTCCCACACTTACGACTGCTGCAACATGCACATCATCACCATGAACTACATTGAACAACATTAATGTTACACTGCCTGTCCCACACTTACGACTGCTGCAACAAGCACATCATCGCCATGAACTACACTGAACAACCTTAATGATACACTGCCTGTCCCACACTTACGACTGCTGCAACAAGTACATCATCACTATGAACTACATTGAACACCATTAATCATACACTGCCTGTCCCACATTTACGACTGCTGCAACATGCACATCATCACCATGAACTACATTGAAAAACCTTAATGTCACACTGCGTGTCCCACACTTAAGACTGCTGCAACATGCACATCATCACCATGAACTACACTGAACAACCTTAATGTTACACTGCCTGTCCAATACTTACGACTGCTGCAACATGCACATCATCACCATGAACTACACTAAACATCCTTAATGTTACACTGCGTGTCCCACACTTAAGACTACTGCAACATGCACATCATCACCATGAACTACATTGAACAACCTTAATGTTACACTGCGTGTCCCATAATTACGACTGCTGCAACATGCACATCATCACCATGAACTACACTGAACAATCCTAATGTTACACTGCGTGTCCCGCACTTACGACTGCTGCAACATGCACATCATCACCATGAACTACATTGAACAACCTTAATGTTACACTGCGTGTCCCACACTTATGACTGCTGCAACAAGCACATCATCACTATGAACTACACCTGAACAATCTTAATGTTACACTGCCTGTCCAATACTTACGACTGCTGCAACATGCACATTATCACCATGAACTACACTGAACAACCTTAATGTTACACCGCGTGTAACATACTTACGACTGCTGCAACATGCACAGTATCACCATGAACTACACTGAACAACCTTAAAGTTACACAGCTTGTCGCACACTTACGACTGCTGCAACATGCCAATCATCACCATGAGCTACACTGAACAACCTTAATGTTACACTGCGTATCCCAAACTTACGACTGCTGCAACATGCACATCATCACCATGAACTACACTGAACAACCTTAATGTTACACTGCGTGTCCCACACTTACGACTGCTGCAACATACACATCATCACTATGAATTATACTGAACAACCTTAATGATACACTGCCTGTCCCACACTTACGACTGCTGCAACATGCACATCATCAGTATGAACTACACTGAATAACCTTAATGTTACACTGCCTGCCCCATACTTACGACTGCTGCAACATGCACATCATCACCATGAACTACACTGAACAACCTTAATGTTACACTGCGTGTCCCATACTTACGACTGCTGCAACATGCACATCATCACCATGAACTACTCTGAACAACCTTAATGATACACTGCCTGTCCCACACTTACGACTGCTGCAACATGCACATCATCACCATGAACTACACTGAACAACCTTAATGTTACACTGCTTGCCCCACATTTACGACTGCTGCAACATGCGCATCATCAGCATGAACTACACTGACCAACCTTAATGTTACACTGCGTGTCCCATACTTACGACTGCTGCAACATGCACATCATCACCATGAACTACACTGAACAACCTTAATGTTACACTGCCTGTCCCACACCTACGACGGCTGCAACATGCACATCATCACCATGAACTACACTGAACAACCTTAACGATACACTGCCTGTCCCACACCTACGACTGCTGCAACATGCACATCATCACCACGAACTACACTGAACAACCTTAATGATACACTGCCTGTCCCACACTTACGACTGCTGCAACATGCACATTATCACTATGAACTACATTGAACAACATTAATGTTACTCTGCCTGTCCCACAGCTACGACTGCTGCAACATGCACATCATCACCATGAACTACACAGAACAACCTTAATGATACACTGCCCGTCCCACATCTACGACAGCTGCAACATGCACATCATCGCCATGAACTACACTGAACAACCTTAATGATACACTGCCTGACTCACACTTACGACTGCTGCAACATGCACATCATCACCATGAACTACACTGAACAACCTTAATGTTACACTGCCTGTCCCACACTTACGACTGCTGCAACATGCACATCATCACCATGAACTACATTGAACAACATTAATGTTACACTGCCTGTCCCACACTTAAGACTGCTGCAACAAGCACATCATCACCATGAACTACACTGAACAACCTTAATGATACACTGCCTGTCCCACACTTACGACTGCTGCAACAAGTACATCATCACTATGAACTACAATGAACACCATTAATCATACACTGCCTGTCCAACATTTACGACTGCTGCAACATGCACATCATCACCATGAACTACATTGAAAAACCTTAATATCACACTGCGTGTCCCACACTTAAGACTGCTGCAACATGCACATCATCACCATGAACTACACTGAACAACCTTAATGTTACACTGCCTGTCCAATACTTACGACTGCTGCAACATGCACATCATCACCATGAACTACACTAAACAACCTTAATGTTACACTGCGTGTCCCACACTTAAGACTACTGCAACATGCACATCATCACCATGAACTACATTGAACAACCTTAATGTTACACTGCGTGTCCCATAATTACGACTGCTGCAATATGCACATCATCACCATGAATTACATTGAACAACCTTAATGTTACACTGAGTGTCCCACACTTATGACTGCTGCAACATGCACATCATCACCATGAACTACTCTGAACAACCTTAATGATACACTGCCTGTCCCACACTTACGACTGCTGCAACATGCACATCATCACCATGAACTACACTGAACAACCTTAATGTTACACTGCCTGCCCCACATTTACGACTGCTGCAACATGCACATCATCAGCATGAACTACACTGACCAACCTTAATGTTACACTGCGTGTCCCATACTTACGACTGCTGCAACATGCACATCATCACCATGAACTACACTGAACAACCTTAATGTTACACTGCCTGTCCCACACCTACGACTGCTGCAACAAGCACATCATCACCATTAACTACACTGAACAACCTTAACGATACACTGCCTGTCCCACACCTACGACTGCTGCAACATGCACATCATCACCACGAACTACACTGAACAACCTTAATGATACACTGCCTGTCCCACACTTACGACTGCTGCAACATGCACATTGTCACTATGAACTACATTGAACAACATTAATGTTACTCTGCCTGTCCCACAGCTACGACTGCTGCAACATGCACATCATCACCATGAACTACACTGAACAACCTTAATGATACACTGCCCGTCCCACATCTACGACAGCTGCAACATGCACATCATCGCCATGAACTACACTGAACAACCTTAATGATACACTGCCTGACTCACACTTACGACTGCTGCAACATGCACATCATCACCATGAACTACACTGAACAACCTTAATGTTACACTCCCTGTCCCACACTTACGACTGCTGCAACATGCACATCATCACCATGAACTACATTGAACAACATTAATGTTACACTGCCTGTCCCACACTTACGACTGCTGCAACAAGCACATCATCACCATGAACTACACTGAACAACCTTAATGATACACTGCCTGTCCCACACTTACGACTGCTGCAACAAGTACATCATCACTATGAACTACATTGAACACCATTAATCATACACTGCCTGTCCCACATTTACGACTGCTTCAACATGCACATCATCACCATGAACTACATTGAAAAACCTTAATGTCACACTGCGTGTCCCACACTTAAGACTGCTGCAACATGCACATCATCACCAAGAACTACACTGAACAACCTTAATGTTACACTGCCTGTCCAATACTTACGACTGCTGCAACATGCACATCATCACCATGAACTACACTAAACAACCTTAATGTTACACTGCGTGTCCCACACTTAAGACTACTGCAACATGCACATCATCACCATGAACTACAAGTTACAAGTACATTGAACAACCTTAATGTTACACTGCGTGTCCCATAATTACGACTGCTGCAATATGCACATCATCACCATGAATTACATTGAACAACCTTAATTTTACACTGAGTGTCCCACACTTACGACTGCTGCAACAAGTACATCATCACCATGAACTACACTGAACAACCTTAATGTTACACTGCGTCTCCCACACTTACGACTGCTGCAACATGCACATCATCACCATGAACTACATTGAACAACCTTAATGTTACACTGCGTGTCCCACACTTACGACTACTGCAACATGCACATCATCACCATGAACTACATTGAAAAACCTTAATGTTACACTGCGTGTCCCACAGTTAAGACTGCTGCAACATGCACATCATCAGCATGAACTACACTGAACAACCTTAATGTTACACTGCCTGCCCCACATTTACGACTGCTGCAACATGCACATCATCAACATGAACCACACTGACCAACCTTAATGTTACACTGCGTGTCCCATACTTACGACTGCTGCAACATGCACATCATCACCATGAACTACACTGAACAACCTTAATGTTACACTGCCTGTCCCACACCTACGACTGCTGCAACATGCACATCATCACCATGAGCTACACTGAACAACCTTAACGATACACTGCCTGTCCCACACCTACGACTGCTGCAACATGCACATCATCACCACGAACTACACTGAACAACCTTAATGATACACTGCCTGTCCCACACTTACGACTGCTGCAACATGCACATTATCACTATGAACTACATTGAACAACATTAATGTTACTCTGCCTGTCCCACAGCTACGACTGCTGCAACATGCACATCATCACCATGAACTACACTGAACAACCTTAATGATACACTGCCTGTCCCACATCTACGACAGCTGCAACATGCACATCATCGCCATGAACTACACTGAACAACCTTAATGATACACTGCCTGACTCACACTTACGACTGCTGCAACATGCACATCATCACCATGAACTACACTGAACAACCTTAATGTTACACTGCCTGTCCCACACTTACGACTGCTGCAACATGCACATCATCACCATGAACTACATTGAACAACATTAATGTTACACTGCCTGTCCCACACTTACGACTGCTGCAACAAGCACATCATCACCATGAACTACACTGAACAACCTTAATGATACACTGCCTGTCCCACACTTACGACTGCTGCAACAAGTACATCATCACTATGAACTACATTGAACACCATTAATCATACACTGCCTGTCCCACATTTACGACTGCTGCAACATGCACATCATCACCATGAACTACATTGAAAAACCTTAATGTCACACTGCGTGTCCCACACTTAAGACTGCTGCAACATGCACATCATCACCATGAACTACACTGAACAACCTTAATGTTACACTGCCTGTCCAATACTTACGACTGCTGCAACATGCACATCATCACCATGAACTACACTAAACAACCTTAATGTTACACTGCGTGTCCCACACTTAAGACTACTGCAACATGCACATCATCACCATGAACTACCAGTTACAAGTACATTGAACAACCTTAATGTTACACTGCGTGTCCCATAATTACGACTGCTGCAATATGCACATCATCACCATGAATTACATTCAACAACCTTAATGTTACACTGAGTGTCCCACACTTACGACTGCTGCAACAAGTACATCATCACCATGAACTACACTGAACAAACTTAATGTTACACTGCGTCTCCCACACTTACGACTGCTGCAACATGCACATCATCACCATGAACTACATTGAACAACCTTAATGTTACACTGCGTGTCCCACACTTACGACTACTGCAACATGCACATCATCACCATGAACTACATTGAAAAACCTTAATGTTACACTGCGTGTCCCACAGTTAAGACTGCTGCAACATGCACATCATCACCATGAACTACACTGAACAACCTTAATGTTACACTGCCTGTCCAATACTTACGACTGCTGCAACATGCACATCATCACCATGAACTACACTGAACAACCTTAATGTTACACTGCCTGTCCCACACTTACGACTGCTGCAACATGCACATCATCACCATGAACTACATTGAACAACATTAATGTTACACTGCCTGTCCCACACTTACGACTGCTGCAACAAGCACATCATCACCATGAACTACACTGAACAACCTTAATGATACACTGCCTGTCCCACACTTACGACTGCTGCAACAAGTACATCATCACTATGAACTACATTGAACACCATTAATCATACACTGCCTGTCCCACATTTACGACTGCTGCAACATGCACATCATCACCATGAACTACATTGAAAAACCTTAATGTCACACTGCGTGTCCCACACTTAAGACTGCTGCAACATGCACATCATCACCATGAACTACACTGAACAACCTTAATGTTACACTGCCTGTCCAATACTTACGACTGCTGCAACATGCACATCATCACCATGAACTACACTAAACAACCTTAATGTTACACTGCGTGTCCCACACTTAAGACTACTGCAACATGCACATCATCACCATGAACTACATTGAACAACCTTAATGTTACACTGCGTGTCCCATAATTACGACTGCTGCAATATGCACATCATCACCATGAATTACATTGAACAACCTTAATGTTAAACTGAGTGTCCCACACTTACGACTGCTGCAACATGCACATCATCACCATGAACTACTCTGAACAACCTTAATGATACACTGCCTGTCCCACACTTACGACTGCTGCAACATGCACATCATCACCATGAACTACACTGAACAACCTTAATGTTACACTGCCTGCCCCACATTTACGACTGCTGCAACATGCACATCATCAGCATGAACTACACTGACCAACCTTAATGTTACACTGCGTGTCCCATACTTACGACTGCTGCAACATGCACATCATCACCATGAACTACACTGAACAACCTTAATGTTACACTGCCTGTCCCACACCTACGACTGCTGCAACAAGCACATCATCACCATGAACTACACTGAACAACCTTAACGATACACTGCCTGTCCCACACCTACGACTGCTGCAACATGCACATCATCACCACGAACTACACTGAACAACCTTAATGATACACTGCCTGTCCCACACTTACGACTGCTGCAACATGCACATTATCACTATGAACTACATTGAACAACATTAATGTTACTCTGCCTGTCCCACAGCTACGACTGCTGCAACATGCACATCATCACCATGAACTACATTGAACAACCTTAATGATACACTGCCCGTCCCACATCTACGACAGCTGCAACATGCACATCATCGCCATGAACTACACTGAACAACCTTAATGATACACTGCCTGACTCACACTTACGACTGCTGCAACATGCACATCATCACCATGAACTACACTGAACAACCTTAATGTTACACTGCCTGTCCCACGCTTACGACTGCTGCAACATGCACATCATCACCATGAACTACATTGAACAACCTTAATGTTACACTGCCTGTCCCACACTTACGACTGCTGCAACAAGCACATCATCACCATGAACTACACTGAACAACCTTAATGATACACTGCCTGTCCCACACTTACGACTGCTGCAACAAGTACATCATCACTATGAACTACATTGAACACCATTAATCATACACTGCCTGTCCCACATTTACGACTGCTGCAACATGCACATCATCACCATGAACTACATTGAAAAACCTTAATGTCACACTGCGTGTCCCACACTTAAGACTGCTGCAACATGCACATCATCACCAAGAACTACACTGAACAACCTTAATGTTACACTGCCTGTCCAATACTTACGACTGCTGCAACATGCACATCATCACCATGAACTACACTAAACAACCTTAATGTTACACTGCGTGTCCCACACTTAAGACTACTGCAACATGCACATCATCACCATGAACTACAAGTTACAAGTACATTGAACAACCTTAATGTTACACTGCGTGTCCCATAATTACGACTGCTGCAATATGCACATCATCACCATGAATTACATTGAACAACCTTAATGTTACACTGAGTGTCCCACACTTACGACTGCTGCAACAAGTACATCATCACCATGAACTACACTGAACAACCTTAATGTTACACTGCGTCTCCCACACTTACGACTGCTGCAACATGCACATTCACCATGAACTACATTGAACAACCTTAATGTTACACTGCGTGTCCCACACTTACGACTACTGCAACATGCACATCATCACCATGAACTACATTGAAAAACCTTAATGTTACACTGCGTGTCCCACAGTTAAGACTGCTGCAACATGCACATCATCAGCATGAACTACACTGAACAACCTTAATGTTACACTGCCTGCCCCACATTTACGACTGCTGCAACATGCACATCATCAGCATGAACTACACTGACCAACCTTAATGTTACACTGCGTGTCCCATACTTACGACTGCTGCAACATGCACATCATCACCCTGAACTACACTGAACAACCTTAATGTTACACTGCCTGTCCCACACCTACGACTGCTGCAACATGCACATCATCACCATGAGCTACACTGAACAACCTTAACGATACACTGCCTGTCCCACACCTACGACTGCTGCAACATGCACATCATCACCACGAACTACACTGAACAACCTTAATGATACACTGCCTGACTCACACTTACGACTGCTGCAACATGCACATCATCACCATGAACTACACTGAACAACCTTAATGTTACACTGCCTGTCCCACGCTTACGACTGCTGCAACATGCACATCATCACCATGAACTACATTGAACAACCTTAATGTTACACTGCCTGTCCCACACTTACGACTGCTGCAACAAGCACATCATCACCATGAACTACACTGAACAACCTTAATGATACACTGCCTGTCCCACACTTACGACTGCTGCAACAAGTACATCATCACTATGAACTACATTGAACACCATTAATCATACACTGCCTGTCCCACATTTACGACTGCTGCAACATGCACATCATCACCATGAACTACATTGAAAAACCTTAATGTCACACTGCGTGTCCCACACTTAAGACTGCTGCAACATGCACATCATCACCAAGAACTACACTGAACAACCTTAATGTTACACTGCCTGTCCAATACTTACGACTGCTGCAACATGCACATCATCACCATGAACTACACTAAACAACCTTAATGTTACACTGCGTGTCCCACACTTAAGACTACTGCAACATGCACATCATCACCATGAACTACAAGTTACAAGTACATTGAACAACCTTAATGTTACACTGCGTGTCCCATAATTACGACTGCTGCAATATGCACATCATCACCATGAATTACATTGAACAACCTTAATGTTACACTGAGTGTCCCACACTTACGACTGCTGCAACAAGTACATCATCACCATGAACTACACTGAACAACCTTAATGTTACACTGCGTCTCCCACACTTACGACTGCTGCAACATGCACATTCACCATGAACTACATTGAACAACCTTAATGTTACACTGCGTGTCCCACACTTACGACTACTGCAACATGCACATCATCACCATGAACTACATTGAAAAACCTTAATGTTACACTGCGTGTCCCACAGTTAAGACTGCTGCAACATGCACATCATCAGCATGAACTACACTGAACAACCTTAATGTTACACTGCCTGCCCCACATTTACGACTGCTGCAACATGCACATCATCAGCATGAATTACACTGACCAACCTTAATGTTACACTGCGTGTCCCATACTTACGACTGCTGCAACATGCACATCATCACCCTGAACTACACTGAACAACCTTAATGTTACACTGCCTGTCCCACACCTACGACTGCTGCAACATGCACATCATCACCATGAGCTACACTGAACAACCTTAACGATACACTGCCTGTCCCACACCTACGACTGCTGCAACATGCACATCATCACCACGAACTACACTGAACAACCTTAATGATACACTGCCTGTCCCACACTTACGACTGCTGCAACATGCACATTATCACTATGAACTACATTGAACAACATTAATGTTACTCTGCCTGTCCCACAGCTACGACTGCTGCAACATGCACATCATCACCATGAACTACACTGAACAACCTTAATGTTACACTGCCTGTCCCACACTTACGACTGCTGCAACATGCACATCATCACCATGAACTACATTGAACAACATTAATGTTACACTGCCTGTCCCACACTTACGACTGCTGCAACAAGCACATCATCACCATGAACTACACTGAACAACCTTAATGATACACTGCCTGTCCCACACTTACGACTGCTGCAACAAGTACATCATCACTATGAACTACATTGAACACCATTAATCATACACTGCCTGTCCCACATTTACGACTGCTGCAACATGCACATCATCACCATGAACTACATTGAAAAACCTTAATGTCACACTGCGTGTCCCACACTTAAGACTGCTGCAACATGCACATCATCACCATGAACTACACTGAACAACCTTAATGTTACACTGCCTGTCCAATACTTACGACTGCTGCAACATGCACATCATCACCATGAACTACACTAAACAACCTTAATGTTACACTGCGTGTCCCACACTTAAGACTACTGCAACATGCACATCATCACCATGAACTACAAGTTACAAGTACATTGAACAACCTTAATGTTACACTGCGTGTCCCATAATTACGACTGCTGCAATATGCACATCATCACCATGAATTACATTGAACAACCTTAATGTTACACTGAGTGTCCCACACTTACGACTGCTGCAACAAGTACATCATCACCATGAACTACACTGAACAACCTTAATGTTACACTGCGTCTCCCACACTTACGACTGCTGCAACATGCACATCATCACCATGAACTACATTGAACAACCTTAATGTTACACTGCGTGTCCCACACTTACGACTACTGCAACATGCACATCATCACCATGAACTACATTGAAAAACCTTAATGTTACACTGCGTGTCCCACAGTTAAGACTGCTGCAACATGCACATCATCACCATGAACTACACTGAACAACCTTAATGTTACACTGCCTGTCCAATACTTACGACTGCTGCAACATGCACATCATCACCATGAACTACACTAAACAACCTTAATGTTACACTGCGTGTCCCAAACTTAAGATTACTGCAACATGCACATCATCACCATGAACTACATTGAAGAACCTTAATGTTACACTGCGTGTCCCACACTTACGACTGCTGCAACATGCACATCATCACCATGAACTACACTGAACAATCTTAATGTTACACTGCGTGTCCCGCACTTACGACTGCTGCAACATGCACATCATCACCATGAACTACATTGAACAACCTTAATGTTACACTGCGTGTCCCACACTTATGACTGCTGCAACATGCACATCATCACTATGAACTACACCTGAACAATCTTAATGTTACACTGCCTGTCCAATACTTACGACTGCTGCAACATGCACATTATCACCATGAACTACACTGAACAACCTTAATGTTACACCGCGTGTAACATACTTACGACTGCTGCAACATGCACAGTATCACCATGAACTACACTGAACAACCTTAAAGTTACACAGCTTGTCGCACACTTACGACTGCTGCAACATGCACATCATCACCATGAACTACATTGAACAACCTTAATGTTACACTGCGCGTCCCATACTTAGGACTGCAGCAAAGTGCACATCATCAGCATGAGCTACACTGAACAACCTTAATGTTAAACTGCGTGTCCCATACTTACGACTGCAGCAAAGTGCACATCATCGCCATGAACTACACTGAACAACCTTAATGTTAAACTGCGTGTCCCATACTTACGACTGCAGCAAAGTGCACATCATCACCATGAACTACACTGGGCTTAGGTCGAAATGCCAGTTCCGTTTCCAAAACCGTTAAAATATATATGACGATCTACGTTTCTTTACCCATAGGAGGTCTTAAAGCGAAGCGGCTTAAATAGTAATGTGTGTGGTTTGATTTTACGCTTTGTAGCGTATTCCGGTTCAATTTTTTGCTTATTTGCCAACTTTTACATTTTGAAATACTTTATGTCCAGTGTTATGTAGGTCATTATTTTTATAACATATTTTACAACCTAAAGGGCAACATTTAACTAAAATTGTTCGAAATTCTATCCTCTATATTTATATTTGCACAAACATATTATTATACTTTAGAAATTCTTTTATGTTGAAATTATTAAATTTGTGTTCAAAATATGTCCTCGTAATATTTTCTTCATAATAACAAAGAAGTGGAAATCGCTATGTGCTAGGTCCGGGCTAAAGGAAGGATGCTCCAGAAGATCCCAACCGTTGTTAGACAGGTGATTCACTGATACACATAGCAAACTGTCCCATGTCTCCCGGGTAAATATTTTATTGTTTTCCTTTCGTTGCCAGAAAATTGCGAACTGTAATGGTACACTTTCTAGATCATCCGTAATTCAAATAAAGAGGCACTGTGTATAAACTGTAACCGGTTTGCAAACCAATATATGTGCGAGATCACAGGAAAAGGAAAACAGTAGAGGAAGCATGTTTTGAGAAATATCCTGTAATTTGTTTCTTATGATCTTTTTACTTAAGATAGGTAACATATCCCAGATGATGTACTGTGTGTGTGTATGTGTGTGTGAGATAGAGAGAGAGAGAGGGAGAGGGAGGGAGAGAGACGATAGAGAAACAGATATGGAGCAGAACAGCGTAAGTAGCATGACATACTGACCTGACATGCAGATTAAGATATACATTTAGGATTTTTCTGGATAGCCGGTGAAAGGTTCTTCTGACAAAGAATATTGTCTAAAGTTTACCTAAGTTATACAGGTTAAAGCCACAGTTTTATTTTAAAGCGTATGTTTGTTGCATTGGAAAATTCTAAAATGCTCACTTTATTATATTCTTCAATTTTCCAAGCTTTAAGTTCACTGTGCTAAATGTTCGTTATTTTGTTTCTTATGAACTCATAACCTTGCACATGTGAACCTCATCTCTCATTCTCTCCTCACCAAAAATCCGTAGTATTAACCTATTATCTGCTCCCTTCACTACCTATGAGGTGTGTGTATTTGTACTCGGTTGCGAGCTAGTATTTGATAGTGGTACTCGGGGAATCTGGTCTAATTACGTATGTGGAAGGGGAGGAATCCTTGGCATCTGCAAAATAACAAGTAGAGAGTTTGAATTGATAAAATTATTCGGTTATTATCGCCAACAGGTATGAGAAATAAAGTTAAATGAAACAATTTTTCCCCCAGTATGTATCAAGGCTAAAATAAATTTTATACTAATCGTTTATATAACTGCTTTTGTTATAGTTGTGAAAATAAACAATAAATGACGTAGAAAGTCGTGTGACTGTTTTACATCACATTTAACGCATTCCAAACCAGTACTAATCCTGGAAAGTAAATAAATAAATGATGTTTTCATATATCATATTTAAAACACTGCTACTCTTGTAGAACTGCCATATTTTAATAAATATTTGACAACTTATTTTAACGGAATTGTGGGGAAAATGTCACGTAGTATGTTGTCATAAGGGGAGCACTGCCTCAAAAATATATGTACTGATATTAGAAGCTTCGGTTACCAACGACAGTATCTCCTTGATTCTACCAAGTGATTTATTGCCTTTCTCGACTCTCCTTCGGACTTAAGTCTCCTTGCAAGAGTTATATGCAGCTTACTTGGAATTACCTGTTCATAATGTTAGGTTCCGTCACGTGTTGTATCTCAGTAACACGTCCTCGAACGATTTGCTGGGATCGATACATAAAATGAATCACGTGTTGGGTTGCCCGGTAAGAACATCTATCACTTGCAACGATAACAGAGCCACGGGACTCACAGTTTCAACTCCCCGCGGCGAATGACTAAACCTCAAAGATATTCCTTGGGAATTGTGGTAGTGTTTGCATATTCCAATCTATACGCGCTATGGTTCGCTGATAATCAATAGCAGCCAGTTTGTTACACACTATAGAAGAGCGTGATTTACATAGTGAAGTGATTACCTTGCAATCAGTATTTAGGGTTTGAGCTTTGCCGAGGATGCCGAATTGATCATTCCATCTTTATGTGAGTCTCTCCAATAGTTTGTAAAATAAAGCTTAGATGTATTAATGGATTAATCAAACACATTTTTTCCTTGCACTGTTTTTGGAATATTTGTTTCCTCTGGCATATTTTCTCCTGTAAATAATGCTTTTTTGTGTATTTCTTGTACGATCACCTCTTGTTTTTTCGAGTAATTATCCAATAAATATCTTGACTTTACCTCAGTTCCAAACACCCTCACTTCGCAATAATATTCTAGCTCTAATTTGCATTTATTATTATTATTATTATTATTATTATTATTATTATTATTATTATTAAGTAGCAGTTTTTTATCTCATTGCAGGTATTTTGTTGAATTATTTTTCATGGTACTTCCTTATGCTTCAGTGTATGTTGGGACTCTGAAACATCTGAATGTGGATTATCGTTTTACAGTGTCTCCATTAACTACAGTTTTAAACGTTTCTATGCATTCTCTTCGTATTAAATTCTTGTCTAGCTCATTTAATATTGAAATTAACTTGTCAGTACACAAAACACTTATAGATTCTACATTATGAAGTTCTAAACGAATTACATTAAAAGTATAGATGGCAGTACTTAAGTCCCAGACTATGTGGATTTATTTGATGTTTGCTGTCTTTGAACGCATTTTTTTAGTAAATTTAATACGAAATTAGATCATTTCTACTTCGTTACAGCAAGAGAAACACGTTTTATTAAATGTTTCGGAATTCAGCAATTCGTTGCTTGAATTTCATAATGTGATTATCATCCACAGAGAAAGACTTTAGTTACAGCTGGGGTATATTTATTAATTGGATTTAGTAAGACTTTTCCTGATTAATTATTAAGTTCTTTCTTAGTTATTTCTGTTTTAACAATATTTACATCAGGGTTAAGTGCAAATGTTGAGTATGACTTAAACAAGTTATTGCTTTATCAACTTTAGATGTAAGGCAGTGCATTGCGAAGCACCAGTACTGTTTCAATACTATTTCCATTAATCTGCGTTTATATGCAGAAATTCAATTCTATACTCCCACCATATGAAATAGGATCGAACGTGGGATTCATTTCGAACCCGGTTTGCGATTACATGTACTGAAATGGAAACAGCCCCAAATTCCAACTGTAATCCTAATAGGGGTTTTTGAGATCTCCTTGTGGTTTACCGGGAAAAATGCGAATCAATTGGAGAATTTAATGGCGTGCCGGTATGTTGTTAAAGCAACCGGACGGAGACCGCGAGATCCGTGGTTCAAATCCCGGCTAGGGCTTTGAATTTTTCAGTCGTCTGATTCTACCTTTCCAACCCTGTCCAACACACGGATTGTGTGGAAGAACAATTAATTCCATTAATTGACCTAATAGTGGTTGAAACTATGAAGCCCGGGACTTAAGGTACTTACAAAAACTGTAAGTCGCCATTGGGGTATGTCATTTCAATACATTTGAGATCCCCTTGTGGTTTGCCTGGAAAAATGCGAATCAGTTGGAGAATTTAATGGCATGCCGGCATGTTGTCATGGTAGCTCAGTGGTTAGAGCAATCGGACGGAGACCGGGAGATCCGTGGTTCAAATCCCGGCTATGGCTTTGAATTTTTCAGTCGTCTGATACTACCTTTCCAACCTTACAATCCTAATAGCTTAGTTTCCTATCGTTGAAGATGTCGTATAACACGATGAATGAAGTTAACTCGGAAATCACTGATATTCATGCTATGCACTGATCATAAATACAAATGTGATTTTAGGAGGCAAACTTAGTCACGGTTTTTAGAATTTGTTCTTATTTGTTCTTCGGAAAATCAATTGTACTTAATATGTGTCTTGTATTTGTTTGCTTAATGCTACTTTACTGAACTTATCTTTGTATCTATGCAGTAGCACAAAATCCTTGTACACACATTACATGGACTCCTTATTTTGCCTAGTTTCTTTATAAAGAAGTAGGTCTAAATTGCTTCATAATTACTTATTGACAGTAGGAGCTAAATTGCTTATTGGAAAAATGAAGGCGCACGTTTTCTTAATATTGTGGCAATGTTGTGTTTATTTATCTTTTATAATATTGTACTTACGTAGTTTATTGCA
The DNA here is from genome assembly GCA_030765065.1 of Deroplatys truncata. Lineage (NCBI taxonomy): Eukaryota > Metazoa > Arthropoda > Insecta > Mantodea > Mantidae > Deroplatys > Deroplatys truncata. The sequence goes on along the minus strand of CM060977.1, from coordinate 179,443,913 downwards.
TATAAAGGCTTCAGTGTACAGCCTTATATGTTTTATATTTGTTATCCACTCCAATTCTTGAGGAGGAGTTAGGAGTAAGCAAACGGAGAGACTTCCAGTAAGGGAGTACAGAACATAGTGGGCCCTTGTTACGTTTAACGTTACCCTTGGGAAGAAGGGATGACGAAGGGTGACCAGATCCGGAAGACGATGGTGCTGGCATGGACGGTACTAATCCTGACTCTGCCTAAGCCTCACTAACCCAGGGATTACGTGACAGTCGAGACAGCTCACCGGAAGTCCCACCAAACACACCAAGTAAGTCATCTGACTCTACAATACTGAAGCAGATGAGGTGAAAAAGATGAAAGATGATGGGAACGCCAACATTCGCTTACTGACCCGGGGAAACCTGAAAGAAAAAAACACAGGTTCCGGCCTGACGGGAATCAAACCCGCAACCTATTGTATGCGAGCCTCACATGTTACCGCGGAGCCATCTCCCTCGGTCTTTCTCTTCTTTTGTTTTCTGTTCTCTTCTCTCAAGACACTCACCAAAGCATCTTAGCTAATTATCGTGTTTCTTTACCAGGTCATCTGCATCGAACTGGGATCCTCAGGGACTGGCAATGATAAAAACATTAATCGTTTCCACTTTACCTTAGAGAGCTGTTTACCTGGAGACTTTCTTTGCTATTCATCATTTCTACCTCCATTCGCTTTTCTGGAAGCCTGTTAGGGAGTCTTCAATCTTCTTATGTCACACCCTCCCTCCAGGCACGTCGGGCCCAGCTGGACCAGTCGAACCTTACGTCGTCTTCTCCTTGTTGCCTGTCATTCCCTTTCAACAACAAACTGCGTCGCAGCCTGAGGCACATCGGCAAAATTTCATCTCCTACCTCTTAGAATATACCGAATCTTATACGGACAGACTGAATTCAGACTCTTTTCAAAATAGCTGCTCTCAAGCCATGCCCATAATTCATCTTGATCGCCATCGACTGCTGCTAAAAGGAATCTCGTCGCCATAAGCATATACTACATATTATATTGTGTCCTTATATTCTATCGAAATAACTACTTTGTCATATTTATTTATTTTTAACAAGACAGCGAAGTAGTATATAAATTAAATCACAGTGTAAATAATTATGAGATGACAACTTTAGCAAGAATAGCAAAAGTACTGTATGGCTTTTCGAACTAAAATCATAATAAATGGCAGTATTATATAGTAGTGTTTGATTAAACGTTTAGGGCGGCAGATTGGATATAAAGGAACAGACGATATGGAATTGAAAGAGAATAACTTCCAAAAATAAAAAGAAATCGAACTAAACCAAACACAAAATAAGAAGGAAACTTTGTTGAAATTATAAAACGTGATTGCGCTGTCACTATTGTTGTGCATCAGAACCACCAATAGGAGTCGGGTCTGCGGAAGGGAGATTTCTCCGAGGTTTGCTTGTGTGCTTGTACTCTAACATAAAAGAACTAACGATATCACAGATTAGATAATTGTTCAATGAATGACAGCTTTAATCCAAAGATAAAGACAGATTTCAAGAGATGGTGCAATCCAAAATACCACAGCGTCTTAAGGCGACCTTGTTGTGCTTTCCGATAGGAAAATGAAATGCTGGATTCCCACTGAAGAGATGGAAAGAGAAACTTGAGGCGGGACTAATCAAAATATCTTATCTGTGAAGTGGTTATTATTATTATTATTATTATCATCATTAATGGTGATGATATATCTCAAAAATGCTGTCTCTGAACATTTGGATCGCTCATTTTGAAAATGAAAATTCTCCAGCCTTTTTACAACTTCAGTTTTGATGATTTCTTTCTGAAAATAGAGTGGTTTTCTTCCGTTAAGTACTTTACGTTTGGGTCAGATTTGTGTGCTCATATGGACAATCGGTCGTCTCCTGAAGAACCAGTTTTTAAAGCGAACTAAGTAATTCAATTTCTTGAAAACACAGTTAATTGTTATTAAAAGTTAGGGAATAACGGTTCCTAAAGAATAGAGCTGCTGTTTTGCGGTGATTAACTTTTATGAATGCGACCCAAGTAAGTTAACCGGTTTCGGGTCCATCTCCACACATCTTTGATCCGTCTTTGTTTCGCTCAGCTAATACCGCTCGTAAAACGTATTTTGTTTAATATAATGAACAAGCAGCTAATATAACCAAACCCAATATAAAGTGTGAATAAAAAATGCTCTCGCTCTCTAGAGAAACACTAAGAGATGGCTCCCCGCCGTGCATACTAGATCCGATAAGCCATTATGTCCACCAGGTAAACCTTCATATCAATATCACAAGAGCTAGAGAACATCTAACAGCACCTCCTTAACAACTATAAGGTTTTCTACAATAAAATACGAATTGGCTTACAGCTGCAATCGATTAAACTTCTGAAGTACCACAGTATCCCTAATACCACTCCTAGAACGGCTTTGCCAAATAAAACTAACATTTAATATTAAAATGGAGGTTTCAGTTATAAAACCACACGCAATATTTCGCTGATACACAGTAATGTGGATAACCTGTTGTTCTAAGTTATATTTCTGGCTAACTGTATTACCTACGAGCAATGTAAACATTCATGTTTTGTCTCATATGTCGTATAAAGATAAAAATATGCTTCTAATTTTCATCTATAAATTGGACTTAAATGCTATTTATGCTTCTCCGTAATCTTAAAAACTGGAAATAGCTCGTTTTCAAGACGACAATTAATTAAATTATACATTGCTGCAAATAGTAAAATGAGTGGCACAAAGTGAAATTTCTCACCATTAGAAAATTATTGTGTTCATATATCGTAAAAATGTTTCATGTCTTCCCTGCATGTGCAGTAGTGAAACTGGTATTTAAATAAAAAATTTGATGGGACAGTCACACCACTTTCTGTAACAATCTATATAGGTATAACTATTATGCATTGTAATATTAATAAAACTTATTTTCCTCTTCGCTTTTGCCTATATTGTACTCACTCTTAGGTTGATCCTCTCCAAAACAAACCCACGTGACCAGTGCACCGTGATACGACACGGTAGCAATGCGCGCAGGAACATAGTTCCATGCTAATAATCTAAATCTTAAAGTGGACCTATTCTTAAATCCTATAATATTCTGTACAAATACCTAAGAGTTTATTTAACGCTGATTTACACCGTCAAACAGAGCTGCAAGTTCCAACGTGCAATTCGCATGAGCCACGTAACATCCGGGTATATGCGGAGCATTGTTTACTGCCAGAAATCAGCAGAATCTCTTTAGTAACATGTTGGACGGTGAATTTGCTATTGCGTCTTCAGTGTGAAGTATAAGTCAGGCAGACCATTGATTATAGTGTTGAATGTTTATTATAAGTTATGTGAGAAATATCCAACACTTCCTTTGAAAGAAGTGCTGAAATTAGCTTCTGAGTTCCGGGTGTTTCGATTACACGTATAAATAGTGCTCGTGAAAAACATTTGAAACGGAAAAAGTGGGTTACACCCTGGAGAAAAAGAAAATTTCAAACCAGCTTTAGGATGGATTTTTCCCTCTTCGATTTGGGTCTAACAATAAAAATGTTTAAAATAGCATATGCTTGAGATATTACATTGAAGAATAATGCGTTATTTAATTATCTTAAAACAATCTGTACCATTGAATTTTGTGTAATTTGGAAACTCTGAGACAAGACTTGCCACAGGAAAAATTCCAGCTCATATTAAAATTGTTACGTTGAATTTTATTAAATGCCCTGTTAGCATTTTGGCTATGTTGTAATCACCATTCACGCTACCGCTACCATTTTTGTTAACTTTCTATAAACTTTTGTTAGTGGAATTGTGTTTCTTGCAGTTAGGAAAATTACTACTTGGTGTATGCAGTGTTGTGGCCCACCTGACCTTCGTTCTAAATCTCAACACCACACATAACGCGTGGATCGTATTCACCAATCAGGAAAGCTTAAAGGCCAGAAATAAAGGAAGAATGACTGAGGTAACATAAAGGGACAACATGAACTCAAGAAACTGTGCATAATACTCCTGTTGTGACATTCACTAAAACATATCCATGCCAAAGTTACGAAATATTAATAATTATCAAATTACAGCTTCTTTCGAGAAGTTCATATATCTTTCTTCCAATAACTAGCTTTCACATTAAACGTGAAACTTATATTCTGTATTGCAATCATTCTGTACATTTGGCATACAAAGCACCCAACTCGTTCTCTTTGAAAATTTAGTATATACGCAAAAAATTGAAAAAATCTGATGTGTTACGCTCACCTGACTTTCTATACCCCTGTACAAACTATTTTTACAAACGCTTATTCTCCATATGCTTCATGTTAATCGAGATGTTAATCTTATTGCTAATTTTCTAGTAGATGTAAGGGGAATTGGTAGGCTTTAAGCGATAGTCAAATCTTTTAAGAGCTGGTTGCTATGCGGCGCATTCCATTCTCTTTGCATGTCCAGGACATAAAAAAATGAATATCGAATTCCGATTTGACAAAAAGTATTGGAAAATTTAAGGGAATAACAAGCAATATCTCGAAAATGTATATGACATAAATTGTGTATTTTAACACAATCTACATTTTCTGTGTAGTAAAATTTTGTCTATCTCTTATGGTTTACCAGTTATGCAAAAGTCGTTCACAATGAAGAAAACTTTTAAAGACATTCCCAGAAAATTCGAGATATACATTTCATTTGTCATGAAATTTTTATCAAAATCGTTAGAGCCATTTTTGAGAAAATTAAAATTTTCGAAAAATGTTCCATGTAAAGAATAGTCTGGGGTGGGGGAATTTTCTTGAAAACCTTTGTGTCGCAACTCTGGAAGATACTGAACCTAAATACCAAGTTTGGTGTTTATCCGACTGTTCGTTACAGAGTTATGCTGTTCACAGACACACGCGCACAGTCTCTCTCTCACACACACACAAACACACACATGGACATGTTACAAAAAATGCTTTTTTTGGATTCAGGGGTTCTCAAAACATATGTTTCCTGTGAAATCTCAGTATTGAATTTTTGGGTGGAATACAATACTTCCCCTACTTAGTATACGTAGTAGAGAAAGTAAAAAGAATCTACACCCAAATATAACGCTTTTGCTCACAGCTCCTTTCCTAATGAATTTACGTGCGTAGGCCTATCATTGAAATGTAGAAACCTGCTGCCAAAATAGTTTAGAGAAAATTTTATCAAAACCGAGACTTCGAGCGTACGCGACGTATCCGCTGCTTACGAAACTGCTGGTATTGTAGTTCGTTGACTGAAACTCGCCGACTCTCCACTTCTTTGTTCGTGATACTTCTAGTTAGGCTTTCAGCACCGGGGAGAGAGGATGTCAGCAGTAACAGCACTGCCTACCCACTATTCCTCAGATCGCCAAACTCTGAGGAAGCATTTTCCCTCCGGTGACGATCATCCTCAGAGGCCACATCGTCTCTCCATGCTGTTAGTATCTAAGATGCAGCTAGGAAGGGGTGCTTTGTTAGTAGTGACATGCTGGTGCGTGTAGAAAGAAGTGCGTTATATATGGTCGGATTCCGCGGAAGTACCTCGGTTAGTAACGTAAAACTACTCATGGGAGCATGCAGAACATGCAAGCGTGCCAGGTGGGTTTTACCGGCGCAAGCCATGGCAAGCCTGGCTGGCGCTCGGTGGTTAGTGCTGGTTAGATTACGGTGATGTGTTAAAGAGCTAAGGCTTAAAAATTAAATGGATGGCGCGGGTATTAACATCATGCAGGTGATCGAAATGAGAGGTATGGTGTGACCTCCGGGCGACGTGGCCATCAGACGAAACAACCGGTCTGGCTATCGCTCGAAGTTTCTGGATATTTCTTTCTTTTCTGGCGATGATGTAACCTGGCCAAGCCACCGCTTCTCAATGGTTGTTAAAACTCGTGAAGGGGGTTGTGGAAAGTGGCACAAAATACATAATTGATACAAAAAGGTTACTAGTCAAATATTCAGTTCTATAAATGCTTATTGAAGGTTTACACTTTCGCAGTGTCAACATTTGTATACAATTAGTAACTGAAAATATATTATTCGCCCTTTTCCGCAATAAAACGTTATTATCAGAAATCTTCTTAGGAGTTGCAGAGGGAAGTGAAGTAGCTAGACAAACCTTCGAATAGGGACCAGAGTACGAAAAAAAAATAAAAAAACAACATAATTTTCGCGTTATATTTATAGATATTTAAGTTTAACTACATATAAGGGTTTTTTGCTATTTATTTAAAACAATCTAAATTACACTATGGTGCAGATATAATGTAGGGCACATGGTTCAGGTGTTCATTGGTGATCTATAAATTTATTAAGCACATCCGCTTCGAAGTCGGTGTTGCTGTGCTTCCTTTGAGCGGTTGTGTATGGTCGCACTAACTGTCCAAATGGCTCCAAAAACTTAATAGGGTTTTTAAAATGTGTGGGATGCAGCCAAAATATGTAAATAACGTCTTCATAAAGCTTTCTCATTAAAATCAGATTTATCATGGAATAATATCATGCCAGGTACTGCACAAATGCGCATGGATTAAAAATAGGGTACAGAAGTATTTATAAGTGATTACAGTAATCGTACAGCCAATACACCAAGTATGTAACCTGTGTATTGTCAACCTTGTTATTTACAGGTATTGGTGAACCTGAGATTCTGATGGCATAAATGTTTTATCTAGCACAAATGGGAGATTTGAACATTTGATATGAAACGTAAAACTCCTGAATCTTGAATAGTTGGAGTAATAATTCTATTTTTAACAATAGCAACAGCATTTATAGGTGGTTGGTTTCCATCTTTAATTATATTAGATATTTTAGTACGAGAGAACCAAGTATTTGAAATAATTTTTGTGAAGGAAGAGAATTTTATTAATGTGACTATCTTGGCAGAGCGAAGTGTAGTAGATGATATATAGTAAGTTTATGCATATGGGTTTCTAGTGAAAATGTAATCTACTCATTCTACTCTCCAAGTTCTGAGAATTTGGAAATATCTGAACATACCATATATAACGAAGATATATGAATTTGCAAAAAGAGGAGAAAATTACGTGAATGCTACACATTTGATTTCTTCATTGTTTACTCAATCATAACTCCGTATGCAACAATGATAAAGCACGGAAAACGAGTGGGCTAATTTCTAAGTATTACAGCCAGCATGTTAATTTCTTCATGGTCTGTAGTTTCAAGCTAAATAAATTTTCATTATGACATTTTATACCCGAAAAAAAGGCCTTCATGAAAAAGGGAAAGGATGAATAATCAATTCGTAGTAGTTAAACATGAAGCTTTTGTTGTTTATCAGTGCGTGCCCTTCTTAGATATGTAGTACTGCAAATACAATCAGAATGGACACCCCGTAGCATTTACTATGTCAACCGAAATGATAGTCCTCTGCGGTGCGACGGCATTTACTTTTGTACCTACGAAAGACGCAAATCTGTACCCTTTCATTTAGTCTACCAGCTATAAATGGTTATGCACGTTCATCCCTTCCTCGGAAGATTTGGGCACCTTTATTTTAGATTTTACCCTCCTATAGCATAGGAGAGGTAGAGAATATCTTATTATGTTTCACCCAAAAACTATAAATTTAGGATTCAACAAAAACACACGTTTTGAGGTCAACTAAACCTAGAAAGCAGTTTCAGTAAAATATCTATATGTAAGAGGGAGACAGAGTAGGACTACAAAGACAGAGGCCTCCATAAACTTGAACACAGCACCACAAGTAGACCACAGTGGTCATTTTTGATTCCAACGTAACTCCTGGAAGAAGAGATAAAGGGAGAAACCCGAAAGGCAACCAGATCGGGACGATATGCGCTAGTAGGGACGGGGTGCACAACAAATCCGAATTGAGCACATCCTGGCGCCGGTACCCACGCCTTATCCCCATGTCCTCTGGGGATCCTGTGGCCCGAGACGCTCGCTGAGAAAGGGGATCCCAGCAGACCAACCAGGGAGAATTCTTTCCAAAATGTACAATCCGCAGTTCGCCCCAACATATCGAACGTCATCGCTTGGTCCTTTAAAACTGAAATGATAAAAGATAACGATGGGGTTAGTAAAAAATGGTCAAGAAATTCGTGGTATAAGAGGAAGAACCTCCGAATTCGCCTACCGAACCGGGGAAACCATGGAAAAACACTTGGTCAGAGTGTCCGGCCCAAAGAGAATCGAAACTAGGACCTCCCGAATGCGAGCCTCACACTTTACCCGGAGAGAGCAGCTTATTCAAAAACAAAAAGCATATTAAATGTTAGGTCTTCCAAGGATTTGATTCAAGAAAACCTTCCCGTCACAAGCTATACTTTATAAGGAAAATGTGTTTTGCGGTTTATTTGCTGATAAAGGATTAAAATAACATATGTTTAAGATGTGTGGGGCTTTCTATGAATAGACTCCTCTTCATACGATTGAATTTGATGTAATTTTTTTGTATAAGGAAACTGTAAGTTATGTGAAGATGCTTAACACAGGAAAAGATTCTGTGCTAAACCAGATTTGCAGCGCTAGGCATTTTCAAATATTCCGTGCTGCATGTTTAAGCTCTTCAAATACATCCTCTCAGATTATGCTTGAAAGTTTACGGTTTCTTTTCATTACAAAAGTCCGTCTTCTTACCATAGCTTAGTATTTAAATGACTATTTCTACATATTTAAATACTCAGCATGTATTGCTAAGTATAAAATCATTCCTAAACTGTTAAGTGATCCGCGCCAAAACAAAACCCACGTGACCAGTTCACCATTATAATGTATTCTTCCGTCATTCGTGACATAAATACTGTCACACTTTCACGACCAGGTGACGAAAAGAACAGAACTCTTATTCCGACAACATAAAAAGTGACTAGCGTAATTTGTTTAATGTGCAAGTTCCATTAATGGAAATTATCGTAAAACGTGCTTAGAACTTAAGCAAACATTCAAAATGAACAGCCTTCTTCCGGATTTCTCCACAATTTTTTGCACATTAACCTCGTAATAAATTGAAACTTAGTTTGACATAAAAACGTATAGAATAATTTACCTAATTAGCAACTGCAGCATAATTTGTAATCACGTTTGCAATATTAAGTTTTAGTTTGGAATTTCTAAAATACTGTTTATTTTGTGTAATCAAAAGTGAACGGGACTAGTATTGAAATTGGCTACAGAATAATAATATTAATCTGCTTCTTTGCAATGATCAAGGTCCGCGTTGTTTATTTGTAAATAAATATGGTAGACCTTAATTCTGGGAAAAGAAAAACCATTGATTACAGTAATACAGTCCACTGATTGCAGTATTAATTGAATACAGTACTATTCCTCGAATCCGTTTAGCAAATTCACTATTACACTAAAACAAAGAGGACTACGTCTGTTTAATAAGTAAACTAATCTACTAAAAACACTTGGGTATTAGTGAATTAAGTTAATTTATTTAGAAATATTCGATTATATTATTCCTTTTATAATAAAGAATTGCTTCCTTTTCACGTACGTTAGGCGCACAGACAACATAAGCTATAATAATAATAATAATAATAATAATAATAATAATAATAATAATAATAATAATAATAATAATAATAATAATAATATATGCCACAATGTGAACCTTAAGTTACACATACCTAGAGATAATTATTACGTAAAATTTTGGAATTAATTTCGCTTTCTTCATAACCGCAGCAAATTGTGTAGCGTACCTCTCGAAAGGGATAGGTGTGCAGGCTGAGTAACTTTTCAGCAAATTTGCTATAATCTGTGGGCACAAGCTTTGCTAGGAAAAGCTGGAAAAGAAATGTAAAGTTACGTATCACAAAGGGGCCCCGGAACCAGGTCAGAGCACCGCAAGTAAACCAGTTGGCACTCTTTACTCCCAACGTGACCACACGGAATGAAGGATGACCCGAAGGGCGACCAGATTCGCATGCCAACGGGCACAAGCATGGACGGGGTCCCTAACGTCTCCAGTTTGAACGCATCCAACGCCGCCCGGTCCCTGCCCACAAGCCGCCAACCTCCAGGCCCCTCCCCCGGAGCGGAACCCCAACCTGGGCAGAGACATAACTGAGCGGTATTACAGCGACGCGAGGGAAGAAACCTTTACAGACCGCAAGCTACCGCTCAGCCGCAACCCGTCGAACACCGTCGTCTGGTCCTGCATCCCTGAAACAGACGCCAAGGAAGATAACGGAAACAAGAAATGAGAGGAAAGAGAGTCATTGTAGAAGATGAACCACCCCAACATGCACTTGCTGACCCGGGGAAACCACGAAAAACCCACAGACTAGAGTGGACGATCGCAGGGATCGATCCCGGGACCTCTCGAATGCGGGCTATTCCGCTCGGTTATTGCTTATGTAACTTATTTATCCACTACCTACTTCACGTACCTTCACATCTGGTAATGTGTGTTGTTAATTTCCGGGGTTCAAGAAGACCTTTTGTGATAACCACCTTCACATCAGCTGACACTAACCTTTTCTTTTGTGCTTCCTTTCACCGACTACCGTAAAGTCCGCAGTGAAGCCCCAGGGCTCTTTCCGCCGCAAACTTACATTTTACCTTTCTGAATGACTGGTAAGTCCAGCGAGACATCTCGGTTGATAGCCTAACATATTACCATTCCACTGCCTAAATATATCTCACAAGTGCATCCACTAGTTTTGCTCATAGCACAGAGAAGCTATGATTTTTTAAAATTAGAACTTGTGAAAATAGACGCTTTAAGTGCTCGCGTAATCACATAGCACTTGTTTTTCTTCATCACCATCATCTTCTTCTTCTTCTTTAGAGTAGTAATAAATGTTAGGAGCTATTGGAATTTCTTAATCTGCAAGAACTGTATTTTTCAGCCAGCTGCAGTTTGCTATTGCTCAGGGTTGACCAAGCGGTATTCCTTGTATCATTCGGAAACGGTTTCTATAAATTATACGTAAGCTTAGTATTGTGACATGTGAGGTTGGTAACACTGTAATATGTGGTTTGGCAATATTGTATGGTAAACGCTTAGTTTAGCAATGAGAGCAGGTAGTGACGTAGCAGAAGGGGACGAGTAAACTGGTTTCATCTTGTGGTAGCAGGAAGCTTGCGTCCTCTTAGAGCCTTGCCCTTGGGACTATTAAGAATGTGTGTTAGGCATGGCGCTTCGCCGAACAAGAAGGTAAACTGTGTCACTTTTCGATAAAACATTAAAATCTTCCGGGCTGGAAGGCCGTGGTCTAAGGATAAAATTACTAGCACCCGACGTTTCGGTCAACTCTGTGGTTGCCAGTCGTTATCAAGCTGTCCTGGGCGTTACACTCTTGAAGATGGCAACCGCAGGGTTAACCGAAACGTCGGGTGCTAGTAATTTTACCCTTAGACCACGGCTTTCCAGCCCGGAAGATTTTAATGTTTTATCGATTAACTCCGGCCGCGAAACCTTCGTACTTATTTGTATCACTTTTATTTGGCATAATATATTTGAATCTAACTTTATACTATGTGAATTATTTATGTAGTGGTCCCTTCCTTCCTAGCCCATGATGATTTATTAATATTTTGGTAGTTTCCAGGTGTTAAAAGTATTTTGTTAGCTTGTCCCCGTCGGGCCTCGTGTTAGGAAAATGTGTATTGGGTTACTTTAGATCTCAGTCCTGTGCTCTACCCCCGTAATGGAGTGAAATAAAGGAGATTTCGACAATATTATTCAGCCAATAACCAATCTCTAAGTGTAAACCAGTTTCCTTTACACTTTAGAGAATGTTCTGGTTTACAGAATAGTTTTCACTCATAAAAGCATTCCTTTGACCGATTTTAAGCACACGTGGGCCTACTGGCGTCAGGCCACTACAACCGTTAGCAACAGAACTGCTGTGTTTTGTTCAAATGCTATCCTGTTAAGCGATATAGCACAGCTAGAGCCGATCTATCTGTTCTGAAATAGTTTTAAACATCGGCTTTGATTGTTTTTAGGTTACAGTATACAATGACATACATAAGAAGTTGAGACTGGAATTATCGCCGCCATAACTCAACAAAGTATTGATAGTTATTACACTGTGGAATATATTATAAATGTGAAACCAAGTGACGCATACAATGAAGTCAGAGAAGAGAAACCTAATTAGCAGTTAGAAGTAATTGAGAGAATTAGCAAGTAAGATACGTAAAAATCTAGAATGTTATTAGTAAAGAAGACTTCTGAGAATACATGAGTAACCAATTCTCTTTACAAGACATTGAGAACGATTTGGATGCTCCAAAAATGATTAAGAGAACTTCAGAATGAAGACTAATACAGAAGAAGTCATAAATAAAATGTGGCCAACACAAATGAAGGAAAGTTATTGATTATTTAGGAGGTGCTGGTAGTGAGCCACTAAGATAACAATTAAAGTATAGTAGGTGAAATGGGGGAAGGTGGCTTCTTATAAAGTTTTAAGGTACCATCCCACACCTTACCTATCCTGCTTTAATTGCTCTCGCTTTGTCTAATTATCTGCAACCTTTAAATAATCGATCATATTAATTATTGGTATTGCATGCAGTGGCGCCCCATCTCAAACAACTGGTGCGTACTTTGGGTCACTGCGACCACAGAGCATCCGGGAGAAGTTGCCTTCATCCTAAGAACGCCTTGGGACCATTGACTTGAAGGCTCCTATTCCTAATCATCCTACACTCTCGGGCTAAGCAATACTGAGCGTGATCATGCTGGACGGGTAGCCGGACAGCTGAGACACGATTATTTTGTCTAACGTGGTAATCTTGTTCTACTACCTTTTCCCCATCTTGCTTTCCTGCCAGCTGGTGCATGCCTATCTTGACGACCACACAAGCGGTCACTCAAGTTAAGCAGAATTAAACGAAGCCACCACTTGCACAGGTGAGCATCCGAGAGATTAGTCGAGCCCAGGCCAATGGCAGTGCCCACTCACAAGAAAATCTTGTGACACACACTTTAAACCTTCTATGTCGCACAAATATAGCCGCATTTGAGTGGCTAGGTACTGTGGTAATTTACTAATTAAGCTTTTTAATTAAATTGCTTTCCAAAATTTCTTAATTCAACTTAACACTTTAATATATTGTTACGGACAAAGTTTGGTGGACTAATAATTAGAATGTCTAATAATCATTTATTTAGCAGCTTATGATTTCTTTAGAACCTTACCTTGCATTAGATTGGTTTTGCAATATGTTTAGGATGAGTTGACATATCCGGAACAGTCATTTGACTTTACTGTAAACTGCAGATGCTGGCACAAGTCACTCTCTGCCCAAATAAACCTGGGCAACCTCGCATCGCACCGTAGTAGAGTGAGGAGCGCAATGTGCCCTGGAGAACAGGAGCCTCCAAATGAACAGCGCCGCCACTTTTGGGTAGCACCACGCTACCATATATATAGAGATAAGTGGAAAGAGCACATAAGACAACCAAATAATAATATAGCTAAAATTGCTTTAAGGTTTAAACCAAAGCAACAACCAGACCAAGGAAAGACAACGAAGGGATTGGGCCAACCCGCAAGTGCTCTCGCACGATCACTGCTATACAGCACGCACCCTCATTACCACCTAAACAACCGCCAACGCCGCATCGCCAACCTGACGCAACCGAATAATCCAAAGAAGTCACCGCGTCCACAGCACCCTCGCTCCTGCCGCGGGCACAAAAATGCGGATCCCGGCAGTAAGCAGAAGCCACTGTCAGCCACACCGCCCGTCTCAGGTCAACAAGCCGTACCGCATGTCACATTGAACTCTGCACGGAGTTTTGCCGACACTGTCTCCACAACTGCACCTCAACCCGCTACTACCGCTTCTGCTACCGCACCGCCACCACCAACATGAAGCGACACACTCTTCCGCGAAGTCAGGAGGGAGCCTTCAACGCAATTTGTACTCCACGGCGCTCTGGCCCGCTGCCTACAAGTTGACTAAAATTGCCACTTTGTCACTGCCAGAGGCCCATCTCCGCTGATGCGACTTGAATTGTTGTATGGAAATTTAATATGCTGAGGCTCAGCGCCTGAGGCTGCCCTTCTTACGTCAAGCCGTAATATTTGAATCAAGCAGCAGCTGCCGTCCGAGTCCATGCCACCGCAGCTGTTTGTTGGGCCCTTCTGCGACTAGCTGGATCACTACTCCTCACTGCCACTATTGTGGAATACCGTCTTTGCTGTGTGAGTGCGCCGCCACCAACCTTACTCACCGCCGCGGCTTCTGTTCATCCTGTGGGAAATTTGTTTTCCTGCTCATTTCCCGAAGGAGTTCTTCCACCTCATCGCTACTCCAACCCGTGCCGCTGTCTCCACCTGGTGTTTCCAAGCAGCCGCAATCGCCACATTAAATCAACTCTCGACGTCACCAAGCGTGCTCGAGGTAGTTCACGGTCTATATTCGGAGATCTCGAATATCTCCTCTCGCAATACCGGCATTAAGGGTTCCATCTCTGGATTCAATAAGCTCATCGGCGTAATTCACGGACCAGCCAACCAACCAGAACGTTACTGTCCAGAACCACCCCACAATTTCCAGACCAGCAACAGCAGATATAGGTACGCAATCTGAACCGTAGTCCTAACAGCCAAACACTCAAAACCGCCAACCACGACTACTTCGCCGCCTCCAATACCGCAAGCAGCCACTGACATAGATCCTCTTACCAAGTGTGAAAGCAAGAAACTTCAAATCAGCTACCATTTAGTGGCCTTTATTGAGGGCGCAAGGTACGGAAGGTGTGCATGTAATTGTTATAATATAGTAAACCACGCCTCCCCCAAGGGCATCCGTAAAGTCTCCTAGCCATGACTGGATCCTGGAGTTCACCCTCCTAACCATGTTCACAGCGGCAGCAAAATACCACCAAAATGCCATGATCAGACACGAGTAATGTGGGTGTTCATGCGGAACTCTGCACATTTCCCAATCTCCGTAAAAACATTCGCTTTCATTAATTTTTGGATTAGCACAACGATCTTTAGCGCAATCAAGACAACTAGTGTACAATGGCAGTAGAATATGATAAAAGCTGTTTGAAGAATGATAATTAATTATAAGTGTTTGTTTTTGTGATTGAATTTTATCTTTATGAATATAGGGAGTCTGTGAATACACATTCTATATCTCGATATAAATCAAGTGTTTCATAATATTAATCACACCCTCAGAAATATTCCCAAGATGTGCTGCTGAGGTGGCGAAAACGGATTCTTGAGGCAGTCACCGCTCCCTTTCTGGCTGGCTCTCCAGTTGTTGTTGTTGTTGTTGTTTTTAACATGCTGTAGAGTAGTGTAGTGTGTGCTGCGTATTTGGTGACTCGCGAAGGAAGTACCGAAGACATCGGCGGAGATGTGCGTAAACAGCCCGAAAGCTAACCTTGGAAAGATCTGAGTGCTGCATATGCGTTTCAACTTACCTGAAACCCTAACAGCAGTCTGTACTTCTGAACAATTAAATGTCTTACATTTTAAAATATTGTTATTACTATTATCATTACGTGCTTATTTTTATTTATTCATTTATTTGTTTTTCAAAGCACGTCTTACAATCAACTCTGAAATGCTTCCCATTACAGTTTGTATGGTAAAGCAAATCGCTATGAGACGAAATTCTTGACTATGGAGTTTTCGAAATTATGCACTACGATATCAGGTTATTACCCTATAACAGCCAACAACAGCTGCTGTTTCCATGTAGTGTAATGACTGTAACATTTTGTCATTTTATTTCACCATAAATTTCATATAAGCCATTCTAGTCATTATGGAAACAAATATCTGTTGTAAGTGCTGTTAAATATTGCGCTATACAGATGATCACAGATCACTTGGGTAATGTGAGAAAATCGATTTGCTTTTAGAAGCACATGCTAAGTAAAACCTTGACTGTTTCTTACAGAATACGAAAAATACTTTCTGATGTGCATATGTTCTGGAGAGTTACTTCAACTACAAAACCTATAACCATCTCCGTGATGCAGGGTGAAGGGTTTGAGGCTTGTTCGGGTGATTGGCAGGAGAGAGTATATTCCCGGACTTTTTAAGGCAAGTATGAGCCAACTCACAACTCAGTTAAGTCTGGCTCATTTTAACGTTGTTTCATTCATTATTTGCATAATCAAAAGCATAAAAAACATCCATATATGCGAATCTTGGATTTTATTTTGCATTATGAAGTTGAATAAATGTGCTGTTATGTAGATTGGCTATTTTGCATTTTAATAAGGAATTCAACTACTAAGAAAGCTGTACTAATTTAGTTTTGCATACATTTTATATAGTTATACGTACAGCTGTTTATGGCCCTTAGTTGTTTGAGGCCCAATTTGTAGCTCTCATAGAGGCATACTCCTTATATCAATGAATTGAGTGCATATTATTTTGTAATGTTACATAACGTTCTTACGAGTATTTTAATATAGTGAACTATAAGTTGTGTGGGAAATGTAGTGCTACGGGAGATAAATAATAAAAACGCTGGCAAAGCTGTGATTATATTAAGAACCCTTCAAGGTTCCGGATTTGGTACTAAGGGACATATTCATTTGTGCAGACATGTATACTCTCACGTCTACTAGATCAAGCATCATCAACACTCTGCTCTAGGTAGCCGGCTTTACCTGCTCTGCTTCCGTTAACGTGTGCCACAGGGAAAGCTGAGCAGCAGGCCTGTTTGTAAATTCAGTGGCGTTTCCTGTAACTGCACGGGATTAACTTTGCGATACAAATTGATTTGAAGCGTTATAGTCATATTGTTTTGTGGAACTATTTTGCTCATATGATAATACATTATTATTATTATTATTATTATTATTATTATTATTATTATTGATAGTGTTGGTCATTGTATAGTACATAATATAGTTAGCACTC
Source organism: Deroplatys truncata (assembly GCA_030765065.1). Lineage (NCBI taxonomy): Eukaryota > Metazoa > Arthropoda > Insecta > Mantodea > Mantidae > Deroplatys > Deroplatys truncata. Next base: position 179,427,030 of record CM060977.1, on the reverse strand, counting down.
TTCAATGTGGCGAATCATAATTAATTTCAGCATTGCAGCATTGGAGGGATTCTAGAAACAGGAATAATATATAACGTAATAAAAACCTGATAATTCGTATGTTCAAAGGCAAAATAAACACGTTGTGAGTGTGATGAGCATAAACCAACTCAACAATAGCAATAGATAAGTGTACGATAAAATGTACTGGGCTTATATCCTTGCACTATAACACTATACCACTGCAATGACATTTTCCTGTATTAAAATACTGGTATGTATAGATACAGTAAGTGCAACTATAGAATAGTTTCCTGGTAGGAGAAAAAGCGAAAATACTATTATTTTTTGCTCCAAAGTTCAGTTAGTCTGGCATTACTGATATATAACCTACGAAAGATGCAAATCAAAATAGTTCATGAGCTATGAAGAAGGAAATGGAAGTATGTGGTGACAAAGGGCTTATGTGAGTGAATGACACGTACGTCTCTGTAATTAAAGTACCTTGAGGTTGACGAAAGAAGAGAGATAAATTAACGCCCTTTGTCAAAATGTAGCGTTCTATATTAGAGAAAGAAGAGCCTGAAGACAAGAGATACCCTTTCATGTGATACGGTTGAAAGGAGTTTCAATAAAAGTTGAATCTCTGGCAGTGCCGAGTGCTCTGGTTAAGATCGTCGCACTGTGAAAAGGCAATCGATTTGAAATTGCAGAGAATTGCTGTTTTACAGCACTGAGAGGGAGTTTGTCATTAGTTTCTGTGATCACTCTAGTACCTCTGGTGTAGATAAGCTTTTTTGGTGTTGCGTTATGAGCAATCACCAATTAAAAAAATTGATTGAAGTTTATTATTCAAAGTAAAATTTAAAATATGATGCTTGTAATATAATCCATGGAAGCATAGAGAAGGCACCATTAAAGTCTATATAAATGGAGTAGATATCTTGAAATAAGACACTCGTGATATTAATTATTTGCAAACTATGTCGGCCAGAGTGAACATAATAACCATCTCCTTATACTGATAGGCAACGGACTCACGACGCAAAAACATTTGGAACAGACAAGTTAGTCTCAACGACTGCTACGGTCAAGTGACAGAAGTATTTTATTTTAAGTCCTTACGACACAATTTATACTCACAAAATGATGTGTGGCATTCCCTGCACAGTAATGTTTCAAAATCAGCTGCTGTGCAAACGTAAAGTTGCCAGTTAAGTGGGAGACACTTTCCTGTCTTATAAAAGAGAGGAGTCCATATTAGTGGTACTTGTGTTGCGGACTATTTGGCAGATGGTTCATTACTTCTGTATTAACAAACATGGTATTCATTCGACCTCAACAAGGGTCACCTCTATCCCGCTGTAAATCTGATGATGTGAAACATACTTGTTTTTCCGAGTACATTTGGAAAAAATATGACAGTTCAGTGGCTGCGTGTGTTCTTCCTTTGTTACTGTAAACCTTATGATGCTTTGAAGCTAATAGGCAAATGCAGCACAAATCATGCTATACTGCACCATTTCCTGTTTATTGCGGAGATACACATTTGTCACAATTTATGATTCAAATATCATCATCGTCATCTCCTTTTCATAAATTAGGAGATAGCTGCTGTTCCGGCCTCATGTCTGTTTCCATCTTGTCATTGGTCTTCAAATATCTCTTCTCCCACATGTTTAGTATTCATAAGTCATTTTGGGATATGTCCATCCTCTACAAACATCCTCTTCTCCATGTTTCTCTATACTACTTTATTTTGTCATTCATAGAAGTAATATATAGTTCCTCATTTTACTTTATCCATTATTGTAGTGGATTTAATACCGCTGAAATATCTCATTTCTACTGCATTTATTCTATATTAGTTTTTTTTCTTTATAGTTCAAAATTTGTAACCATACATTAGGGTAGGAATCGCTACTGTCGTATGTAATTTTAAACTAGTTTCTTTTATTCTTAATGTTTTTACTAAAAATCCATAATTATTTACTTACTTTTGTTATATATATATATCTTAAAGTCTAGACACAGTATGTTATATCCCAAAGAGTTATATTTCTTATTCTTGTTCTACTATTTTATTTACTAGTATTTTGGATCTTGGAAGGAAGGTCATTGTTTTTGTTTTATAAATTTACGTTTTATAAATTTGCTCACACACTTCCTAGTTCAAAAACATTTTTCTGCAAGTAGCTTTCTGTGTCCTCAATTAAAATGTTATCCTCAGCACAGAGTACCACATTCATTGTATTGTTTATATTCAGTGTGATGGTGTAGTCCGTATTACTATTTTTAAGCTATGACCATCAGATCATTGTAGGCATAAATGTAATAAGTGCTTTTATTGTAATACAGGGTGGACTGTACAATATCTCCAAAACTAAGTGTTGTAGAAAGAAATGTCTTTAATAAAAGTTACTGGATATATGGGAGCAAGTAAATGCTATTAGTCGTGTTTTGTTTGAAGGACTTATGATGGTCATTTTATGGTCAATTTAACTTTTTTAAATGGGAACCTACATTTCCGGACAAGAACCAGAAGATCCATGGTTCAAATACCGTCTATAGCATTGAATTTTTTAGTTTCATTCTACCTTTCCAACCTTGTCTACAAACGACTTCTGTAAAAGAAGAATTAATTTCCATTTAAATGCTTTCTTTGAAAATTTAAATTCAAGATTAAAATTGGATTCATATCAACTTAAAACATGGCTGTACTTAGTACAAATAAAGGGATTCGAAACTTTAAACCAGTAAATTAAAGAACAAAGATATTAAACCAAAGTGAAGAATAGAAATGGCCTTACAGTTTTATAAGAAACGTCATTTGCAGTGATAGTAAGTAAAGAATGAGAAAAAAACTAATAGCTAAAATTAAGTGTTTAAGAGCGAACAAACGTCATAGCATAAAGATATAATATCAAACGTGAAACCATAGCAATGCTGAATATCTTAATCCTAGTAGATACTTGAAATATATAAAGAAAATTCCGAAAAAATAGAAAATCACAGTATATGTGTGTGTGTGTGTGTGTGTGTGTAAGTAGAAAAATCTGATGTGTTACACTCACATGACTTTATCTAGTCTTGTACAATCTATTTTTACAAACGCTTATTCTCCATCTACTTCATGTTAATCGAGGCTTTAAGCAATAGTCAAATCTTTTAAGAGCCGGTTGCTGTGGAGCATTTCATTCTCTTTTCATATATAAGACATAAAAAATATAAAGCAGTTTTGGAAACATGTCCGTGTGTATGGCTTGTGTGTCTGTGTGTGTGTGTGTGTGTGTGTGTGTGTGTGTGTGTGTGTGTGTGTGTCTGCCTGTCTGTGAACAGCATAGCTCAAAAACGAAAAGTCGGATAAACACCAAACTTGGTATTTAGGTTCAATATGTACCAGGAAACTAAACAAAGTATTTTTACAAACGCTTATTCTCCATCTACTTCATATTAATCGAGATATCGAGATGTTACTCTTATTGCTAATTTTCTTATAGATGTAAGGGCAATTGGTAGACTTTAAGTGATAGTCAAATATTTTAAGAGCTGGTTGCTATGTGTTGTATTCCATTCTCTTTGCATTACCACGACAAAAAAATTAATAACGAATTCCCATTTGAGAAAAAGTATAAGTATTGGAAAATGTAAGGGAATAACAAGCAATATCTCGAAAATGGTTCACTCAACAAAAAAAGGTACATGACATAAATTGTGTATTTTAAGCAGATCTACAATTTTGTGTAGTAAACTTTTGTCTATCTGTTATGGTTTACCAGTTATGCAAAAGTCGCTCACAATGAAGAATACTTTTGGAGACATTCCCAGAAAATTCAAGATATGCATTTCATTTCTCATGACAATATCTTAAACATACGATATTTTAATCAAAATCGTTAGAGCCATTTTTGAGAAAATAAAAATTTTCGAAAAATATTCCATGAAAAGGGTAATCTGGAGTGGGGGGATTTTCTTGAAAACCTTCGTGTCGCCTCTCTGGAAGATACTGAAACTAAATACCAACTTTGGTGCTTATCCGACTGTTAGTTTCTGAGTTATGCTGTTCACAGACACACACACACACACACACACAAGGACATATTTCCGAAAATCCTTTTTTTGGATTCAGGGGGTCTCAAAACATGTATTTCCGGTGAAATCTCGGTATCGAATTTTTGACTGGCATGCAGTACTTCCCCTACTTACTATACGTAGTAGAGAAAGTAAAAATGAAAAGGATAACGTGTTTCTGTATCTTTGTTTGTTCATTTATATACTAGGAACATATATTTGAACGTAAATGGTGTAAGGAACAGTATCTAATCTAACAACAAGTTAGGAGAGCGAACGTTGGAAGGGTGTTTGATTCCGTTGCTCTTTTTAGAATGTTCAGAGAAGTTGATTCGAAACCGAGCAGCCCAACGAAGTGTAGATGGGCTTGGAATTTCTGGTCACCAATATCGCAATATTGATTTAGTTTCCATTAATGATATTGATATGCTGTTTGAAGGTTAAACGAATAAAACCATGCTGCGTTCTGAGTTTGCGCTTTACCTCTCCATCCATGCATGCTCCGCATTTGTTATGCGCCTGCGCTGATACGGCGATAGATCTGTGATGCATAATGAAAAAGCAATAAATTCTATCAGAACAAATGATGAGGCACTAATGTGACACATCACTTTTATCAGTCACTAAAAAGGAAATTAGCCGATCAGGTCGCTCTTGCAGAATTTATTGAAAAAAGCCTTGCTATGCACCCGTCCGTGTATGTTCGTTTCACCAGTTCTAAGTATGCATTTAAAGCGGGATTACATGAGCATCACTTGACTTAACGCGAAATAACACCAACGTCTAACGCGTTGTACTAAATGGAATTATTTATTGTTCATCTAACGTAACTTGAGGGTTTGTCAACGTCAAAGTTTTCCTTTCCGTTGCGTTAAGTTTGATGTCGCGTGAAAATTTGAAACAATCAGCGTGAAGTAGTGACAATGAGTAATAAAAAGAAACTACCAATCGGAGTCATTTCCTTTATGTTATGTGTACCTGATTACAGCTTTACTTTGTTACAATTTTTACTTTCTCCACCACATACCTACTAGGTAGAGAAGGTATTGCATTCCATCCAAAAATTCATTTCGGAGATTTCAATGGAAATGTGTGTTTTAAGGTCCCTGAATCAAAATAAAATGTTTTTAGAAAAAAGTCCCTTTATGTGTATCTGCGTGTATGTCTGTGTCCATGCATCTATGGATAGCACAGCTAAAAACAAAACGTGGGGTACACATTAAACTTGGTATTTAAATTCAGTTTCTTCCAAGGATGCGGCACGAAAATTTTGTCAAGAAAATCCCAACCCCAAATACTCTTTACATGGAAAATTTTTGTAAAAGTTTGATTTTCTAAAAAAAATGGCTCTATTTTGATTAAAACACAATATATTGATTATATTTACATGACGAATAGAACCTATACCTTGAATTTAATGGAAGAGCCCGCGAAGTCCGGTAAACGTTAAGCGATAGAGGAAAACGTACTACACCACAAACGTAGATTTCTTTAAAACACACAATTTATTTCAAATGCCTTTTTTTGTAGTATAAGCCTTTTCTGAGATATTCTTTCTTACCTAAAGGTTCGAATAGTTCATTACTTTATCTTAAGTCCTGTCAACATTCATTTCTTTTTCGCGATTGCATGGAAAGCCTATTGAAATTTAAGACCAGCGTATAGCGTCGAGTTCTGAAACATTTGACTATTGCTGTTACCTTTTTATCTATAACGAAATGTGGACAACGTGAAGTTAAATAATATATGTGATACACTCACATGACCTTCTCTACACAAGTCCCGTCTTGTTAAGTAATGTAAAGTTAAGCTATTCTTAACCCCGGCAATATAATTGCAGCTACTGATGAAAAAACAGTAGGATGATAATAATAGGAGGGAGAAACGCGCACAAACGCGCACAGACTCACGACACATGCACCCATACACGCGCAGTTCACATAAATGAAGACTAAAACATTTGTTACTTTCTGTATCACGCGTATACTAGATAGGGATGTATTGCATTACACCCAGAAATTCATTATCGATATTTCACAACAAATACATGTGTTGAGGCCCCAGGAATACAAAGAAAACAACTTTTAGAACAAAGTCCGTGTGTGTTTGTCTGTCTGTGTATCTGTGTGCGTGTATGTGTTTCTGTGTGTGAGACTGTGAACAACATAACTCAAAAACCAAAAGTCAGATCAGCACAAAACTTGGTATTTATGTTCAATACATTCCAAAGAAGATCTCCTTACCTCAAATTATACTTTACATGGAACACTTTTTCAACTTTTTATTTTCTGACAAATGACTTTGACGATTTTGATTAAAATGCCATTTACATGACAAATAAAATGCATATCATGAATTTGTTAGGAATAGCCTGTAAAGTTCTCTTCATTTTGTATAACCTTGTAGAACTGTAAACGTTAAGCGATAGACGAAAACGTACTACACAAGAAATGTACTTCTCTTAAAAACACCCAATTTATTTCCAATAAGTTTTTCGTAGCATCAGCCATTTCCGAAATATCGGTTAGGATTAATGGTTTGAACTATTCAAATACTTAACCATTATTTTAAAGTCGTGTCATAATTCAGTTGTTTCTCGCGATTCCATTCAAACAATATGGAACTTTAATGCCAGCGTATAGCGTCCAGTTCTTAAAAATTTTGGTATTGCTGTTCCGTTTGTACCTATAACGTAAGGTGTAATGTAGCTATTTCTACAAACGTTTATTTGGAATGAAATGAAGTAGATATAAAAATAACCTTTAGTAAGGCTAGTTTGTATACCCATTAGTTAACAAGAGAGGTTACAGAAAGTCCTGTGAATTAACATATCAGATTTTTTGTAGTTAGTTACCACCGCAGGAGTAACTGCAGCTATATCCCTGATAAAAGCAAGTAGGTGTAAGCATGTCACAAACTTGACACTAGATCACAATGGCGTTTGCACCGACAATTAAAATATGGACTCGTAAACGGGAGGTCCGCGCTTCAAATCTGGCCAACACCGTCCTCCCTGTCACGTTTTCTCCGGTTTTCCTTAGTCCTCAATTCCGGAGAAGTACCCTAAATATGGGCCTGGAACGTTTGCTTCCTAAATTTCGTTTACCAATTATCATTTCATGTAACATCAGTGTCCACCGCCTGTGGTGCCGTATGTAGTAACAACGGACTTTAAACATTACCAAAAACATCATAAAACAAAGTAAATTATACAGAAATATCTGAAGAAAACTTAATTAGATTTGTAATTAAAATTATTATTTACTATATTTTAACAGGCAATTGCTGAACAGATTTACACATACATTTCCATTCCGCACAAATCACAGTTTGTATATTATTATCTAAAGGTGTATAATAACTCAAGAAATTTACGAACTAATCCTTTGGATTGAAGCGAATACGGAAGATGACTTGCTGAAATTCTAAATACTTGCATCAAGGATTGCAATGCAAGCAAAAGCTGGCAATGTAAATTTGTTTGGCGTTTTTTTCGCGTAGAGGACCGAAGTAACAAGTAAAGCAGTTAATAGAGGTTGTCAGCTTCCTGTAGTAGATACTTGATACATGACATTTTCCCTTATTATTTAGAGAATGGAATGTGTTGTTTGAGTTTTGCGATCGACGAGAACTTTCGTTTGTTATTTTAATGACCACAATATAAGTAAATAAAATTTCTAAGAAAATTTGCTGTGATTTAAGGACTGTCACTTTACTTTTTAAAACATTGTGATTTCTTATTCAACTGAAAATATGATTTAATATATATTACTTTCTAATTGCTTCTAAGTAGGTTTTAAATTCTCATGTTTGCGGAACAAATTATGCAGATTCACTGCAATACTACGCGATTCCCCTGTTATCAATATACAGGTGGCTATAAAGTCTTGATCCATTTTGCAGAAATAATATACTGGCAGACATGAAATTGATATCGGGTTATCGTGATGGTAAGTACTTACGAAATTTTCGTAATTCAACATGTCTGCCATTCACTGTCTCCATTGTGGAGTTATAAACACATTTGTCTGCATTTCGACCGTAATTGCTGCACATGCTGCATGAATATGATTTATGAGGTCATATAGATCCCGTACTTTCGTTTTGTACACTCGTGCCTTGAGAAACCTGAGGCGAAAGGTCTAACGGTGTCAGGTTAGGCGGACGTGATGGCCAAACTCGTGGTGAGCCTCGGCCAATCCATCTGTTAGGGAGGCGCTTGTTGAGGTACGCTCTAACAGATAATGCAAAATGCGGGGATCTACCATCTTGCTGAAAGACAGAACTGTCAACAATGCTATATTGCTCAAGCTGTGATTCCAAAAGCTCTTCATTATATGTCTGTAATGCTACCTTCTGCAAACATGAAAGGACCGTAAACAGTGGATTTGGGAAGCCAAAGCCACACACTGACTTTTGGAGCATCCCTTTGTCATTCATGGGTAATGTGTGGTGGCTCGTTACTCCATAAAGGACAATTGTATTTATTAATTTTACCGCAAGTATGGAATGTGGCCTCGTCACTCAACAGGATATTGTCGAATAAGTTTTCATTGTTCATAGCCCCCATTAAGTCGTAACACGCTGCCCTAAGAGCTGCATGATCTTCCGCGTCTAGTCTGTGTAACATCTGAATGTGGTAAGCACATTCAACGTAAATCTCAAAATGTTCAATACAGTTGCTCTTGACGCATCCAGCTCGTTACCTAAATGACGAGTCAGTGTCTGAGAATTGCTTTACATGGCTTCTCGAATCCATGCCACAGTCAGGTCCACCGAGCCATGGCTCATTGGCTACATTACCTGTTCACTGAAATTTATCGAATAGGAATCAATATTTGTCGCGTTAGCGCCAGTTTGTAGAATTTAGTCTAAATTCCTCTTGGACCTGGCACGCGCTAAACGGCGCAATCGAGTATCGACAACAGCCACTCGTTCTTCAACAGTCAGCATACCAGTATATCAGCCTGAAACAAGAACCAAATTCCAACGTTAACTGGCAAAAGGATCGAGACTTTATAGTCATACTGCACATTAACATTTGTCTCGCCGGCAATTACTGGGTTCGACTATTTGCAGCGGAGAGCTTGCCTGTCTAGCAGTCTCATAGGGGGTGAGAGCCAGCCCGCGTGCGTTTTTGCTGCGTACATAACCACATCCGGTTTAACTGCAGAGTGTCAGGTGACATTGTGTGTTGCAGGGCGGCGGTTGTAACTTAGATTGTAGTGTTGTTAATGGCGGTCTTAATGGCTGCCAGTTAGGCTGCTACGGTCCTTAAATGCACCTCTAGCGATTTTGTAATTGGGTATCTTGGAACTAATTTTGAAGCCAAAAAGTTCTTTGGTGGATTGAACAGGATCCCAGTAATTTCTGCTGATGAAGGTACTTCTAGGTTACCTTATGTGCTCGCATCCATATCGGGTACCCAGTGTCCTCTGAAACGGCCAGTTCTGGAGTAGTAATTCCCAAGAGACCTAACAAGGGCTCCCGGAAATTGTGGCAAACTGTAGTAGAATTTTGTAGTCCAGCACCCAATTTCAGCTTCCATGTATCGAAGAGATGAGACTTCATGAAATAGTTTCACAGCGAGGAAGCGGCCTACAGCATACTTGAGCCGGATCAGTATTCTGTGCCCTGTGCAGCCATAGCAGGCAGTTGTCCATGTCTCTCTCTCTCTCAAATATCGTAGCGGTAAGTATGAAGGGAACAGTCAGGGTTTGAAAAAGGTCAACGTTTAAGCATCCCGGACTTAGCTTGGAGTACAGATAGGCAGTTGTCACCTGAGCCCTAGCGGAAAATCTCGGATATGTCCAATTTCTCGCTCAAGAAGTGTGGCACTCCTGTTCCAATTGCATAAATACTTAACGTACCTATTTATTAGCAATTCCTTCCTGCTCGGTATCCGCGCCAGGGAGCCCTATCCTGCTGCTTAACGCTTGTACTAGGCCATACAAAAATATGGTAATGTCCTCATGGCTTACTTAAGGATATAAAATACTACAACCGTTTCTTATTTACAAGTATTTAAGTATTTCAAGTGCTAATACCTGAATATATATTCTGTCTCCTCGCTGTATGCTTTCTGTGATATCAACATTATTTACCTGTAAATATTTCTCGTGTGTGTGTTATACGTTGTAGCTATATATTCATAATAGAACCGCATTAGACGTTAAATAATAAAACTATATACAAAATTAAGCCGGAAATTCGTTACAATAAACAATACACATAAATCTTAATTGTTCTTTTCTTCTGGGAATTAAAAAAGGAAATTCAAATTCCTTTGTGACCTTTATGATGAAATCATAAACTAACTGCTTGAGAGCTTTAATTTTCTTACTAAATAATTTTTTTTTCAAAAAGAAAAGAAAAAGCTTCATAATATTCATCGACTAAAGATGAACATTTATCCTGTTTGTCAAAGTCAAACTTCAAGCCAAGCACTTTCTTCCGAGTGATTTAATGGCTTTGATAAAAGTATCTGCTTCCGTTTAGAAACCTTTTCTTAATTTATTTACGGACTTCACTGCAGCAGATTATGTTTAATAAATATACTGGCCATTAGCATTTAATATAAACGTTAACTGCTATTGCAGTAGAAGCATAGGTATCCTTAGGGTCACAATGATTGCAGTACTGAAATCATTTGGAGGAAGTGATTGTAAACGTTGGTTTATGGCTCCCAAAGCACCCTGAAAATCTGGGATTGAGAACCCCGGATGTAGGCAATCGATGCACGACTCTAATGTTAGTAATCAGTCAGTTGTTATTGTATTAACTTGATGAATGAGGGACTGTGAATGTCCAGCGACCCGAACCAGTTAATACTGCTAACGTTTTAAAATGCAATACGGTGCAAATAACGAGCCCTTCGCGCAGCGAGCTTTACGGGTTATAACATCATAAAACAGGTCATATATTCAACTGCATTTCTGTTACATTTTATGTCCTGTGAAATGTAAAATAAACAACCAAACAGTTTACCGTATTTAAATATTTATCTAAACACACCACTTTATATTCGTTTCGACAAAAGCGTGCTAGCTTTAACATATACTTGACAGAGCTGTTTCATTGGAACTTTCTAAAGAGTACATAAGATACCACAGAACAACCAAGTTATAAAATAATTGTCTCAAACACTTCTTTGAGCTATGTACATGAAAGCTTGCAATTAAAGTAAATTTCACTTTTGTTACAAACCATTTAAATCGCCAATGACGGAAGCAGTGAATACTGTTATAACGTACATTTCTAGTTTTACATAAAACGGGAAATAATGAGTGTGCTAAGTCAAGCTTTACTAAAACTGCTTTTCTTAGCGCTTAAAGAGTTGTACATAAACATTAATTTCGCCACAAATCAAATAAGAGTGAAATTACACAAAGATGAAGGAACTATGTTACCTAAGATACGTTAGGAAGGTACTGACATATCCGAGACTTGTCCACTCGGGCAATTGCCTATCTCTACTCCAAACTAAAACCCGGGTAGCCTGTCAACTCAAAACTTTCGCCTTTTTCAATCCCTGACTGTCCCTCGAATGCTCGAGATCTGGGGCATGGCTGCGCAGGGCACAGGATACGGTAAAGGTCCATCTATGCTGTAGGCCACTTTCTCGCTGTGATACTGTTTCATGAAGTCATACAAGGAAGCTGAAATTGGGCGCCGAGCTTCAAAATTCCACCGGAGAACATAAGCTGCTCAACTCTTCTGTCCTGTTGCAGTCTTTCAAAACCCACTTTAAGCTTTAAACCTCATAAGTTTAGTAATATTGACAAAGGAAAGGAACTAAAGTATTACTGTATTGTTCAAACAGTGCGATTAATTTTCCCCCAAAACGGTGAAATTTCGCATATTAAAAATACGTCAATACATAAACAATGAATTTTCTGTGATGGCAATAGGTAGCCAAAGGCTTGGAGGTTTCCCAATTTCTTCTGTTATCAAGGTTCTTGGATAAGCCACCAGAACGCTTTGTTCAAACTGACCCAGTAATATTGATGGTGAATAGTTCTGGTAGATTCTTTATTTTCAAAATTTGAGGTTTATGTATGAAATAAGTAACGGTATACCTTTAAAGCGTTAAATGGCATACATCTTATCAAATATACATGTGCACAGTTTAAGCATAACTGGTATCTGGACGATACCTGTTAAAATGAACAAAACATCATTTGATGTTAAAAAAGTGGTGATTTCATGTTTGAATTATTGTTAATTGAGTATTGTTTGATTATTCTGCTCAAAAGTTTAAAACAGGTTTTAAAAGAACCTGTAGAATCTAACATCAAGCAATTTCCCTCAAAAGAAAACTTCTAGAGACTTTCAGTTGAAGTCGTATTATTACCTATTACCACAGACAGGTCGTTCCAAAACTATTATATGACCGTTTAATAAACAGTACAAATAAATGCAATATCACTAGTTTTTTTACATTCCAGGTTAAATGTGATATACAGTTTTTATAACAAGTTTTTGTCGTTTATGGAGGTATTTCAGACCCGCACTTTCCTGCAGAGGAAACGCTAATCAGCTTACGTAAAATACCTCCCTTGAAACTTACTACGCTATTAAATCTCGTGTATAATTATATACCGGGTGAAGCACTTAAAACCTCCTACAAATCCTCTAAGAGAGTGCTGTTACCGATGTGCTGCTTTCGCAAGAATGAAGGTTAGTGAGGGCTCACAAACTTAGCATATAAAAATGAGAGCTAAAAGAAAGTTGTTTTCAGTCCAACTTTTTATTTTATTAGTTTATTTTTAATACAGCTGCGCCAAACTTCTATCCGGGTGAAAGTCAGCAATGCACTGAAGCATAAGGAGCAAAATGGGAATACTTGAGCTACTCACCGACCGTTAATTAATTATGATTCAAGCTTCACTTTTAGGCATATAAAACTACCGTAATTATTTTTAGTTCTGATTTTTCCTGAAGTTTCATTGGGTTCATTACATTTGTTCTACTACCTTGGTTGATAAAAGAAGTTGCAAGGTGTATTTTGTATCACGTCAGGAGTTAAGAATGTTTTTCTTTGTTATTATTTACTCTAACAAAGAAAATAGAGAAGTATCTCAAAATTTTTATTTGTAACATTATGTTGATTTTCAGAGCAAGCACTTGTGCCCAACCAAACACCCTAATGGAGAGCTACATAAGGTTATTTAAAATCGTTTTCAGGATAGGTTTTTACTTGTTGCTATTGCCATCCTGTTTTATTTGTTTGTTTTCTTTACGTGCATTTTGCACCATGGAGGATTTGCGATGTTTCACTATTGCAATTCATAGTTGACATTAAGGGCATTATTCTCATTTACATAACGACGTAAAAATGTATTTCTTACTCGCAAAAAAGTTACTGTCGGCTGCTATTAACAGTGATTACAGTTTAAAAATTGGAATGTGGATAAGGTTCTTATTATGCTTCGTTCTGTTATTGGAAGATGCAGGATATTGATGCCACCACTCAAATGTTAGTAATTCGTCAGTTGTTACGGCATTAACTTGAAGGAGGGTCCCTCGAGTGCCCAGCGACCATAACCAGCTAATACAAGTAAGGTTAATGTACTTTATTCTTTTGTGCCACAGAAGGGCTTTTTCGGTTATTCCAAGATGTATACATATTTATATCCAGACGAAGACACAGCGTGTTCAAAACGAAATATTGTGGGTTAATCCAAAGAGTTGTTTACCATTAAAACTTTCCGTTTATTCAATCCTGAAATGTGACATGGACAATAAAATCTTGACTTTAGTATACATATATTTATAAAATAAACAGTATTCTATAAGCATTTGCGAGAAAACGATACACAGTTTAACGTGTCTTCAAAGTAGCAAATAAGGACATTGGTCTATAATAGCATTTAGGATTTAGCGATTTAAGCAAAATCCACCTGAGAAAACTGGATTTGAAAACATTGGGTGTCTCTCAATGCTTGCGTAGTTTAAAAGTAATAATGGTCTCATTCAATGTAATATTTATGTCAATATCTATAAAATGCGCCGAGTGAAATGATTATTAGCCCACAAAACTTTACTAGATAAAAATGGAATAGTAACACACATTACTTTTAACACCTCGCTTCGTTTGTCAAGTATACCCTAATTGTTTGTTCCTTTGAATATTTGTTTCAAAGTACCTCCATAAACATTTTCCATATTAGGTAATTAGTAGGGAAAGTACTGCTGTCATAATATAAGTTGTTTTAGTTTGGGCTCCATATTTGTGTAAAGCAAACTTGAGTAATACATATTTCTTGTATTATCATTAGACCTCGGATTTTAGGCCCTAAAACAACTTTTTAAACACCTAAACTAAGCACTAAGAATCAGTTTGAGGCAGTATTTAAAACACTTAAGTGGTATAGGCTAATTATATAATAAAATAATAACAATCCGCCTTAAAGCAATGTGTGTATAATATAATATATAAAGTGTATATTACAGTTATCGTATTATGTTTATATTATTATGTACATGTATCAAAATGTTATATGAATGTGTTATGTACTTTAACAATGTAGGAGCTGTGAGAATAGAAGCAAGCTGCTTTCCGTAGCAAACAAAATTACAACGTAGAAGCCGAAAGTTGCTAACAATAAGGTAACCTTGAGACAACAATGAATTAGAAAGTTTAAAAAGGCTACTAATAGTTCTTGGAACAATAATAATGTAACATCTAAAATAGTTTATAAATAACCAATCAAAAACTAGAAAAGCTAAAAGTTAAATAAAGGTATTCTATTGGAGCAGGATTAGGCAATCAGAAACTAGAAATAGAGGAAAGGTACAAATTCAAGCGGTAGATGCTACAAGAAAGCGTACCCAAACAGTTTTGGTTTGGTATGGGTTCAGTGTGAGACATGAAAATGCATTACGGGAGAATAATATAACGTTTACCTGTTAAAAGTGCAATTAACAATAATCTCACAGCTCTATAGTAGAATATATCAGTGAAGTGTTATTTAATCGTGTCAATGATTAATAAAAAAGTACAATAAAGTTATAATTTGTGTAAGCCTTGTTCTTTATCCGTACCAGCCCTGCTAAGAGATATGTGCTCTGCAAATTACTACTGACGAAGCCGAGGCGCACATACATAAATATTAAAATAAACATTAAAATAAGAAGTTGATTCCTAAACGTGGGGCAAAGGCCACGGAAGGTTTGTACCGTACGTGGGGCGAACACTCCTAGAAACAATCTCCCGCAAGTTGGCATCCATTACGTGTGTGGTCTAAAACAGCTTCAAATTGGTGCCTAAACGTGGTGCAATAACAACAATTAAACACCTTTAAGTTTAAAGAACCTATCATAAAGTTTCATTCTATATATTCCACTTTCTAAAGCCACAAAAGTTTAAAAATGCCATTAATTAGCGAGCGTTAATAATTACACGAACAGTAAATTTGCTAAATTATTACAGCTAGAAGCACTTATATTATGTCTGAAATTATTAATCTGAGGTTGTTAATAGCTAATATGAGCTTATAAAGTTGAAAATAAAGACACTCAAAATTGATTGAATGTATCACTTAGTGGAAATGCACATTATACTATCGATACAGCATTGTGACCTAAACTCTCTAGATCTGATATGGTCCACGCAAAATGATGTTTGTGAAACACAATACAATGATAAGGAATCGTTTGAAATACATAATTTAATAAAGCGACAGAAGAGCCTGAATAATGAATATGTGCACATGAAAAGTTTTATTTGGATATGCATAGCTTAAAACAGGGAGCATTTTATAATGAAGGGGAGTGAAAAAGACCTGGAAATCCGCCACGGGCTCTTCTTGCTCTTTGGAAGGGATTTCTGTCATACTGCATTTACCGACAAATACCAAAGGATCACAAAACTGCCTAGAGAGGTCAAATATTCTGTTTCTCTTTGTTTAGAACAAAGTGAATCCACCTGATAAAGTGCTAAAATAAATCAGTCGTTTATCAGGGCTGTGTCATTCCTATAACAAACTATTACAAAGTGTTTGAATCAAACCAATCTCAGGATGAATGTTATTTTACTTTCTCTAGTACGTATAGTAAGCAGGGGAAGTATTGCATTCCACCCAAAAATTCGATACCCAGATTTTACCGTAAATACGTGTTTTGGGGCCCCCTGAATCCAAAAAAAAAGCATTTTTAAAAAAGGTGTGCCTGTGTGGATAATGTGTCTGTGTGTCTGTGCAATGCATAACTCAAAATGAAAAGTCGTATAAATAACAAACTTCGTATTTATGTTCAGTATTTTTAAAAAATGTGACACGAAGATTTTCAGAAAAATCCCCCACCCCAGACTACCCTTCAAATAGAACAGTTTTCGAAAATTTTGATTTTCTTACAATTGGTTCTAACGATTTTGATTAAAATATCATACATATATTTAAGATATTTTCATGACGTATATCTTGAATTTTCTGGAAATGTCCGCAAAAGTCCTCTTCATTCTGGATTGGCTTTGCACAATGAGTAAACCGTAATAGATAGACAAAATGTTTCTACATAGAAAATGTAGAGCTCGTTAAAACACAGAGTTTGCCATATACATTTTCTTTTGTGGAGTGAACCATTTCCGAGATATTTTTTGTTATTTATTTGAAATTTCCAATGCTTATATTCGTTATTTTTTTATGTCCTGGACATGCAAAGAGAATGGAATGCTCCACATAGCAACCAGCTGTTAAAAGATATCTTTTATTGTTTTTTTAAAGGGGCGGCCCCACACCCGCCGCCCCTGGTGGCGATCATCCGTAGAAGCTACATCGCCTTCCCATGCAACATACAATCTAAGCATAGACAGGGGAGAGGTGGTGAAGTGCATGCGTGGAAGCCGGTTCCGCTGAGCACCCCGGAAAGTACTGACGGACATGATGACCTGCAAATACATGCAAGTGAGCGATGATTGGCCCGGGTTCTACACATACCGGAGCATGAGCAGAACCCTGGGGAAATGAGTGGTGGTGTGGACTGTTGAGTACTGACTGGCTAACACGATACATGAGGTGTAGTCTGAAGTGTGTGGTGGATGGTGCGGCTGGATGTGGATGAATTACCAGAAAATGGACTTACTGTAGAGAGCTGTAGTAGTGGTAGTACTCACAGGCTGCTGCCTACCTGAAGTGTATGTGCGGATCCGTGGTGCCGATGTACTGGTTTGAGGCTGTGGTGAGCATTCAGTGGATCTATTGCACGATTCTAAAATGAGAAATCAAATGTTTAAGTTGCGTGTTAAGTTGTATAAATGTATCGCTGCATCAATGGCAGAATTGTTGGTAGTGAGGAATCGGTCAAGAAGGTGTAGTGGACGTTTATGTTGAGAGTCGTCTGTGTCATAGTTGCCTAGGGGACTAATGAGTGGATTGTAATGGTTGGTGATGTTATGGTATAGGTTGTGAGCGAGCATTTTGATGAATTGTTCAAGAGTGAGCATGTGGAGTTCGTCGTGTAACTTAGAAGCGAGAGCAATAGGAGGGACTTTGACTGCAATACGAAGAATTTTGTTCTGAAATGTGACAAGTTTGATAAGTGATGGGGCAGCATATCCCCAAACCGGAGCAGCGTAAATGATGATTGGTCGAATTAGACTTTTGTATAGAGTGATTCCTAATGTGGGACTTAATCCGTTCCTAGTATTTAATAGGAGTAAAGTTTCCGTAATTGTGCTTGGGCCTTGTTTCTGACAGTTTTAATGTGTGCTCTCCAGGTTAAACCTAGGTCCATAATTACACCAAGGTAAGTAACCTGGTTAGTCCACTTAATATCCTTTCCAAATAATTGGAGCGGAGGAAGTGAATGTGTAGGGTATCGGTGTAATCTGCGCTTAGTAAAAATAGTAGCTTTAGATGTATTATTGTCGATCTTGATGCGCCATTTTTCCAGTCATGGTTGAATGGTAGTGAGTGTGGTTTGTAGTCTGCTGTGTATAGTTGTGGTTCTACTGGCTTGTGTTGTGAAGGAAGTGTCGTCAGCGTATAAATATAAGGATGTATTGAAACTTTGTGTATGTCGATATTAATATTAAATAAAACGGGTCCTATTAGGATACCTTATGATACATCAGCAAGGATTGGGCGTACGGTGGATTTGGAGTAATTGACTTGAGAATAGGTCAAGGTAATTGGCTATAAGTTTGGTGATTGTGTCGGGTATATTGATGTTAATAAATCTGCGGAGTAGGTCAGAATATCATACTCCATCAAAGGCGCGCTCAAAGTCTAGTAAAACAGCACCTGTTGATCGATTGGTATTAAATCCGTAGGTGATAATTTCTGGTTTCCTTAAGAGTTGTAATGTAACAGAGTGTTTGGCTCGAAAGTCAAACTGTTCATTGATGAGTATATTATGTTTGATAAGAAATGCATTGAGCCGTTTAAGTACTACTTTCTCGAAAACTTTACTAATGGTGTTTAATAGACTAATTGGTCGATAGTTATTTGGTTTAGTAATGTCGTTTAGGAAAACGTTTTCCAATTGTCAGGATATATTCCGTTATTTATTATAACATTGTATATTTCTGCAAATTTATGCATTACAGGAAGTGGAAGGTGCTTGAGTGCTGTATTGCGGATATCGTCAGGACCGGGAGCTTTCTTGTCAGGAAGGTGGTCAATGATCCATTTGACTTCTGCAGTGCAGGTTTTACGTATTTTGCTATGTGTAGGTGAAGTGCATATATTGCGTGTTAAAAACTCAGTTTCAGTGGTGAATTGTGGATTGGAGGGTATAACGTGTGGAGTTCTGGAAAGCATCGGCTTTACTATTGTCAGAAGTAGCTATGCGTTGATTAGTGTAGTGGAGGTATGTTAAGTTTGTCTCAAGTGAGGCACCTAGATGTGCGTCATACGTATGAGTGATTCGGAAGGATTCGGTTCTCTAATGTGGTATTCCATTGCTGGAATAAATGATCGGTTAAATTTTGACGTAATAGTGAATTAAGATATTGGAATTCATCGCGATCGCGAAGGTAGCGAGATTGCTGCCATCTGCGGCGAGCTTTATTGCGTTCAGAAATAAGAGGATTTAACTATCTCTTAAAGATTGAGATATTCCCCTTACACCTACAATAAAATTAGCAATAACATAGTTTCTGCAAATGTTTATCTCGATTAACATGAAATAGATGGAGAATAAGCGTGGTAAGAATGCTTGTAGAAGATTAGAGAAGGACATGTGTCTGTAACACATCAGCCTTTTTTATTGCTGCATTAAAAGAAATAATGATACAATAAAATGGTAAAATAGGGCTTTCAGGATCTAAAATCTTAAAATAGGTAGCAAATAGGCGTTTTAGGCAGCACAAAACCTCTCATGTTTTAAATAACACATGAAGATGTTTAACTAGCTTCAGCTTATTGTACACATAAAATATAACTATTTAGTCTTAAATCCGAGGTCTATTTATCGTGTAAACTTATTTTCCATTGGCATTAAATAGTGTTTAATTCATTATAAAAGTTTTAGAATATCAAAGCTTGTGTATATGTGTCTAAGAATGCCTTAATAATGAAAAGACACTCCCTCAACATCGCGCCTGCTTTCGGAACTTCTAGAGAATACTTCACCTTCGCCTTTCAGCACACTATTAATTCATGGAGAACCCTCAGTCTCTACGTTGTTTATCACTGTGGATAGCTCTGTGAGCTTCCCTAAATATTTTAACTCTCACTTTGCTAAGATTAAAGAATACGTTTAAAGTGTGGGTCTACTTTGTGAAGTTACCGCTAAACTTGTACACCAGTTGGCTAGCACAGAACGAAGATCCTACGCGTCGTTTCAATGTATTACCACTTCGTATCACGTCCGTTTTTTTCTATTCATTTCATTCTTATTACAGAAAGTTATATCTCAGTCCTTGTTTTAATTAGGTAAAACGACGGTGATACACATTATTTATTAAAATAAAAGGTGTGATGTGTTACATTCATATGACCTTCACTACCCTCTGTTTATTATTAGCGGATACACAAGTTATGCTCACGAAACTTTATTTTCCAATTTACTTAATTTTAACCTTTCCAGAAATAGCTGCATTTCACATTTCGTTACAGATACAAAGCGAATAGCAATAGTCAAATGTTTTAGAACAGGACGCTATACGCTGGCCTTAAAATTCCATACTCTTCCGATATCGACAGAAAGAACTGAAAAGCGACAAGACTTTCAAAGAATGGTTAACTATTGAAGAGTTCGAATAATGGATATTTCGAAATGGCTAATGCTAAAAAAGTCGTTTGAAAAAGATTTTGTTTTAAAGATATCTCTATATATTTCATGCGGTGCGTTTTCGTCTATCGTTTAGCGTTTACCAATTATACAAGAAGTAAATGATAAGCTTCATTACTTTATTCCTTCCGAATAAAGTTAACTTCACAGAAAATTTAAGATATGCATTCTTTTAATCATGCAAGCATCTTTAATATATGACATTTTAATAAACATCTTTAGAGCCATTTTTAAAAAATAAAAAATTTCCAAACATGTTCTATGTGAAGGGTAGATTTCAATAAAATTCTCCTTAATTTAATACAAATTAATTACAGAGTAAACATAAATGATAAACTATAAATTACTACAAGAAGTGGTAGATCTATTAGGACAAAAAGTTATGCCAGATAATTATTCTTTAATAACTCTAATCATTTTCCAAGAATTTCTTAATGTGCGTATAAATGTTTCCACAATTTATATCTAACGTATCTCATAACCTTAAGCATACATTCCTTTATTTCTCATGAGTTCATCCCCGGCATAACATCGGCTAGCTTTTTTTTAATTTTAATAGTGGCACTCAAAGCTATGCATGCGTTACTCCGATCTTTGTTCTTTTCTTTTCCCTTCCTTCTGTCTTTCTCTGTTTTATTGTGCACGTTAAAATTATTTTTAGTATATGAATACAAATTTTTCATTTTATCGTATACAATATAAAATAAATTATAAAAACTGATTAAATGCATACCTTAATGTTCATTAAAATTAATAGAGAAAAATATCACTAATCACACAATTAATCATTTCGAGTGCAGATAAGCTCTTGACAAGTGCTATACCTCCTTAAATATACAACACAGACATTCTATGTATAATAAACCTTAACAAAAAACGTTTAATAACTTTCATTATGACAAACGATTTGCAAATAGCGAAATCAAGCAGTACAGAAGGACTTCTCATATATTTTGGTAAATGAAGGACCAGAGCAAATTTACAAGTTCAAATAGCATAGAATAAGCTATGCACATAATGCACATTAAACATCATAGAAACATACGTTAATCTTTAAATACCATTTGAAGATTTTACCTATTAACAAGCGCAAGCGCAGATAGAAAACATAAAATTCTAACATGATACGATAAATTTTGGCGATTCGACGGAGGCCGAAACCATAAGGACGACAATGCTTCAGCACATAGGTTAATTAAAATACCATGACATGTTCAGGAGAACAATACGTCTATATGTTAAATCTTTAATTTCAAAGTCATTTGAGGACCTACAACAATCCATATAGGCAACCAACTACAGTATAAAACAAAGCTGTTTTGATAATAACACAAGAGGAAGAAGAAGAGGAAGAGTAAGTGAGAGCTGCTGCTTCAGATCTTGTGCAGCGTGATGTCTAGACATTTGTGATTAGCATGAATCATAGGTCACATAACTTTCTCTTGGCAATTTACTTTATAAAGCTCACAGGTTTTATAAAAAGATATTCTTCTATCTCCCTTAAGCTTATCATTACATATGTTTGTTTAGAAAGCTTTAAATAAGCCAATATGAACTTGGTAATTTGCATGAATGAAAATAGCGTTTATCTGTTTATATTCCAAATCTTTAATCCAAAAGGAGGAGGAATGACACTATACTTTCTGCAGCACGTACCCGCAGTGATCAATAGAGGTAATATTGCATAGCACCCAAAAATTCGATGTTGGCATTTCATCAGAAATACATGTTATAAGGCTCCCCAAAATCCAAAAATGCATTTTTAGAAAAAGGTCCGTGTGTGTCTATGACTGTGCACAACATAATTCAAAAAGGGAAACCCCGATAAATACCAAATTTGGTATTTATGTTCGGTATCTTCCAAAGATGGGATACGCAAAACTAACCTTTATATGGAAGGTTCACACAACGTTTGATTTTCTCAAAAATGGTTCTAACGATTTTACATTCACATGGCTTTCTCTACCTTCTATCCTTGAGTAGTGGGCATACACATTTAATTACGAAAGATTATTTTTCCATCTAGTTAATTTCAGTGGACAAAAACCTTTGTAGAAATAGCTAAAGTGCACATTGCATTGTAGATGCCAACGAGACAGCATAATCAAATGTTTAAGAATAGGACGTTATACGCTGTTCTTAAAATCCCATACTGTTTCCATGCATCCCGAAAACCACTAAAATCACTTTAAAAATGCTGAAAGCATTGAACAATACGAAGTATTAATATCGGATATCTCGAGAATAGTTTATGCTACAAAAAATTGTCTGAAATAAATTATGTACTTTAAAGATATCTAAGTTGTTTCTGTAGTACGTTTTCTTTTATCGCCCAACGTTTACCATTTATACAAGATTATATAAAATTCCCTTAGAATGAACAGGAGTTCACATTTCATTCTAAAAAAAATTAAGATATACGTTTTATTTTTAGTGCAACTGACTTTATATATGGCATTTTAATCAAAATCGTTAAGAGATATTTTTCAGAAAATCCAAAATTTCGAAAAATCTTTCATGTAAAACAGGGGATTTGGGGAAAGCGGATTTTCTTGAAAACCTTCGTGTCACATTTTTGAAGACACCGAACGTTAAATACATAGTTTGGAATTTATACGACTTTTCGTTTTTGAGTAATGTTGCTAAAAGAGACACACATAGACACACACCCACTGATTTCTAAAAATACTTTTTTATTCAGGGGGTCTCAGAATACGCATTACCGGCGAAATCTTGATACCAAATGTTAGAGAAGGTAATAACACATTACATGTCAAATACAATTCACTTCTGGGAATAGCCTGTGAAGTTCTCCTCATTTGGAAGGAATTTCCTAAAATTTAACGGGTAAATCATAAGATATGGACAAAAAACGCACTGGATGAAAATATAGAGCTCTTTAGCATACACCATTTATGTCGACTAACTTCTTTGTGGCATTAGCCATTTCCAACATACCCGATGTTATTGGTTTAATTTTTTCAATACTTCGTCGTTATTTTTAATGTACCGTTGCTCTTCAGTTGTTTCTCGCGATGTCATCGAAAGTGTATGGAATTTCAAGACCAGTACATGGCAACTCACTTTTAAACATACGACTATCAATTTAATTTCCTCAATACCACTTGTACCTGTAACAGAATGTGAGGTGAAACCATTTCTACAAAGGTTCATCACGTTGAATTTGAAGTAGAGAGAAAAATAAGCTTTCGTATTCATATTTGTAGAAGGTACATAAAAATATATTGTAGTAGTAGAGAAAGCCTTGTGAATGTAAAAAATCAGATTTATAAAACAGATGTCACGCCACATATACGTAACTGCAAATACTGCGTATAGTTGGCCATAGTTAAAATATATGTTCAAGTATTTTGGTCTAGCTTTTGTGCTGATTTTATATTCCAATATATGTAAAATTGGACACGTTTGGTGCACTAAACGATTTTATTATTTTGTGTGCAAAAATATTTCATTAGCAAGGTGTAGAGATTTACTGGTACTTCATTATTTCACCTATGAAATTATGTACTATTTTTTACAAGAGTAAATGGTCAGCTTCAGTGAGACCTGCGCGAAGGGTCACCTAACTCTCAGGTATTCCTGCACAGATGTTATGAGAATGAAACCTCTCTTATGCAGAGTTGTATGATCAAGGCAGCCATCAGCTCACCTCGCAGTTTTGAAAAGCCGTATTTCAGCAATCACTAAAGGGTAAATATTGGAAATTCGACTTCAGTACACCTGTGGAAAATATGTTATTGTATTTCGATTAAAAGTAGTGGACCAGAAGTAAAAACGATTCCAGTGTTGGATGCTTTGCTTAAAAATGTAAGCAATACAACGTAATCTGTGCTTAGGATAGCTGAACTCGTTAAAGCGTGTTACTACCGATCAACAGAATTGAGAAACGTGGAGCGAGTCCCGTGTAACATGTATGGCTTTCTTTTCCTTTTGTTGTTGTTGTTTTATGGAGAACATCATTATTTTACAACCTGTGCCAAATATAAAATTATACAAATTAATGTAACTCTTTCTGGTAAAGGTCCTCCTTGAGAGGAGTAAATTACATGGTTATTTTTATTTCGCATAATGTTGTAATTTTGCCCGCCGACTTAGGAACGCTTCAATGCGATTGCAATTTTACAATTGAATAATTTATAAAATATGATTTGCAATTGCTGCAAACAATACAGACTCAATTCTTAATCATTCCTTCCAAAATTAGTAATCTTTTACTTTAAATACCCGCATTCAAAGGTACCTCGCTATAAGTTTCGAAGACTATTACCATGTTAGAATTTACTTAGGTAATGCACTGTTAATATTTACATTAGCTTACAATGGATATAAGGAAGCGTTATAACTTCATGTTAGATCTCGACTAGCACGAAAATTAGAATGTTTGGGGCACAAGAAACGAAAATGATTATTTTAGAGGTAATGGGTGAACTCGGCATAATTACATTACTTTATACTTAATTATGCAGTAATACGACACAAATAGCATGCTATTCAGAATAAGACCTAAAGTATCGAAAGAAAGTAAGTTCAATAGCTTAAATATCATAGGAAAGCATTTAATGACAAAAATACGATAAAATGGTCATAAAAGTGCATTGTTACAAGAAGCACTATACACTGTTGCCGTGTCCCCATTAACATAGTTTCTAGCAGTGTATCTATCCTGATACGCTATTCCTGATAAAGGAATCTTAATGAATTAAACCGTTTGTAGCTAGAAACGTTGCCATTTTGTTTATTTTCAAGCACTATACACTCTTGCCGTGTCCCCATTAACATAGTTTCTAGCAGTGTATCTATCCTGATACGCTATTCCTGATAAAGGAATCTAAATGAATTAAACCGTTTGTAGCTAGAAACGTTGCCATTTTGTTTATTTTCAAGCACTATACACTCTTGCCGTGTCCCCATTAACATAGTTTCTAGAAGTGTGTCTATCCTGATACGCTATTCCTGATAAAGGAATCTAAATGAATTAAACCGTTTGTAGCTAGAAACGTTGCCATTTTGTTTATTTTCAAGCACTATACACTGTTGCCGTGTCCCCATTAACATAGTTTCTAGCAGTGTATCTATCCTGATACGCTATTCCTGATAAAGGAATCTAAATGAATTAAAGCGTTTGTAGCTAGAAACGTTGCCATTTTGTTTATTTTCAAGCACTATACACTGTTGCCGTGTCCCCATTAACATAGTTTCTAGCAGTGTATCTATCCTGATACGCTATTCCTGATAAAGGAATCTAAATGAATTAAACCGTTTGTAGCTAGAAACGTTGCCATTTTGTTTATTTTCAAGCACTATACACTGTTGCCGCGTCCCCATTAACATAGTTTCTAGCAGTGTATCTATCCTGATACGCTATTCCTGATAAAGGAATCTAAATGAATTAAACCGTTTGTAGCTAGAAACGTTGCCATTTTGTTTATTTTCAAGCACTATACACTGTTGCCGTGTCCCCATTAACATAGTTTCTAGAAGTGTGTCTATCCTGATACGCTATTCCTGATAAAGGAATCTAAATGAATTAAACCGTTTGTAGCTAGAAACGTTGCCATTTTGTTTATTTTCAAGCACTATACACTGTAGCCATGTCCCCATTAACATAGTTTCTAGAAGTGTGTCTATCCTGATACGCTATTCCTGATAAAGGAGTCTAAATGAATTAAACCGTTTGTAGCTAGAAACGTTGCCATTTTGTTTAATTTCAAGCACTATACACTGTTGCCGTGTGCCCATTAACATAGTTTCTAGAAGTGTGTCTATCCTGATACGCTATTCCTGATAAAGGAATCTAAATGAATTAAACCGTTTGTAGCTAGAAACGTTGCCATTTTGTTTATTTTCAAGCACTATACACTGTTGCCGTGTCCCCATTAACATAGTTTCTAGCAGTGTATCTATCCTGATACGCTATTCCTGATAAAGGAATCTAAATGAATTAAAGCGTTTGTAGCTAGAAACGTTGCCATTTTGTTTATTTTCAAGCACTATACACTGTTGCCGTGTCCCCATAAACATAGTTTCTAGCAGTGTATCTATCCTGATACGCTATTCCTGATAAAGGAATCTAAATGAATTAAACCGTTTGTAGCTAGAAACGTTGCCATTTTGTTTATTTTCAAGCACTATACACTGTTGCCGCGTCCCCATTAACATAGTTTCTAGCAGTGTATCTATCCTGATACGCTATTCCTGATAAAGGAATCTAAATGAATTAAACCGTTTGTAGCTAGAAACGTTGCCATTTTGTTTATTTTCAAGCACTATACACTGTTGCCGTGTCCCCATTAACATAGTTTCTAGAAGTGTGTCTATCCTGATACGCTATTCCTCATAAAGGAATCTAAATGAATTAAACCGTTTGTTAATACGCAAGCGGGAGGCGAGGGTGGAACCACCAACAACTGGCACTTTTGGGTTGTATGGATAGCGATGCAGCGAACAGACTTAGTAGCAAATTTCATTGCAAGGCGGAAAGTACGTAGCATCCTGAGAAATGGTTTAGATATTTTGCTTTTGTTTCTAGATATTCGTTTACACTTATTTAGCGGATAAAAAGAGAACGTTATCTAGAACAGACGTGAGCATCACAGTGTTCAGTTTGAGGTCAAAGTTCTTTTAGTTGCTTTTTTAAAGGACAGACAAATGAAGATAAAATAATTAAAACGATATAATAATTCTTATTCGTTCCCGTAGATAGGCATTTGAAAATAGTTTCCTTCAGATTCACCTTCGTACATGACGGAGTATTGAATACTAAATACGTGGTAATTCACAGGCACCATTGATGTCATAAGCTTAAAATACGATATGCTTAATAAGTATTATAGTTCAATAATATTAACTTCATAATCAAATCCTCCACCCAGGTGTAACAGTAATATTTCTGCTTTGGAAACTGCAGGTCAAAATGGAATCATGTTGGCAATGAATCGGTAACTTTGTCTTTTTTCAGGGTTTAGATTATGGCTCAATTTATTCATTTGTTTAGAGCACCCATAATCAGCCATTCTTCTTGTTGTGCCTGAGTTGTTACTGGATATACTTACTTATCAAAACAAAGGATCGTTGGTATTATTATATCTAGTTAAGGATAGTTAAGGAATAAATTAAGAGACTATGGCAGTCTCGAGTGATAAATCATGACCAATACAAGTCTTTTTTTAGCTCTTAATATTTCGGCTGGTCTAAAATTTAAGGATCATCTGAAAAATGGTAGAGCACTTGCATTAAGACTATTTCCTTTAACTTTCAGGAGTTTTAATGAAAATAGTCCTAAAAAGTGTGATGCTTTTAAAGCACCTAATGCAAGTCCATATTGCGGGTATGTAAATGAAATTAAAGCCATTATTGGTGCTCCCTGTTTACAAGATGTTAATAAAACAAAAGTATATGGTGTCATAGCCACTGTTTTTAGACAGAAGACCAAAAGCAAATTAAGTACTTACATTAAACAACCTTTAGGCGCTTGAAATATATAACGCTGCAGACAGTATGTATTCTGGGTAGATAAATATAACGTAACTATTGATATTCCTTGTTTTCAATGTGAAAATTTTAGACAGAACTGGAGGTCTTAAAAGATAAAAAAATCGGCTGCAATTGAAGCCATGTAAGAATAACTGTAAATATGAACAATTAAACACGCAAGGGCTACTTACAATATTGTCGTATGCCTCTCTTTAAATTACTTTAAAAGGGCAGATGGGAGCTACTCGCTTGCAAGAGGTACGGGCAAATTAAACAAGAACTTCACATGCGAGGCTACGACGAGGGACGCAGATAAAGAAAGTACCAAAAATATTATTAATCACTGGCAAACAGGGACGCTACATGGCTTGGAAGGAAGAAAGGAACTCTACACTATCATAATTAATGTAAAAAGAGAATAGATGGATGGTTATTTATTATATGAAAATGGATTTCTTACCCCATGTGTCTGCCGGGCGAGGACGCCATGCTTGCCTTTGCACGGAGATGGCAGTTCAACGACTTTGCTACTTGCAGGTTGCCCACTGACTTACCCCTACTCACAGACAAACTGCCGTCTCTAACCTCGGTGCCCAGAGAGTAGTGTATCCTAATATCTGTGCATACGCCACATCTCCCCCTGGCCACCGAGATCGACGCCCTCGTCGACACAAGGCAAACCAATAGAAACAATAAAAATATTATTAATCACTGGCAAACAGGGACGCTACATGGCTTGGAAGGAAGAAAGGAACTCTACACTATCATAATTAATATAAAAAGAGAATAGATGGATGGTTATTTATTATATGAAAATGGATTTCTTACCCCATGTGTCTGCCGGGCGAGGACGCCATGCTTGCCTTTGCACGGAGATGGCAGTTCAACGACTTTGCTACTTGCAGGTTGCCCACTGACTCTCAAAACAACGCTAACACACAAGCGTCACTGACGCTATCCCCTCCCTAATACTTAGTTCCCCTGACTTACCCCTACTCACAGACAAACTGCCGTCTCTAACCTCGGTGCCCAGAGAGTAGTGTATCCTAATATCTGTGCATACGCCACATCATTATTCAGCATTTGAAGCAGAAACAGAAAACTAAGTATCAACTTAAATTAAGGATCATAATGCACAGTGAAATAAGACAGATTCATACCCAGTGTAATTAGCGCCATTATCAATTATGTATTGCAGCCTTTCTTGCATGTTCGAAACGAGCCTTGAACACTGACGAGAACCAATGTTGCACATTCCCAAGGCATGGGCTTCTGGAGCACCCTGTCTTCTCGGCGCATCTCCCACTTCATGAACGCCCACTTGTGCTCAATGGCGTTCAAATCAGGAGATTTTGGGGGCCAGTTGATGCACACAACTTCTGAGATCTTATTAGCCAGTTTTTGGTGAAATTGAATTGCGCACAGCACTGTTGTCGTGCATAAATAAATATTCCCCTATTCCGGGAAATTATCCCGTAGAGCTGGCATCAGGGTGTTCCGGAGAATGTCAATATAAATGCCAGTGGTCATTCTCTCGTTCACCGTAATCAGTTGTCCTGGTTCAGATGCTGATATTCTTCCTGAGCGATTTCCACCCACATGTCTGGGATCGTATCTTATGCCGCGTGGACTATCTTGCTGGTCAGAGATAAACACCTTCTTGTCCGACCAGATCGTTAGATCCCAGTAAGCCTAGATACCTGGCTGTTTCTTTGGGCCCACTCCAATCTTCTGGCTTTGCGAGCCTCACTAAGGATTGTCTTGGAGAGGACGACGAAATTCAAGGCCAGTCTTCTTTATTCTCTGCCGTATAGTATCATGAGAACATCCGTGATCAACAGCTTATCCAGCAAAGCGGATCTATGTGTAATAAGCTGCTCTGTCACCTCTGCCATCAGCTCCTCGTTCTGTACAGCGGTAATTGGCCGAGGACTTCCTGATCTTGGCAGAGACTGCCAAATTTAACGCCTTCCGCTTAATGCCAGTGAAGCCTTACGGTTAAGCAAAAGTTCTCTAGAGATCTGATCCTGGGAGAAATGTCCTATGATCTTGCCCCTCTTTGCTTCTGTCAGCTCTTGGCAACTACCTGGACGAGGCATATTGCGTCGTTTTGCAACGAATGTCTAGGAATGACAAAAAGAATCATTAAAAAGCGGAAGTGATATTTCATGCACACGCTTTTAACACCATCTTATTATGATAAAGAAGAGAAAACATAAGCGTTGTGTATAGTGTATAAATTTGAATCGAATGCCATTATTTTCAAATGCCCAATAAAAAGGACGTGTAAGATATATTCTATCGTTTTGGCGATTTCATCATTTGTCTATCGTTAATAAAAGCAACTAAAAGAACTTATATTCCACACTGAACACTGCGATACTCGTGTTTATTCTGTATAGTGTTCTATTTTATCACCTAAATAAATGTAAACAAATATCTAGAAACAAAAGCAAAATATTTAAATCGTTTTTCAGGGTGCTACGGACTTTCAGCCTTGAAATTGAATGTGTTGCTAAGTTAGCGACACAATAAGTCTTCATATCATATCAGTAGGTTATTTAGAAGAGATCGAGCACAGTTTTTTGGGCATATATGGGAAAGGATAGGGAAAACGAGGCTGGATGGGGCGGTTCAAGGAGGAAAATGGGTTTATATGGGAGAGATAGGGAATACGACGAGCGATACTATGCTAGACAGGGTTGAAGGAGGGAAATACGTTTATATGGAAGGAATGGTGGAGAGGTGTTAGGCTAGACAGAGGTCGAGGAGTAGAGTAGGGTTTATATGAAAGGTATAGGAAAACGAGGAGGGGTGTTAGGTTAGACAGAGATGAAGGGTACAGTATGTCTTTTATATGAGAGAGGTAGGGAGCAGGAGCAGGGGTGTTAGGCTAGACAGAGTTCGAGAAGTAGAGTATGGTTTATATGAAAGGTATAGGAAAACGAGGAGGGGTGTTAGGCTAGACAGAGTTGAAGGGTAGAGCATGTCTTGTATATGAGAGAGGTAGGGAACAGGAGCAGGGGTGTTAGGCTAGACAGAGGTCAAGAAGTAGAGTATGGTTTATATGAAAGGTATAGGAAAACGAGGAGGGGTGTTAGGCTAGACAGAGTTGAAGGGTAGAGCATGTCTTGTATATGAGAGAGGTAGGGGACAGGAGCAGGGGTGTTAGGCTAGGCAGAGGTCAAGAAGTAGAGTGTGGTTTATATGAATGGTATAGGAAAACGAGGAGGGGTGTTAGGCTAGACAGAGTTGAAGGGTAGAGCATGTCTTGTATATGAGAGAGGTAGGGGACAGGAGCAGGGGTGTTAGGCTAGGCAGAGGTCAAGAAGTAGAGTATGGTTTATATGAATGGTATAGGAAAACGAGGTGGACTGTTAGGCTAGACAGAGTTGAAGGGTAGAGTATGTCCTTTATATGAGAGAGGTTGGGAACAGGAGGAGGGGTGTTAGGTTAGGAGAATTGAGTATGTGTTTATAAGGAGAGACGAGAAAACGGAGAGAGATCCTATGCTAGGATAGACAAGTGTTAAAGTTAGGTTAGATAGGAAACCAAGGAGTGATACTCAGCTAGAGGGGGCAGGAGGAATGGGCTTTATGAGAGGTAGGGGATACGGGGAGTGGTGTTAGGCTAGACAGAGGTTGAGAGTAGAGTATGCGTTTATATGTATGAGAAGTATAGGAACAGGAAGAGGGGTCTTAGGCTAGACAGAGGTTGAGGAGTAGAGTATAGTTTATATGAGAGGTATAGGAAAACGAGGAGAGGTGTAGGCTAGACAGAGGTCGAAAATAGAGTATGGTTTATATGAGAGGTATAGGAAAACGAGGAAAGGAGTTAGACTAGACAGAGGTCGAGGAGAAGAGTATGGTTTATATGAGAGTCATAGGAAAACGAGAGAGGTGTTAGGCAAGACAGAGCTAGAGGAGAAGAGTATGGGTTATATGAGAGGTATAGGAACAGGAGGAGAGGTGTTAGGCTAGACAGATACTAAAGGAGTAGCAATATGGGTTTATATACAGGAGAGATAGGGAATAGGAGGTGCTAGACCTTGAAAGCGACTTTAGACGTGACCTTCATGGAAAACTGTTTCATGACAATGTTCTAGACATGTCCATCACGTAACCCATTCAGGGAAAAGCTGACCAGCAAAGGGAAAAAGGTGACCAGCAAAGGGAAAAAGGTGACCAGCAAAGGGAAAAAGGTGACCAGCAAAGGGAAAAACGTGACCATCAAAGGGAAAAACGTGACCAGCAAAGGGAAAAAGGCGACCAGCAAAGGGAAAAATGTGACCAGAAAAGGGAAAAATGTGACCAGCAAAGGGAAAAATGTGACCAGCAAAGGGAAAAAGGTGACCAGCAAGGGGAAAAAGGTGACCAGCAAACGGAAAAATGTGACCAGCAAAGGGAAAAAGGTGACCAGCAAAGGGAAAAACGTGACCAGCAAGGGGAAAAAGGTGACCAGCAAAGGGAAAAAGGTGACCAGCAAAGGGAAAAAGGTGACCAGCAAAGGGAAAAACGTGACCAGCAAAGGGAAAAACGTGACCAGCAATGGGGAAAAGGTGACCAGCAAAGGGAAAAAAGGTGACCAGTAAAGGGAAAAAGGTGACCAGCAAAGGGAAAAGGTGACCAGCAAAGGGAAAAAGGTGACCAGCTAAGGGAAAAAGGTGAGCAGCAAACGGAAAAAGGTGACCAGGAAAGGGAAAAAGGTGACCAGCAAAGGGAAAAAGGTGACCAGCAAAGGGAAAGAGGTGACCAGCAAGGGGAAAAAGGTGACCAGCAAAGGGAAAAAGGTGACCAGGAAAGGGAAAAAGGTGACCAGCAAAGGGAAAAAGGTGACCAGCAATGGGAAAAAAGGTGACCAGCAACGGGAAAAACGTGACCAGCAAAGGGAAAAAACGTGACCAGCAAAGGGAAAAAGGTGACCAGCAACGGGAAAAAGGTGACCAGCAAAGGGAAAAAGGTGACCAGCAAAGGGAAAAAGGTGACCAGCAAAGGGAAAGAGGTGACTAGCAAAGGGAAAAAGGTGACCAGCAAAGGGAAAAAGGTGACCAGCAAACGGAAAAAGGTGACCAGGGAAGGGAAAAAGGTGACCAGCAAAGGGAAAAAGGTGACCAGCAATGGGAAAAAAGGTGACCAGCAACGGGAAAAACGTGACCAGCAAAGGGAAAAACGTGACCAGCAAAGGGAAAAAGGTGATCAGCAACGGGAAAAAGGTGACCAGCAAAGGGAAAAAGGTGACCAGCAAAGGGAAAAAGGTGACCAGCAAAGGGAAAAACGTGACCAGCAAAGGGAAAAAGGTGACCAGCAAAGGGAAAAAGGTGACCAGCGAAGGGAAAAAGGTGACCAGCAAAGGGAAAAAGGTGACCAGCAATGGGAAAAAAGGTGACCAGCAACGGGAAAAACGTGACCAGCAAAGGGAAAAACGTGACCAGCAAAGGGAAAAAGGTGACCAGCAACGGGAAAAAGGTGACCAGCAAAGGGAAAAAGGTGACCAGCAAAGGGAAAAAGGTGACCAGCAAAGGGAAAAACGTGACCAGCAAAGGGAAAAAGGTGACCAGCAATGGGAAAAAGGTGACCAGCAAAGGGAAAAAAGGTGACCAGCAAACAGAAAAACGTGGCCTGCAAAGGGAAAAATGTGACCAGCAAAGGGAAAAAAGGTGACCGGCAACGGGAAAAACGTTTCCAGAAAAGGGATAAAGGTGACCAGCAATGGGAAAAAGGTGACCAGCATAGGGAAAAACGTGACCAGTAAAGGGAAAAATGTGATCAGTAAAGGGTAAAAGGTGAGCAGTAAAGGGAAAAAAGATGACTAGTAAAGGGAAATAGGCGAGCAGCAAAGGGAAAAAGGTGACCAGCAAAGGGAAAAAGGTGACCAGTAAAGGGTAAAAGGTGAGCAGTAAAGAGAAAAAGATGTCTAGTAAAGGGAAAAACGTGACCAGCAAAGGGAAAAAGGTGACCAGCAAAGGGAAAAAGGGTAGGGAAAAGTGACCCTCTTACGGGAAAAGCTAACCCACTCACACTAACAGGTAAGTAATTCAGCTAGTATTGCAAGAGGCTGACTGCATCATAGCAGTGTATGATTTCACAGGTAATTCAGTTAGTATCGTAGGTATTTAGGCTAATTCATCTAGTATCACAGGAGGATAGATTCCAGGGGTTGGGTATAGCATAGTTTCGTATTTCACAGGTAACTCAGCTAGTATCGTAGGTATTTAGCATAATTCAAGTGTGATAGGTGTATAGAGTAATTAAGCTAGCATTACAGGAGGGCAGGTTCCAGGAGTCGGTTATAATGTAGTTTCGTATTTCACAGATAGTTCAGGTAAGTATTTGGGTAATCAGTATAGTTTCACAGATACTCGTGATAATTTCGATCAGAGATTTGTATCACAGCTATTTAAGGTAAATGCAGGTGATTCAGGTTGTATCAATGAATGAAAAGAGATAGAACAATGGGATAAAAACTAATCAATTCTTTGGAATGTGCCGCGTCCTTGAGATATTAATCCGAGTTGTCCGGGATGCCTGGGTTCGAATCCCACGAGTAATTACAAATTCAACTTCTAATAACTCAGAGACTAATTAAGAAATAGACGCCAAAAAACTTTTATTACATTTATATCATTAGGTAGTTTCTTCTGAATGTACATTTGGATACCTGGTGTCCTGGGTTCGATCTTTAATTTTAAATCCTCATTATCTCGGAAACTAAGAGAGGTAGAGGGATGTACTAATGCATGTTTGATAGCTGTTATAATGTGTAATTAATACTGTATATAATTTACAATCAGTTGTCCCTAGTTCGAATCCCGATTTTTAAATGATTTCCTTAATTTTTCTCTGTATACTAGAATATATCACTTAGATTGATTGCGTAACTGCATACAACTCTTTTTAACATATAAAACTAATTTTATAAATAATTTTGTTTCTGGTGTTCTGGGTTCGAATACCGATAAAATGTAATTTAATTATAAATTTAATAACTCCTAAACTACTTACGATAAAGACGTCAAATAAACTTTATTACATTTATATCAATAGGTAGTTTCTTGCGGATCTATATTTGGAGATCTGGTGTCCTGAGTTCGATTCTTAATTTAAAATCTTCATTATCTCTGGAACTAAATGAGGTAGCGGAGTGGGCCAAAGCATGTTTGATAGGTTCTGTACTGGGTAATTAAATCTGTATATAATTGTCAATCAGTTGTGCTTGGTTCGATTCCCATCTTTTAATGAGTTCCCTAATTTTCCTCTGTACACTAGAATATATCACTTTGATTGATAGCGTAACTGCACACAGCTTTGTTTAACATGTCAAGCGAATATTATAAATTATTGTGTTCCTGGTGTTCTGGGTTCGAATACGATTTAATGAAATTTACTTGCAAATTTAATAACTCGTAATCTAATTTATATAGACACGTCAAGTAAACCGTAAACAGAGTACCTAGTTCCTAAATATCGTTATCATGACAAAAAGTACTTTAAAGTACTCAGATCGAATCCCGAAGGGGTGATTTCATATATCTTCAAGCCTATGAATCCTATCAGGTTCGAGTAAAGATTAAATGGTAGATGCTGATGCGAGGGAGCTAAATTACTAAAAATACATTTATTAAAACTATTACCGGGTTCGATTCTAGAAGCTTTGAATCTGTGAAACTCTGGAAAAAATGCTTTGCTCGTGATTGTAGTGAAATGTAATGGTCTTTCTAGAAGAAGATGGAAAGGAAGAATTGAAAAGGGAATGAAAACATGAAATAATGTAGTATATACACACATTTAACTGAACAAGGGAGAAAATCTTCTACGTTACCTTTTAAGCCTTTGAGATTGTGCTAGCTTCGGTGTAATGGGTGGTGGTAGGCTTTGAATGTAACATCTGACTGAATGAGCGTGTGGGAATACTTCTCTTGTTGATGTGACAGCATATACAGGTAGTTTCGAGACGAGTTTAAACGTGTTTGATACTGGCAGACATCCTGTCTCTGGGTGTGACGTCACAGACATCGAGCATCTTATAGAACTTAACGATCTACCTTTCCTGCCTGAGTGTATAAAACCATTGAAATCATATACAAAGAAACTGATACCTCGTCTTGGACCTCGAAAGAAGTATGTAGTACATTACATAGCTTTGAATCAAGCTCTTAATCATGGGTTACGACTAAAAAATCCATCGTGTGCTGCAATTCCAATAGTCACAGTGGTTAAAACCTTATGCGGAATTTAACAACAGGCTACTACAATAAGCTGTAAATGATTTCGAGAAGGACGTCTACAGCTCTTTAACAACGTCATGTTTGGAAAAACTATGGAGAATCTGCCTGATCGAATGGATATACGACTGGTGATAAATGAGAAGACCCTAGAGAAGCTGATCGCCAAGCCTACGTTTATTGATAGGTCGATATATGCTGCTGTTCTAGCTGTTGTATTTATGGCCTCTCGACAAGCCTGTATACATTGGTATGAGTGTGTTGGACATCTCCGAGACAATGTATCACCATCATTACGATGTGCTGTTATCATATTATGGAGCTTATGTATATGGATACTTATTCATTCATTCATCGTGTAACAACTGGAGATGTGTCCCATGACAAGTTACGTTTACTTGAGCATCTGGATACTGATGATTACCCTGTCAACTATATATGCTATTCAGCTCTAAACAAATTGCTTGGGAAATCTAAAGATGAGGCTAATGATAAAATCATCCAGCGCTTTGTCGGACTACGAGCTAAGATGTATGCCTTAGATATCCACGGCTCAATGGTAAAAAAGATTAAGGGTAAAAAACGTAGTGCTATTAAGCATTACATTACATTTGAGAGTTATACTGATTGTCCTAAAACCTGTGAAATCATGAGAACACCTATGAATCTTATCATGAAAGCACGCTGATACTACTGTGCAAATGAATAAAATTACATTGAATCCCTTTGATGATCTCTGCGAATCTACAATGTTAAAAAATTAATGTTTACTCATGTGCTGTGTATGCACATAGCAGACAAATGGTGAAGAAAGGAGAAGATGGAAGGGGAGGTGGTAACCATTGTCATTAGGAGCAAATACTAGTGTTAGTCTCAGGCCTATATAAAGGGAAGAGACGTCTACCCTTGCAATCCTTGTTTAATGAAGCAATGATTTAACTGATAAAGCTGTTACATTTGAACAAAAAATGGATTAGCTGCTGCTACATCTGTAATGTAACCGGTTGTTGTCTCTGCTATTATTGTATCAGATGTTGTTACAGCTGTAGGATGTGTTACATCTATTGTTGTACAGCTGCTGTATCTGCTACGATAGTAATTGTATTTGCTTTTGCTACAGCTATTGTGCTGATTGTGTCTAATGCTGCTACAGCTGCAGGATCTATTGCTGCTATCGTTGTAGCTGCTGTTGCTATAGATGCTGTATCTGATACTACATCTGTCGTATTTACTGTTGATGTTGTGATGACTGCTTTTGCTGCGGTAGGGCAATCTACAGCTGGAATATCATTGCTGTGATGCTTGCTATTGCTAAGCACTGCTAAATCTCTAGCTGCTGCAGTTGTTATGTAATGCGACGGCTACTGCTATTGTTATAGCAGATGCTGCTACAGCTGTGGGGTCTGTTACAGCTATTGTTGTACAGTCTCTGTATCTGCTACGATAGCTGCTGTATTTGCTTCTGCTATAGGTATTGTGCTGACTATGTCTAATGCTGTTACAGCTACCTGATCTGATACTATTATTGCTGTAGCTGATGTTACAGTGTTGTATCTACTACTTCAGCTCCGTATTTGATGTTACAGCTGGAGTGATGACTGCTGTTGCTGTGGTGGGTGAAGCTATAGCTGGAATATCTTTGCTGTGATGCTTGCTATTGCTAAGAGTGCTAAATCTTTCCTGCTACTGCTCCTACAGCTGTTATGTAACTGGTGTTTGTCGCTGCTGTTATTGTAGCAGATGTTGCTACATCTGTAAGATCTGTTACATCTATTGTCGTACAGCTGCTGTATCTGCTACGGTAGCTATTGTATTTGCTTCTGTTACAGCTATTGTCCAGGCTGCGGGTGATGTTTCTGTAGCTGCAGGATCTATTGCTGCTATCATTGTAGCTGCTGTACATATGGCCTCTTGTCAGATTGTATTCAACAAGTCTATATTCATTGGTATGAGTGTGTTGGACATCTCCAAGACATTAATGTATCACTATCATTACGACGTGTTGTTGCCTTATTATGGAGCTGAAAACCTGAAGCTTATGTATATGGACACTGATTCATTCATTCATCGTGTAACAACTGAAGATGTGTACCAGGACAAGCTACGTTTTCTTGAGCATCTCGATACAGCTGATTACCCTGTCAACCATATATGTTACTCTACTCAGAACAAGAAGGTATTGGGAAAATTTAAAGATAAGGCTAATAGCAAAATCATCCTACGCTTTGTTGGACTACGTCCTAAGATGTATGCCTTAGATATTCAAGGGTCAATGATAAGAAAGATTAAAGGTATAAAACGTAGCGCTATTAAGCAGTACATTTCGTTTGACAGCTATACAGACTGTCTTAAAACCAGTGAAATCATCAGAACGCTCATGAATCTAATCCTATCACGAAAGCATGCTGTTACCACAGTGCAAGTGAATAAAATTACATTGAATCCCTTTGGTGATAAAAGTATTATTGCTGAGGATGGAATAACTACCTATGCGTATGGACATTACAGTATTACAAACAGTACTTAATAGAATGTAACCCGAAGATGAAGATTTTCTCAGCGAGTCTACAATTTAAATAATTAAAGTTTACTCATGTGCTGTGTATGCAACTAGCAGACAAATGGTGAAGAAAGGGGAAGATGGAAGGGAAGGTGGTAACCCTGCCATTAGGAGCAAATACTAGTGTTAGTCTGAAGCCTAGATAAAGGGGAGAGGCACCTACAACGAACTTAAATAAAGGTATGTTGACGCAAAGCTTTTTAATTTGTGAACCATATGCAGTTTATCTCTCCAGTTTATAACTGTTTAACATATAATAAGTTTGTAAGATTTAGAAAAAAGTATATAAATTGTTGTAACGTTGGATGAGAAATGTTTATAATCTAATTACTCTCTATATTACCATGAGCACCTGTGATACCAGTTGAATTACCTGCTAAAATGACTTAAATACCTGTGATACTAGTCGAATCATGTGAAATTACCTTAACTAGCTCTGATACGAATTCCTGTTCTAAATTAGCATGATCACCTGTGGTACTATCTGGTTTGCCCCCAAATATCAATTATACTAGATGAATTACCTGTTAAAATGACTCAAATTCCATTGATACAACCTGAATCACCTGCATTTACCTTAATCAAATCTCTGATCGAAATTATCACGAGTATCTGTGAAACTATACTGATTACCCAAATACTTACCTGAACTATCTGTGAAATACGAAACTACATTATAACCGACTCCTGGAACCTGCCCTCCTGTAATGCTAGCTTAATTACTCTATACACCTATCACACTTGAATTATGCTAAATACCTACGATACTAGCTGAGTTACCTGTGAAATACGAAACTATGCTATACCCAACCCCTGGAATCTATCCTCCTGTGATACTAGATGAATTAGCCTAAATACCTACGATACTAACTGAATTACCTGTGAAATCATACACTGCTATGATGCAGTCAGCCTCTTGCAATACTAGCTGAATTACTTACCTGTTAGTGTGAGTGGGTTAGCTTTTCCCGTGAGAGGGTCACCTTTTCCCTACCCTTATTCCCTTTGCTGGTCACCTTTTTCCCTTTGCTGGTCACGTTTTTCCCTTTACTAGACATCTTT
The DNA here is from genome assembly GCA_030765065.1 of Deroplatys truncata. Lineage (NCBI taxonomy): Eukaryota > Metazoa > Arthropoda > Insecta > Mantodea > Mantidae > Deroplatys > Deroplatys truncata. The sequence goes on along the minus strand of CM060977.1, from coordinate 179,387,407 downwards.
TTCCCCTTTACTGCTCACCTTTTACCCTTTACTGGTCACCTTTTTCCCTTTGCTGGTCACCTTTTTCCCTTTGCTGCTCGCCTATTTCCCTTTACTAGTCATCCTTTTTCCCTTTACTGCTCACCTTTTACCCTTTACTGATCACATTTTTCCCTTTACTGGTCACGTTTTTCCCTATGCTGGTCACCTTTTTCCCATTGCTGGTCACCTTTATCCCTTTTCTGGAAACGTTTTTCCCATTGCCGGTCACCTTTTTTCCCTTTGCTGGTCACATTTTTCCCTTTGCAGGCCACGTTTTTCCCTTTGCTGGTCACCTTTTTTCCCTTTGCTGGTCACCTTTTTCCCATTGCTGGTCACCTTTATCCCTTTGCTGGTCACGTTTTTCCCTTTGCTGGTCACCTTTTTCCCTTTGCTGGTCACCTTTTTCCGTTTGCTGGTCACCTTTTTCCCGTTGCTGGTCACCTTTTTCCCTTTGCTGGTCACGTTTTTCCCTTTGCTGGTCACGTTTTTCCCGTTGCTGGTCACCTTTTTTCCCATTGCTGGTCACCTTTTTCCCTTTGCTGGTCACCTTTTTCCCTTTCCTGGTCACCTTTTTCCCTTTGCTGGTCAACTTTTTCCCTTTGCTGGTCACCTTTTTCCCCTTGCTGGTCACCTTTTTCCCTTTGCTGGTCACCTTTTTCCCTTTCCTGGTCACCTTTTTCCCTTTCCTGGTCACCTTTTTCCCTTTGCTGGTCAGCTTTTTCCTTAGCTGGTCACCTTTTTCCCTTTGCTGGTCACCTTTTTCCCTTTGCTGGTCACCTTTTTCCCTTTACTGGTCACCTTTTTTCCCTTTGCTGGGCACCTTTTTCCCATTGCTGGTCACGTTTTTCCCTTTGCTGGTCACGTTTTTCTCTTTGCTGGTCACCTTTTTCCCTTTACTGGTCACCTTTTTCCCTTTGCTGGTCACCTTTTTCCCCTTGCTGGTCACGTTTTTCCCTTTGCTGGTCACCTTTTTCCCTTTGCTGGTCACATTGTTCCCTTTGCTGGTCACCTTTTTCCCCTTGCTGGTCACCTTTTTCCCTTTGTTGGTCACATTTTTCCCTTTGCTGGTCACAATTTTCCCTTTGCTGGTCACATTTTTCCCTTTGCTGGTCACCTTTTTCCCTTTGCTGGTCACCTTTTTCCCTTTGCTGGTCACGTTTTTCCCTTTGCTGGTCACCTTTTTCCCTTTGCTGGTCACCTTTTTCCCTTTGCAGGTCACCTTTTTCCCTTTGGTGGTCACCTTTTTCCCTTTGCTGGTAACGTTTTTCCCTTTGCTGGTCACGTTTTTCCCTTAGCAGGTCACATTTTTCCCTTTGCTGGTCACCTTTTTCCCTTTACTGGTCATCTTTTTCCCTTTGCTGGTCACCTTTTCCCTTTGCTGGTCACGTTTTTCCCTTTGCTGGTCACCTTTTTCCCTTTGCTGGTCACCTTTTTCCCTTTGCTGGTCAGCTTTTCCCTGAATGGGTTACGTGAAGGACATGTCTAGAACATTGACATGAAACAGTTTTCCATGAAGTACACGTCTAAAGTCGCTTTCAAGGTCTAGCACCTCCTATTCCCTATCTCTCCTGTATATAAACCCATATTGCTACTCCTTTAGTATCTGTCTAGCCTAACACCTCTCCTCCTGTTCCTATACCTCTCATATAACGCATACTCTACTCCTCTAGCTCTGTCTTGCCTAACACCTCTCTCGTTTTCCTATGACTCTCATATAAACCATAGTCTTCTCCTCGATCTCTGTCTAGTCTAACTCCTTTCCTCGTTTTCCTATACCTCTCATATAAACCATACTCTATTTTCGACCTCTGTCTAGCCTACACCTCTCCTCGTTTTCCTATACCTCTCATATAAACTATACTCTACTCCTCAACCTCTGTCTAGCCTAAGACCCCTCTACCTGTTCCTATACTTCTCATACATATAAACGCATACTCTACTCTCAACCTCTGTCTAGCCTAACACCACTCCCCGTATCCCCTACCTCTCATAAAGCCCATTCCTCCTGCCCCCTCTAGCTGAGTATCACTCCTTGGTTTCCTATCTAACCTAACTTTAACACTTGTCTATCCTAGCATAGGATCTCTCTCCGTTTTCTCGTCTCTCCTTATAAACACATACTCAATTCTCCTAACCTAACACCCCTCCTCCTGTTCCCAACCTCTCTCATATAAAGGACATACTCTACCCTTCAACTCTGTCTAGCCTAACAGTCCACCTCGTTTTCCTATACCATTCATATAAACCATACTCTACTTCTTGACCTCTGCCTAGCCTAACACCCCTGCTCCTGTCCCCTACCTCTCTCATATACAAGACATGCTCTACCCTTCAACTCTGTCTAGCCTAACACCCCTCCTCGTTTTCCTATACCATTCATATAAACCATACTCTACTTCTTGACCTCTGCCTAGCCTAACACCCCTGCTCCTGTCCCCTACCTCTCTCATATACAAGACATGCTCTACCCTTCAACTCTGTCTAGCCTAACACCCCTCCTCGTTTTCCTATACCTTTCATATAAACCATACTCTACTTCTTGACCTCTGTCTAGCCTAACACCCCTGCTCCTGTTCGCTACCTCTCTCATATACAAGACATGCTCTACCCTTCAACTCTGTCTAGCCTAACACCCCTCCTCGTTTTGCTATACCTTTCATATAAACCATACTCTACTTCTCGAACTCTGTCTAGCCTAACACCCCTGCTCCTGCTCCCTACCTCTCTCATATAAAAGACATGCTGTACCCTTCAACTCTGTCTAACCTAACACCCCTCCTCGTTTTCCTATACCTTTCATATAAACCCTACTCTACTCCTCGACCTCTGTCTAGCCTAACACCTCTCCACTATTCCTTCCATATAAACGTATTTCCCTCCTTCAACCCTGTCTAGCATAGTATCGCTCGTCGTATTCCCTATCTCTCCCATATAAACCCATTTTCCTCCTTGAACCGCCCCATCCAGCCTCGTTTTCCCTATCCTTTCCCATATATGCCCAAAAAACTGTGCTCGATCTCTTCTAAATAACCTACTCATATCAATAGATCGCAAATTATCCAACGGAGGAACACCGAGATCGTTGCGTCACGATCCATAGAATTCAAAAGTGTGAGCTGTTTGTGCTTCAAATCTCGCCCCCTGCACGCTAAAAACGTGTTTAATTTATCTTGATTCTTTTATCAGGAATGGACAATCAGTATAAAGGAGACACATTTCTAGAAACTGAGTTAGTGGGGACATGCAATGTTGCTAGGTGCAAATGGTTGCTTCACGTTCAAGTAATTTATAACAGCTTTGTGTTCTGTTTAATACAGAGTGTTCGGAAACTGAGCGGTTACAAAATATGTTGGAAATGTCGTCCACGCGCTTAATTGTATTGGAAAACACTTTCTGCAGATATTTTCTGATATGCTTCTCACATACGCAGCTACTTCAAATTTTAAGTGATAAGGTGTGCGTGGTCGATTGCGATACCTTACAGTTTTCACTGTAAAGAAAACTGTCTGGTGGAATATGGTACGTCGCGAGAGGGAGCCCTAAGTATTTAGAGATGGCACGTGCTTCAAAAACCTCCTGCAGAAGTCGCATAATATTGTCAGCCGGGTGCGTAGTAACGCCATCTTGTTGAATCCTTGAGTAGTTAATTTCGTCTTCCTTAACTGCTATTGACATCTTGGATCATTGAATAATAGCGTTCACTGTACACGGTTTCTTCAAAGAATAAGGGACCAATAATGGGCCGTCTGGATATTGCTAACAACACTCATATTTTCTGATGATGCAATAACGTTTCATGCATTCTCCGTTGACTATAATTCTGCTTCTTGAGTGTTAACATCACTAGAGAGGTGGAATTAGGCCTCGTTCATATAGAAGAGGTGACATCAAGAATATCAACGATATTCCTTTCAATAAAAGATGCAAACCTTTCGCAGTAATGGATTCTGCATCTTTTAATTCTTGCACTGCTGTCACTTTATACGGGGATAATATAATTTTATTCCCTAATTGTTTTATGCGTGTTTGCAATACATTTTTGCTGTACCAACTTACGCAGTGATTTTGATGGGCACCGCCGCATAGTCAGAACTGTCCAACTTCTTTTTGTTCAACTTATGTGGTCTGCCATTCGTTCGGTATCTATCACTGAGCCTGTCTCCTTAAATTTCTACATAAGTCAACGAACTGCAGGTACAGCTTCTGCACTAAACGTGGTACTTATTGTCTTGTCGAAAGGCATATTCAACAAGAAAAATACTTTCCTCAATTGAAAGCAACATAATTTAAAAGTAATTGAACATCTAAGCATTTCACATATAATTTTCAATAGGTTTTGATAAACTGATGATTAAACTAACCGGTTAAATGTTGTGCAACAATGGAACTAAATAATAAATAATCACGCATGTATGAAAACTCAATTATGCCAACTGGTGCTAAGAATCTATGTAGAAAAAACCTAACTTATTCCTACTACATAATCTGCATCCGTAGTCTTAAGTGCGCTGCGACTTTCCGAACGCACTGTATATCACTAATTACTTTATATGCTGGCACTCAGCTGCACCTTTGTGAACATCAATACCGTCTTTTGCTATTAAATGCTTCCCTGTGATATGTAATGTATTAAATTATATTGATTTCGATACTTTTGAGCATGGTATTTGTGTCTTATTACTGCAAAATTAGTTATAAAGGAATGTAATCATGCGAGTTTACTCATTATCTCTAAAATAATTATTTTCGTTTCTTGTTCCTGATACAATTTAATTTCCTTGCTTGTCGAGACCTTACATGAAGAAGAGAAGAGAATGCTTTTTTATTCCATTGTAAGCTAATGTAAATATCAACTGTGCATTCCCAAAGTTAATTCTTTAACAGGTAATAATCTTCGAAATTTATACAGGCATAACCTAGAATGTGGTATATAAACTCAAGGATTATTAATTTTGGGAGGAATGATTGGAAATTGAGTTAGTCATATTCCCTGTTTTGTTTGCAGTAATTGCAATTCGTATTTTATAAAGCATGAGTTGTAAAGCTTCCATGGTATTGCAGCGTTCGTAAGACGGCCGGAAAAATCACAACTCTATGCTAAATAAAACTAACCATGTAATTTACTGCTCTGAAGGAGGAGCTTTACCAGAAAGAGGTGTCATTAATTTGTGTAATTTAACGTTTGGCACAGTTTTTATAAATAATGATGTTCCCTACAAAAAAAAACAAACAAACAAACAAAGAATGAAAAACAGAAAAGAACTGTTACATGGGATTCGCTCCACGTTTCGCCATCCCTGTTGATCAGCAGTAACACGTTTAAAAGGAGTTCGGCTATCCTAAGGCCAAAAACAATGTGTTGCTGATTAAGTGTTCGTTTGTAAGCCAAACACCGAACACTTCTGGTCCACTACTTGTAATCGAAACTCAATAACAACATATTTTGCACAGGTGTACTGAAGTCGAATTTGCAACATTTACCCGCTATTTTACAATGATTACTAAAATATTTATTTTCAAAACTGCGAGGTGAACCGATGGATGCTACCATCATACAACTCTGCACAGCAAGGGAAGAATATGACAAATTTTATTCTCATAAAACCATGCAAGAATGCTGGGGAATTAGAAAACCCTTTGCGCAAGTCTCTCTGAAGTTGACCATTGACTGTTGTGAAAAACAGTACCTTTGTTAGCAATTTGTTGATTTGTTTTATATGCTAAGCAGAATAAGATAAAACAAGTACACCAAAAACCGAAAGTAGGGTAGCTTAAACTATATATGTGTGTGTTTGGGGTGTATGTAAAATATCTAGTTTGTTAGTAATGTATTAAATAAAGTGAATTTGATAAATTGAAAATTAACCAATTGAGTTTTTGCCTTAGCAATAACATTCATAACCTTATGTCAAATTCACGAAAGGATAGTCAAACTACCTCACGTTCAATCTGTGGGCAATATTTTCGTTCAGTTAAAATTCATAATTATGTACAAACAAGGCTTATCCTTCTCAATACAGAGATAATGTAATACTTCATATAGAGATAAACTATGTATCTGACACAAGCGTCAAATATCAGCATCTATTAGTAAGATCAGTAATACCAAGCAAGGAACTGAAAATCCAAAATACAAATATCGTAAGCATGTTTAATACGATATTTGCAGTAGATATAGGTAACTAAGTGTCTGAAATAGATGTGGACAATTTTAGCAAATTTATGTCTCAGCCATCACTCCGTTAACACAGTATTTCTATCTTTAATTATATTAGAATATTTTAGTACGAGAGGACCAAATATTTAAAATAATTTTTGTGAAGGAAAAGAATATTCCCAAACATCCATCAGTCGAGTACTACCAAACCCGAAAATCAGCTTAATAGCAGGAAATAACAGCAGTTATAAAAAGTCCAGTGATCCTGTAAGAGCGACTAAAAGTCTGCGAGAAGGAAGAAAAGAAATATGTACATACCAGTAAGCACTGTTTGATGGAGCTGCACCCCCACTTGAAGGGGTTTAATTGTTGTTGTAATTGCACCGCGTATTGCGGGAGATATGTTTCTTGGAGTGTTCGCCCCACATACAATACAAACTTTCCGGTGGTCTTCGCTCCGCGTTTACTTTTACGGTGGCCTTCGCTCCACGTTTACCTTTTATTTTAATTTTTATTTATTTATATATTATATATGTATGCCTCGGCTTCGTCAGTAGAAATTTGCAGAACACGTATCCCTTAGCAGGGCTGGAACAAGGCTTACACACTTTATAATTGTATTGTACTGTTTTTATTAATCCTTCACAAGATTAAATAATAGTTCACTGATGTATCCTACTATAGAACTGTGAGAAGTTTGTTAATTACACTTTTTAATACGTAAACTTTATATTATTCTCCCCGCAATAAATTTTCATGTCTCACACTGAACCCGTACCAAACCGAAAACTGCTTGGGAACGCTATCTTGTAGCGTCTACATCCTGAATTTGTACATTTACTCTATTTCAAGTCTCTGATTGGCTAATCCTACTCCAATTGAATACCTTTATTCAACTTTTAGTTTTTCTAGTTTTTGATTGGCTATTTATAAACTGTATTAAATATTACATTATTATTCTTCCAAGAATGATTAGGAGCCTTTATTAAACTTTCTAATTTATTGTTGTCTCAAGGTTACCTTATTGTAAGCAACTTTCGGCTTTTATTTCGTAATTCTGTTTGCTACGGAAATCAGCTTGCTTCTATTCTCAAAGCTCCTACATTGTTAAACTACGTAATACGTTCGCATAACATTTTTATGCATGTACATAATAAACATAAACATAATACAATGACTGTAACATACACTTTATATATTATATTGCACACATATTGCTTTAAGGCGGGCTGTTATAAAATTTTATATGTATAATTATACTGATATCATTTAAGGTATAAAAATACTGCATCAAATTGCCCCCATTTAGAAGTATTTAAAAATTATATTCTTTTTGTTTTGTCTTTTAAATATTTAAATATTTTCTGAAAGTCTCCTGAACGAAAGACACATAACCTTTTTATTATAACACTTGCTATTTCTCACTGTCACTGTAACTAGTTCTGTAAATGCTAATCAAATGCATGATAATACAAGTGCTGAAAGAAGCGAATCACCTTTGTTAACTAATAATACAAGAGACGCTACTACTTTCTCCATAGCATCAGCCTCTCAAACACAAAACAATAATGATGACACACAAGTGCATGTAACAAATCAATTGTGAAACTATCATTCTGCGCTCAATGAATTACCTTTTCTTCACTAGTACTCAAAGTTTCAAAATTATTTCTAAGTTTATCTATTTCTTTACTACTCCCTTGTACTTTATCATTCATTTTCTCTATCATTGACATTACTTGTCCTTGACCTGTGTGTGCTCCTTTAATTGCATTTGCATTTGTTTTAGCCATTTCATGCATTTTACTTATTTCCCCTGTTAGATCAATTTGTATTTGCACAAGATCTGCATTTATGTTTTCCACCATTGTTTTTACTTCTTCACCCCGTTTGTCTAACTTATTACAAATACCCTGTTTATTATTAGTAAGTTTCAGTTCCATTTCAGTTAGATTTTTATCAATATGACTTGACAAGTTCTGTTCTAGCTGATTGCAACCTTTTACTTTTAAAGCTATATCATTCTGAAGTGCTTTAGAAGATTGTTCTATTTTGATTTCTAACCTCCTACTTTCAGCTTTACTTTCTTTCATACAATTTTGTATTTGCTTAGCTAGATTATTGTTTATACTAGTTAGCCTTGTATTTGTTTCAGTTAACTTATTACTTAACTCTTTTTTTAGCTCTGTATTAGTTTCAGTTAACTTATTACTTAACTCTGTACTAGTTTCATTTAGCTTATTATTAGTTTCAGTTAGCTTATTATTTAAATCTTTTATCAACTCTGTACTAATTTCAGTTAACTTATTACTTAATTACACTCTCATTTCAGATATTGATTTTAGAATGCACATAAAATTTTGTTGTGATAAGTTTTCCTGCTCTTGTTGACTAGATGTGTTAGGGATAGTGTTTCTTTCATTTGCTGTTCCCGGCACTAACATATATCAAGGTGATTGACCTTGCATACTATTTCTATCTCTTTCTATACTAACTGTGAATTTACAGATAACTGTTCTTCTATATTTAACCTATTTGTTTCCTCTCTCTGTGATTGTAAATTTACATTATAATCTGTAATGTCTTACCTAACCTCTCCTACCTCCATATTTCCATTGTATTCTGTTTCCGTTCTATTTTGTATATTTTCTTTTGTTATATGTGGTTTGGAATTGCTGAATTTTAGTTTTCCAGTTCTTAACAACATGAAATTATTTTAATAACAATATATTTTTGGTTACTATCTTGACAATTATATAAATATACAGTACTGGAATTTTCTGACCTTTTCTCTGGCTGTTAGTAAACCTTTACCTTCTGGTGTACCCTCGTAGATTCTAGTTGAATTGTTGACTGCGTGCCCCGTACTCCTTAAAGAATTGCATTTGCTGTCCTTGGGTGATGTTGTATTATGATTTTGAAGTTTTTTGAAGCTCTTGTAGTTTCGTCGATTTTGGCAGTTCTCTGATGTTCGTTGATGTCTTCTTTTCACCTATTCTTGCATATTCTTGCCCCACGTTGGGCGCCTAACTTAATGGAGTTGCAGCCCCACGTATGGGAGCCAAACTTGAAGGGTTTAATTGTTGCTGCGGTTGCACCACGTATTGCGGGAGATATGTTACTTGGAGTGTTCGCCCCACATACAATACAAACTTCTATTTATAAACTGTTTTAAATATTGCATTATTATTGTTTCAAGAATTATTAGTAGCCTTTATTAAACTTTATAATTTATTGTTGTCTCAAGGTTAACTTATTGTTAGCAACTTTCGGCTTTTACTTTGTAATTCTGTTTGCTACGGAGAGCAGCTTGCTTCTATTCTCGCAGCTCCTACATTGTAAAGCTACGAATACATTCACATAACATTATTATACGTGTGCATAATAAAAGTAAACATAATACAGTGACTGTAACATACACTTTATATATTATATTACATACATATTGCTTTAAGGCGGGCTGTTATTAAATGTTATATTATATAATTAGATTGATATCATTTAAGCTATAAAATACTGCCTCAGGTTTGATTTCTGCAAACAGAAGAAAAGTAGTTCTGACTGTTTTGAATAACGGACCTATAGCGGTCTATAATTCAAAAACAAAAAATTACCTGAAGGATTCTCCTCTAAGTTTTCACAGGCGAATTCTAATATTCCAAATCAGTATCGAGGGATAACAAAATTTAGGAGCAGCCTTAAATGAATTTATCTTATGGTCCTTTCATTACCGTACTGCAAGTAACGAAAGCAATGAATACCACTTCCTTATGAGAATTGTCAATAATCATTTAGTAGTTGAAGTATTGTCACATGTTCCCTCACGAATGCCATTAACAGGCGATGTTCTACATTTCTTTTGACAAGCAAGAATTATATTGATTTATAAAATGGTGATGAAAATGATGTAAACAATTGAGGCCTATATAAATCTGCTCAAACCTATGGAGAATATTCGAATGAGTACTGAAACCCAGACTATGTATTTGGGTTAATTTCCAGGTAAATCAGGAAGGCTTCTCTTCATACCCTGGAATTTACACAAATATTTTATATTAGACATCATTTTAAGAACTGTGAAAATAGGAAAAAATAATGCAACTCTTGTGTTTATTGATATAATAAAAGAATATGATAATATAGGTCACTCATAATTATCGATAACACACTAAGTCATCCCATATCACTCATCTTGGTGTTAGCTTTTGAGATCACATATTTTAGATCGGCAAAGAATTGAAATGATTTCAGAGATCAACTTCACATATTGCTCAACAGTCAGCTGTTAAAATCGAAACAGAAGTTCCAAGTAATAAATCAATTCATTTAGTCTCCTTTATATTTCCTCTACAGAACGCTAATACAACTAAACTACTCAAATCCTATCTATTAAGTATTAGTACAATCGTACTTAGACCTGTCAAAGAATTTTTTCATTTTCCCACTTGAACTCCAGATTGTATTCTATATTTTCTAAGAAAAATTATTATAGAAGGCAGAATGGAAAGCTCCACTTCAGGATTTGAATGTGTATCAACTACTTAAACGGGATGCTGATGTATATGTAATAAGAGCGGAAAGAAGGAAATGCATTTTAAGATTGGAATGGAGTAGCGAAGATATCAAATAACAATTACTGGACCTCAGCGATACAAAATTGAGAGGCACTCTAAAACAAAGTATATGATTTTAATGCCAAAGGAGGCATCTTCTAACAGGACTAGACCCCTGCTAGTAAATGGCTACGGAACTCGAGTGGAAAGAAGCTTTGAAGCTGAATATAACCTTGTTGTTTTAGGGCACTTCCTGGGCGTAGTCCTTTGCGGACACTGCAAGGAGACCGAAACCTTACGCCATGTTCTCGGCTCATACCCACGAGGCCTACATAGGAACGTCAGATATCATCGAATAAGAACTAGAATTGCAGCTCGGAAAGGATACGAAGTTCTCGATGAAATTCCATACATAGCTGATGGAGTTGGGAGCAAAAGAATTTACGTCATTGCTATTGATCGTAACAGCAACACCGTGTATAATCTGAACCCCACCATCAGGTTTGAGGTCAGTGCCAGTCAGCCAGAAGAAGCAGATCAAGAAAAAAGAGCAATTTACGAACCAGCCTTTGCTTTTTCAAAGAGAAATACAAAAAACTGAGCAATACGAGCGGTTGGACTACTGGTAGGTACATGGAAACCATCTCTAAATTATTGGTTGACTTCTTCAAAACAGTGGGAATACCAAAAAGCCGAATTAACTATTTTAGCTATTAAAGGCTATATTTCATGATTAGAAACAACGTTGTTATTCATGAGTATTTACAGGATCTACATTTAATATGTAAATTTTCAAATTTATTCCATTAGCTACTTTTGTATATTATCATTCTTTACGTCAGTTGCAATTCCTGATGTACTTAATAATTAGAAAGTATACTCCGTTACCACGGTAATACGCGATCACAGAAAATGTGTATACATACGTTAATATTATGCTATTGCTATAATTTGTCGCTCCTGGCAATCTAAATCGGTGGAAATTTCATAATAGTAAATGAAATAGTGAAAACCTTGCTAAAGGCTAATGGTACGCTTGACATATCCCCATACTTTGTTGTTGAAACATTTTGTCTCTCTATGGTTACCCCATTATTAAAACGCTTATCAAATGAAAAGGACTTCATTGGTTTTTTACAGCAAATACAAAATATCCCCTTTATTTGTTACTCTAAAGTCTTAATCATGGGATAGTTTAATAAAAATGGTTGTACCTGTTCTGGGAAAAATACAAAAGAAATAGAAAGTAATCGGGTACGTTACATTTATGTGAGTTTCTCTACCTACTATTGTTTCTTTTTATGTAGCTTCCAAAACTGTTCTTACGGTAGCTTATTTTTCCTCTACCTCATGTTAATTGAGGTAAACGTTTGCAGAAATGGTTTCGGATTTCGTTGAAGATAAAACGGGGATAAAGCAAACCGAACGTATAGTCAGATGTTTAAAAGCTGATTGTTACATGCTGGCCTTGAAATTACATACACTTTCCATATCATCACGAGAAACAGCTGAAACTCAGCGAGAAAAAGCACTTTTAAAAATGACAAAAGTATTGAAGAATTCCAACTAAAGCAACATATACTTCAGAAATGTCTAATGCCATTATCTTATTCGAAATAAACTGTGTATTTTAAAAAGTACCTTTAGTACATTATTGTCTGTCTCTTATGGCTACTTATTATACAAAATCGCTTCTAAATGCTTCACAAGTTGTTCCAAGAAAATTCCAGATATACATTTTATTTCACCTGTAAATATTTTAAACTTATGTTATTTAAATCAATGTCCTTAACGCTATTTTTAAGCAAATCAAAATTTCGAAAAAAAACTTCCATGTAATGGGTAGTTTGAGTTAGAGATTTCCTAGAAAACCTTCGTGTCGCATCTTTGGAAGATAACTGAACTTAAATACCTATTAGATATTTATGGACATTTCTAAAAATACCTTTTTGGATTCAGGGTCCTCAAAATCTGTATATCCGGTGAAATCTCGATATTGAATTTTTGAGTAGAACACAATCCTTCCTCTGCTTACTGTAACTACGTATTAGAGAAATCAATATATTGCAGCAAAGGTTATTCCATATGAGAAAATTTCGTTAAAAATCTTGGCCTTGCATTTTTAAGCTGCGGACTTCAGGATAAAAATCGGTGCCGAGTCCCCTCCGATAAGTAAGAGTAATAGGCGTTTTGTCAGTGGAATATCGATATGACATTTTGTACTAAAAACGCGTGTTCCCAGTAAAATGTCAATATTGAATTGTTTGGCGGAGCACAATACTTCCTTCTAACACCACGATGTTCAGGGGTAGTGAATGCATTAAAATTTCCATGAATACTTTATTGAATCGCCACAAAATGGCAATGGGTGGAAGAGGTTCATGAGATATTTTCATCATTTGCGCCCCTAAATAAGCATTTTCTACCACACTTGGTTATGAAGGAAGCAATCTCAACACATGCATATCATAATAAACCGACCTTATCTGCGGCTTCGTTGCTCTAGTACTTTTACAAGCTTATTAGCTTCTACATCATAAAAAAATCTTGGAATATAATGTGTGCCGGAGGGAACTCGGCACCGATCCAGTGAATGCGGATATTGTACCTATGCCCCTCAAGGAGGCGTCCTCGGAAGCGAGAGATGAGGTGAGAAGAGACACCGGGCGGCCGGAACCAGTTGTGACGGCTCAGAAATTGTAGAGTCCCTGCGGTTTCCAGGCGGAGACGTCCCTCCAGTCGGATAGCAAACCTGGGACTCCGCCCCGCATAGAGGGTCCAACACCCCTCAAGGGGCTGTCCATATACCGCGGCAACTAGCCGAGGGACGGAGGAAGATCCACATAGAGCACATCCTTTTTCCCAACCATGTCTCACTGGAACACCATCGCCGACACTTCCAATCCCGTCGTCCTCCGTGAACTAGTGGTACCGTGCTAGCCTCTAGTTCCCGAGGTTGCGGGTTCAAACCCGGCGGAGGGCGATGGATTTTTTCGGGCGTAAAAATCCTTAGCATGGCTTCCTTAAGAAAGCCGGTGGACTCGTGTCGTAGATTTACGGCACGTAAAAGAACCTCAAGCCTGATAAGAGGCCTTGAGCAAAATTACCGATCTTTCACGCCCAATATACAATGGCACGCTAAGTACCATAGTAGTTAAAGAGCGTCCATAAATAAAATTCAATTCAATTTTTACTTCCAATGCTGAAATAGACCTAACGTGGCGAAGGATGAAAGAAATGATTACTGGAACAATATGGTCGGGACAGGAAATTCGGAGGATGAGAGAAGCCACTCCAGCATTCGCCAGTCGACCTGGGAAAACCCTGAAACAACCCATGGGTCAGAGTAAGCGGTCGCAGGGGAATCGAACCCGGGACCTCCAGAATGCGAGTCGTACGCGTTACCGCGTCGTCCTGTTCAGCCCACTATAGGCTGCAACCCGAGGTCCGGAGTTCGAATCTAGTTTGCGGTAAGCTGCCTGAGTAGAACTACGCTATTTCTTTTCGGGTTATTCCCGATGAGTTATTAACAAATGTGTAAATAAGCTGACCTCAATAACTCATTTGAGAATATTTCTTCTATTCATAATCTTCGCAGCGAGTTCTTAAATGGATGTTAAGCAATAATTATTTATCGTAAAGTGAAATCTATTGAGTCATGGGAATCATTATGCAGCAACAAGAGTTAATAGTACAAATGTCGTATGAGAGTATGTAACCACGCTCAATACAATCTGAATGAATTACAAATTGCAGAGCAGCAGTAATGCAATAAACTTGGCCGTCACTTTAGCTAAGCATTGCCATTTATTACAGTACTTCCCTCCTGGCCAGATCTAGGTGTAAGGAACGCATGCAATTTACAAAGCGCTGAGGGCAAAGTTGTCGCCAGGACCGTTAAACAGCTGTGTCAGCCAGTGTCGGCTACAAAGTGGCCTGCATACAAACACACCTGCTTTGTTTACCGCCACACGCAAACTGTTATCACGAATCAATAGGCCATATACGTTATAGCGTATGTAGCCAAAATTGCTATATCTGCATTTCAAGAAGATTATGCATACGAGCTAATTAGGAAATTATCAGGAATGTGGTTACTTAATACACTTAATAATTTTAAGATGAACAGAAAAAATATACAGAAGCAGTAATTGAAAATGCTATACTTTATTTCACAATATTAAATATGATATTGATTAGAATACATTTCATATTCCCTAACGTAAGTTATGTTACGGCATTACAAATGATTCAAACTCTATAAAAATTAGCCTTTACTAGACAAACAAAGATGCTTTATTGAAACGATAGGGATATGATTTAGGATTCCAAAGAATGTCGTGCAACTTTAAAGGAGACTAAGTGTTTGGACGAGTTCGTGTCTCATGAGAATGCAATTTATTCACAAAAACAAACAGAGCTGACAAGTGAATAATTTGAAAATAATAATATTCTCTGAACACTGTAAAAACCATTGGAGTTGAACTTTTGTTGAACTAGTGAGGGAAATTGGAGCTGTTCTCCTAGAAATATATATCAGGTGGTCCATCATCCTAAAAAACAGAACTGTCATGGACATGCGCTTTACCTGTTCGCCTGATACAGTGCACGATGGGACTCGCCTGTTTTTCTCAGCCCAACTCGTTCGAAAAGTAGCAACGAATATACCGAACTGTGGTCGAGCTTCTGGTTCACATCCCACTCGTGGGAAATGGGTCGGGGTACTTACCCGTTCGGATATTCGATCGTTCGAGAGCTCACATGTTGCTCAGGATGTTGCTTTAGTGTTTTAAGGCAAAGTAATGACAATAGCCTATGCCATGTTACAGCGTTTTCGACTTTGTTTTATTACATTGTGATATGCAAATTCCATTTTCATGTTTTGTTTTATTATTAAACCTAAGCAAAATATATCTGAAAATATGTTTCAAAATAAATATTATAAAAGCTCCGTATACAATTTCATTCTGCATTTTTGTCACATAAAGAGAATAACTCAGTCATAGGTATAAACTAAGGTTACAAATTTTATTATCGTAATGCAACAAATTAAATAATGATTACTCTTTGAATTGGATAAATCGCACAACTACCATTAAAGTAAAGTAATTTATAGAAACCTGTAAGTAAATTCAGGTTAATTATTCAAAAGTTGTGCTTTGCATTAATGATATATACAGCTAGATCCACTACTGAAAAAGACATTTATTGTACTTAAAAGTTTCGTTTTCTTTTAATGAGATAAAAACTAACAAAGCTTAGAAAAACTCGGTAATGACAAATGAAGATATTTGAGAGCAAGTTGATGTTGTACAATATGAAATCCGATAAAACTAAAGCCCAAGACGGTTTTCTTAAAAGAGAGTTTAAAACAACACTTCACAGAAGATGCGAATATGTGTGACCTGGTTCTGGGTTTATTTCATATGTACATTATGGGGTTCATTTTCAAAATCTAAATGAGAAACTCAGATGAAAATACATGCAATATCTCGTATGCAATATGTCTATCTCGTATTCTTCGAGCTAAGGAGTCAATAACGTAAAATAGTAATTTATTTTCCTTTATTAATTTATGTTGCTGTGAATGAACACAGTCATCCACATTTTAGGGTAGAATAACATATAACACAGCAATCACTTAGTTTTGTTTTAGCAATTTACACTTCCAGCAAATACATGTTGCTGTAAATCAAAACAATGATCAACTTTTTCAGCTGAAGGAAACTATAACATAATAATAGCTTATAATAAAAAGAATAACTTATTTTTGTTTTAGAATTTTACGTTTCTAAGATATGAATGTTGCCGTAAATGAATTCCATTAGGTTATGGATCATAATATCTAATAATATACCATGCCAGATAGGGCAAGTATGGTTTCATAGGAGGAGCAAATTTAGTGTCTCAATAAAAAAGAGGTGGTAATTATCATAAAGAGATGAGTAATGTAATGTTTAGGGAATGGTTTACTGATCTCCTTCAGAGACTGGAAGAAGGATATGTGATAGTAATAGACAATGCTCAAAAAAAAATCCCAATACAAATTCCAGGAAAGCTGAAATTTTGTCGTGAGTTCTAAGCAAGAATATACCTCATACGGTAAGCGAAAACACACTAATTGTAAAACAGCCGAGTTAGCATAGTATTGCTTGTAATTCATTGTTAGTGCATACATTCATATACCAGATGTGACCGTTGACTGAGTATGTATTTAACAGTATCATAACTCTAATATCACGCGTTTTTTAGTTACGTAAAAGAAGCCTACAACGCTAATAAAGTAAATGGACTTTACCTTCCCCTTGGGTTTGTCACCTTGGGCTTTCGAACAGGTAATGAGCCATATACCCGTTCGGTGTACCAAAAGGAATAGCCTGAGAGAGGGACACCGCTCGGAATCCAGTGCAACTAGCTAGCAGGAACTCATTTGTGTTCGAAGGCGTGAATGGTGCAAAATAGTGACATAACTCGTTCAATGGACAGCTCTACTATAAAAGTCTCGCCTGCAATGGTTGTGAATGGTTTTCAAAGGGCATTCCTACTCCCGACACGAGTTTCCCATCGCTAGAGCGTGCTCTACTCAATGCCATCGTCCTAATGTAGACTCCTAAGGTTGATGTTCTTCACTTTGTGCTCACATTCGTAGTTCGGTACCTATTTGATATAGCAGCGTGACAGATGCTGTCAACAAACTGATAATAACTTGACTGCTCAGTAACGACGAATATAGACATCGTTTAAATCAATGGAGATACAGGTCGGATTGCGGCCGAATATCGTCAACGGTGTGTACAGGAATTTCCAAATAGACATCTGTCTTCTTTAGGCGTGCCGAACAGATGTGCCATTGGCAGCTAATGGTAAGCATAAGCCCATATCAAAATGTTAAAATTGTGCAGAATGTACTGCAGTACATTGAGCACAACCCTTCGCATGTTAACCAGAACTTGAATTATGGTAATAATAATAGTAATAATAAGAATAACAAGTGTTTCTTAGGGTAAAGAAGAGCTGTAGTGGCTCTAGGAGTAACACGAACGTCAATACAAAGAATCCTGAAGGAGATAAAATGGCACCATGAAGGGGTGAACCTATATTAGCAACTCTACGAACAGGAGTTTATTTGATCGCAGTGTAAGATATTGCCGAAGAATGACCAGTGCATTGCAGCAAGATCCACACTTTACCAGACAATCCTGTAGCGATGAACGCTACTTTGCAAATGATCCACCGCCAATTCTCACAATACATATTATTGATCTTCTGTCAACCTTCATTGGATTTGTCTTCTCCGTGGTAATATGCCTCTAGTTCCTGAGGTCGCGGGTTTAAACCCAGCGAAGTGCGATGGAGCTTATTCGGGTGTAAAAATCCTTAGCATGGCCTCTTTCGGAAGGGAAGTAAAGCGGGTGTACCCATGTAGTAGATTTATGGCACGTAAAACAACCTCAAACCTGATAAAGAGCCCTCTGAGCAAACTTTCCGGCCCTGCACGCCCAATATAGAAATGCTAAGGACCATAGTATTTAAAGAGCGCCCATAAATAAAAGTCAATTGCATTTCAATGAGCAGTTAACGTGTGCTGTGGTATTCTGGCACAGATCATAAAACATGCTTTCGTAAACTCTCGACTTAAAGTTCTGTATTATTTGGAATTTCTAGAGACCATTTAGCCTCTAGAAAACTTACTGGAAGAGATTTAATTTCAGCTTTCATCCCATATTCATTACTTTCGAACGGTTGGAGAACATTTTGATGCGAGATTCCTTACGGTGGATATGTTTTGGTTGATCCCGGCCTTTGCCACCGCAATCTCTGGATCTAACCACTTTGGATTTTTTCTGTGGGGATAAATAAAATTGAAAGTGTACAAAACACATCCAGAAGATTTTGAGGGATTACAGCACGGAATTCGCGAGACCTGTGCTACAGTGCCACCTGAAATGTTCAGACGTGTCCACGTAGACACTGCGAGGCCAATCAGCACTATGGGAATCACCAGATACATAGCATTGGTCATATTTATTCCCATGAATAGTTTAAAATTAAAATGTGTGGTATATTCAAGTGATATATTTATTTTTTGCAGTTTAAAACTATAGGATTTTTGTTACACATGCCAAACAGTTGTATAATACATTCGAATTTCGCTAAGTATATCATTTTGTGCTAATAATTTCTTTTCTGTTTATTTGGCCGAACAAACCTAACAAACTATGCGTGTAGTAAAATGAAATAGTAGGAAGCACAGTGACGTATTGTCTATCACACTCCCCCTACAGCCAGGCTCAGGGCACTGTTGCTGCGAGTACTCTTCCTCAGACAAGCCGAGTTGGAACTGCTTGCTAATCGCCCTTCATTGATGGATGGTTACTAAGGTACGAGCTGCAGGTTTTATGGTACGTGCCATTTAACACCTGAATTGCTTTAAAACATTACAAGAAATGTCTCACATCCCCTTTAAAACGTGTATAGTCCACGTTTATTTTGAAAGCTTTTGTTTTATCCCAAACTAATTCTTCTCGCTTATAAACCCTTATTTGCCTTGGTGGATCTTAACATCATTCGAGTGTACTAGTTTCAACTCAAATCCAGGTTCGATAGTGATAAAGCCGAAGTCACACTTCTCAACTTTGGGTCACTCAAGGGTGAAAATTGATGAGTGATGACAAACACGTATTGCCAGGTGTTTTAGAACCGCGAAGCTCCAAAACTTCGCATACACTTAATTTTAGTCCGTATGCGGATTTTTGCATGATTTAAATTAAACAAAATATTCATATTAAGTCAAATGCTGCGGCCTGAATTTAATCGATTCGTGTGAACGGAACATCAAATCCACGCCTGCGTGATTTAACAGTATACAAAATGCTCACATTAAATGACATTGATGTTTCCTATGACCTCGTTTACACGGACACCAATAAATCCTGGCGAATTCTCCAAAAGGCCACTTTTCCAATGAGAGACCAAGACGTGATATTGAAGAGACGATAGCTCTTGCATTATAATTTCTTTCAATGCAGAAGATGGAGACTGAATTTTTAAACTCAAAACGCTGCACACATTGCTAGAAGAGATCTGATGTGTTCCCTTAAGACAAACTGAAGTAAACGGAGGCTTGGTAATACTGATAGTTGGTAAAGTGCTACTTAATTGGCTCAACCTCGCCATTTGAGTCCAAACAAGCGCTCTTGTTGGTTTGATGTAAATTCCAACACATGAACCTTAGATCGAAGGTCAGTTCTAGGGAGAAGTGAAAATAGGAGAGTAACGAAAACTAACCTGAGTGGCTGGAAGACGCTGGTTGTAAAGATTTGATATACGAGCGTGTTGCTATACAAAGAGAATATAACTGATAAACCATAAATTTCATTTATTGAAAAATCAGTAACCAGACATATTGCGTAATTTTTCAGCTGTCTAGACCCTGCTTACCGCTAAATTAAGTTAAGGGTGAGCTGCCAGTCTTCTCAAGGAAATGGTTGAGACGAAATAAGGGAGGGTTTTAGAACAGGTTATTATTGAAATTTAAAGTAGAGCACTTAACGTGATTTTAATTGTAAAGTAGGAAGGAATATTTTGAACAGTGCCGAAACTCCATAAACAGGAAATTTCATAAAATGAACAAGAAATTGATCAAACAATGCTTATTTTTGTTAATCTCAATCAAGTGAGAGTAAATCATTTACTATGAAATGACCATTTACGTGCCAAGGTTACCATATTGTTCACCTGAAGCTTGTAAGTGTCTAAAAGTAAAGAAATGCCTAATAAATTAAACGGAGATGACTTAAAATTGTAATTAGTAATACTAAAATGCATCTGTGTACAGCACTTCATCTTTATTTATTATTATTTTTTTATCATGAAACTTCTGGTATTTTTGCTCCAACATCTGCCCTCGTTGTAACATGCACAAAGCTTTATCCAGATAATAATGTGCGGCTGAATTAATTTTTGCGTGCGGTTTCCGCAAACAGCAAACTTTAAATGGGAGATAATTGAATGAAAATATTCATGGTTTTTCATCCTTTGACTTTCCCTTTGGTTTAGCTATTCTATTAGCTCTGCTACCTCGGATTGCCTCTTTTTATTATGGCTCTCGCTATCACAAACCAATATTTGCTGTTGCTCATTGAATGCTCACAGATAATACCCTCATTAATATTTTAGCGAAATTATCAATTACATAATTGGATACTGAATTGGAAATTACTTCATGTTAATCCAATGACATAATTGTGAGGCGTAACAACTGCCCCCCCGCATCCAATTGCAAATGCAAATAGCTTTCGATTGAACTAAAGTGGCCAGTTGTGAGGAAGTGAAAAAAAACAGGTACAGCCTCCGTCGATAGAGGTCTCCCATGACAATGCAATCCCTAAATGTGCAATATGACATGTGTTTTGTTATCATTGATCTGCTGTATGATCCATGAAGTAATGTGATCCGTTCATTGAAAGAGAGGCACTCTATGCATTCAGCATTCGCGTAACAAAACTATGACTCAAATAATCTATAGCTTGTGAATGAAATATCACATTTAGTTATGTGATTCAGACGTTAATATTTGAAGAGAATTGGTATTGTTGCCTCATTTGAAATTAAACAGGATGCAAGAAAAATTGTTATATTAAATGATTTCCTATGAAAGATTCTATTAATTTTAAATCACACTTTGTTTTCTAATATTGCACAGAAGCAGCACCAATGAGTTTCATTGAATACCCCAATAAACCTGGAGAGATATAAGCGCTGTAACACTAGGTCATTCCTCATTCATTTTAATTCTGTCTACATTTATTTCCATTTCTCTGTCTCTCTGTTTTTGAATTTCTTCTTGTGTAACAATCCTTTCGTTGATTTCATATTTTCATTAATTAAATTAGTCATTGTAAGGTTTAGTAGATGTAGCTAGTGAATAAAGTAATCACTCTTTTTCAGTTATAAATCTCATTGCTAATTCTTGTACCGCACTGGTAACCTGTATTAAAGTAGTAATTTCTCGTAAATAGTTTATAGCATAGCTCCCATGCCCTCTGACCCTCACTAACATTGTATGAGTTAACTATGTACAAAGCCTTTGTCGTTTAGCGCTACCTTGCTGATATTTTATGAAGTTAAGGCACATTTTTTTTCTGGAAAAGAAACTGTAATAAAATCCCGTCGTACCTTCTGTTATGCTTGAGAAGGTAAGCTATTGTTATTCCAAACATAACCAGACAGAGGAATTAGATACAGCGTATACGGTCACAAAGGGATAAGCCTCGCCTCGCAGAGAGAACCAAACATTCGAAGGACTGTCAACATTGGGGGATACAGAGGGTAAAAGAGGAACAAATATATATGTACACAATGCTCCAGATATCTTTATGGACCTTACATAAGATAAACCTGCGATATATCACGAATATGAGCTTAAGTTTGATTCTCTTGTTAGAAATAAAGATTAAAATGCTAAATTATTGAAAACAAAAATAAACTCTCCTGTTCATAAAAATACCGCGAAAATATGATCCTACATAATATTTCCTTCATTCACTTCCGTTTAGTGTTAGAAAATGCACAAATAAATGTAGGTATCTATGAAAATGAGTGGTTAATTCTTTTTGTTAAGGATTCCTAACCTCTCTTCCCTACGTCAGCCTCCTATGCTATTTTATAAAAATTTTATCTCGAAATTTTAACAAAACAGAGCTACAAGACAATAGGCCGGAATAAGAATGTGTATTCAAATATATAAATAAAATGACGTTAACAGTCTGTCAATATAAGCCGCTGCTTCAAATCCAATTTGTTCACCTGAAGTGTTTAAACATGCACGTATTTACTTACTTTCGGTTATATTTATTTGTATGAGAATTTATTAAACGGAACACAGTTGAAATGGGCAGATATAACACTTTTCACTTTTAGCTGTGATAACCTCATAATAACACACAATATCTTTGAGATGCATCCCTGTTTTGCTTAACTAATTATTCCCTTATCAAAAAGTCCAAATATAGGTACAGTAATAATCAAACTCGTGTAATAAAAACTTAAACTTAATCGTCATATTGGATCCATTAATAACAAAAAAGTTAAAAGGGAAATTTATTAAATCCCTAATTGGGAGCCTTTGAAACTCACATTCGGGAGGTCCCGGGTTCGATTTCCGTTGGAACCTAGGGGTTCTTCTTTCGTAGTTTTCCTAGATCGGTAGACAATATTTGGGTTGGATTGTACAGTGTGTATAGAAAGAGCACCGACAGCTTCTAGTATGTTGGGCGCGAAATTAAAGTGAACGCTTTTCAAGCGGGAACCCGTGTCCGGAAATACATGGTCTGGACTCTTTGTTTGCTCAACATTCATCCGTGTGCGCAAGTGGTTAAGAGTAATCTGTATAGGTTCAGTGTGAACGTATCGGCTGGGATGACCAGAACAATTGGCCGTACCTACTGCCAACCAGACTAAGAGGACCGACAAACCTCGCTTTTGTCAGAGTGTTCTTCCTGCTCTAATTGTTGTGGTGCCACTAAGGTTGGTCAGGAAATGGCTGCGGCGCCACGGAGCTCCAGCTCACTTTGATGCTAACGTGCAGATAACCTGGACGCCACGTACACAAAGGGATTGGTAGAGGGGGACCTGTGCCATGACCACCACGGTGACCTGATCTTTAACCTCTTGACTATTTTCTGTGCGGTACCATGGTGTCTGCTACCCCTGTAACATCAAATGAGAACCTTATCGCACGAATCCACTGAAATACTGGGCACACACCCGCAGTTATTTAACCATGTCTATGCACTGCTGATGTATGACCTGCATTCATGTAGGAACTCAACATTTTGAACCCCTTTTGTAATTTACTGCACGATGTGATGTCATTGTTGGCTTTGCTAACGAAATATGGAACGTACATCCATCAACATATCCGAACCGTTCGCAAATTTCGGCGCCTCACAGCCTCCAAACCAGTATTTTCGGACATAGATACCCTCTTGAAAAATGTTCACGTTGAAGTCCCTGCCATACATACTGCCATTGTCAGTGTTTTTTATACATATCGTATCTAATACAAATTTTTCTGTCCCTCCTTTACTCTCACTTCATTTTTGCTTTCTCTGTCACCCAGCTTCCCACTGTAGGTAAGAGAAGTGTTTTGTTTACACAAAAATTTGATGTTGAGATTTCACTGGAAAATGCATGTTTTGAGGCCCCTGAATTAAAAGCGTCGTTAGAAAAAGGACCAGTATGTATGTGTGTGAACAACACAACTATAAAACTAAATGCTCCATAAATACCAAATTTGGTATTTAAGAATAGTAGCTTACAAAGACGCTTAGGGGAAGTTCTTTAAAAAAAATCCCCCATTCCCTCTACATGGAAAAAAATTCAATATTTCTTCTTTTCTCAAAATGGCTTTGACCATTTTGATTATAATACATTTAGGTACATAACAAATAAGGTATATGTGTTGAATTTTCTGGGAATAGTCTATAGAGTCGTCTTTATTTTGAAAAAAAATGTGTAATTGGTAAAGCGGAAGAGATAACCAAAATGTTACTATGCAAAGATGTATATCTATTTAAGTAACACAATTCATGTGAAATAACATTTTACTTAGGATTAATTATATATACCTTTTTATTTCAAATGGTTAGATGGCTATTCGTTTTCCTCGTGCTTATGCAAAGAGCTTGGAATTTTTAATATTCAAACTATCGTTTTAGTCTATTATTTAGTTTTGTCTGAGGATTCATGGCTCATGGCTTATCCCGTTTTATACCTACAAGGAATGTGCAATGAAAGTTTATCTCAATTAAAAAGAAGTAGATAGAAGAACAAGCTTTTGTAAGAATAGTTTGTAGAAGCCGGAGTAGAGAAAGTCATGTGAATGCTACAGATCAGACTTCTTCCTTCATCTTTTAAGGTTAAAGGCCTTGGTGTTCGATGGTGTGTGGCGCATGCATGTGTTTTAAGGGGTGAACCGTTTCTTCCCCGGTGTGGCACCTACTGACGCAATGTGTCTTCTTTTCGTTCCCAGATAGTGGGTAGGGGCCATCAAACGGATGTCCGGGGACAATGCTCCTTCTGGAAACGATTGGGGGCCCATAGCGCTGTGTCTAGTGCCCGCTTAATGCTCCACTGCCTCATCCCTTCCCCCTGGAGACAGTAGGTGCAATTGGTCCAAGTCATCTCCCGCTTATTAACCTTAACTATAACTTGCCTTACTGAGGCGCAGCTGTTAAATAAAAAAAGAAGGAAAACCTAAAGGAAAGGCTTTATAAGAAAGAAAGTTTATAAATTATGAATATAGTACAATATTATTATTATTCATTTCTCAAGTTTTTATTTGTATTTTTTTTAATTTTTACTTATACCTTAGAATAATCTTGGCGTTTTTTTATTAAAATACCCATATATTTACTACATTTATGATTACATAAAGCACATGTAGAAGCTCCAGTTTCAGGATCTGCATCTCTCCCTTATAGGAACACTATTCCAGCATCCTATCTTCCAAGTTTAACATCCATGATACTGCACTTGATTTCGTTCTTGACATCTTCCGAGTTTAATCGATGCTAACATGGAGTGTTAGACCACAATCACAGCTTGTAAAAGGTAAATGAATGTATTTTTTTTTTAATTTTGTCTTTCTAACTTACATCCAAGAAATACAAGCTTAAAATAAGAGTATTACCTGTCGGTATTCCCTCTTAATGCATGAAGCTGCATGCTTGTAAAAAGGAAACGAAACCAAAAGTAATGATTGTTGAAAGAAGGTGAAATGTAGTGCCTTTTTAATTAAGAAGAAGTAGGCTCTCTTCGTGTTTCAAATCACCTTTCTCTTACATCAAGTTTCTCCAAGCAACACGACAAAGAGGGCGTATTAAGTTAACGAGACGATTGCTGGCACTTCTGAAGGGTTGTTTTGTGCCTGTGCACTGGATGCGGTGCAAGAGAACTTCGTCTTTTTAATCCATTAAATTAGGTTTCAATACCTGGAGAGAAGTTAATTACAAACTTAATTATAATTAGACAAAATTGAATGCTCTTCTTGCTCTCTGGAATGAGTGGTAGTGACTGTTTAATCTGAAGCAACACTCTGATCCACTCTTCTGTTTATTCAACAGCTAGCAACCATTTGCCTCAGATGTTATCATTCTGATGCTCTTTCCTTATTCGTGTTACATTTCAATGCTTCCCTTCAACGCTGAATTTCGTTTAATTGCAAACGTAACAGGGCTCGTTCAATACCTTCCAGATTCTACTACACTTTTAATATTTCGAGTACGTTAGTAGTAACTAACTAACTAGTAGTAATTACATAGTAATGATAACACAGCATCTTGAGGGGCAAAAGGGACTAGTGCTAAGTCGATATAGACACATACATTAAATGAGGAGTCTTCGAGACACATTAACTGCTTACTTTCTGTATTCGGTATTGTTTGTAATCGTTATAATAATTAAACATCACTTAATAAACAATATTTAACTTACACTGATTAAAAAAGCATTCGCTTTAATGTTTTATCATCCTTATTTTATAAAAGCCGGCATGCTACACAGTATTCTGTTCTTTAATAATTATTAAACATCAAATAGATATGTATCTGTGTTGGGTCTTCTTCTCTTCTCTAGCCGTCATTATGCTCTCGTAAACCAGTCTTTTGTAATAATTGGTGAATATCAAATTGTTACAGAGCTGCATTTGGCCGTCTCTAATAATAATTCACACTAACCATCTTATCTTCTGATAAACTACAATTACATGGTAAACATTGAGGTCATTTAGTTAACATTATTTGAATCACATCTGGCCTATGGTTAACCAAGTGACACCTATAAAGACCGGAATCGGATAGAAAAGAATTTGAAGAATGCTGAAGGACTAAAATTTAATTTCGTAAAACTAAATGGCACTAGAAATAATCGTATTCATTTTTAATGTTTTCTTAAAAACAACATGACCATAACGTTCCTATGATTTGCAGGAATGCTAGCCACATACTGATAGTTTTAGCCGGCTCTACGTGGGAACTGTATAATGAAGAGCAAACAACGCGATAGAATATTTTTATGTAAAGTGTAGTCTAATTTCCGTATTTTTGTTCGTATTAAAGGGAACAAGTACCCAAAATGAATTTAAATTGTTTATTTCAATGTTTACTAATTTATCTTTATGCATTTATTGACGATAATTAAACTTCAGCACCCACAGCATAATTCTCTGAAATATTCTAAATTAATTGAAATATGACAAATCTATCAGGTATTCACTAAATTTTAAAATTAGTATGTCATAATTTTATAAATTTGGGTAAAAACCTATATATGTTTGAGTTTAATTTCTATAAGGTATCAACAGTTGTTTCCACCAAACATAAAATGCTTAAAACCAATAGATAATAGTCAATAATTTAGATTTATTTCACTATGAACTAATTATTTATTTAATCATTAAAGCATTTTATCTTTACACAATTATAATTATTTGGAGCTACATTTTAAGAACACAAATTTATAATTTACCACCTCTTCCAAAATTTCTTCTGAAAGAGCGTATTTATAATAATTACCTGTTCCCGCACCCTACACTATTCAAATATTCTTGTAAGCGCCACATACTTTGATGTGCTTGGAGTGATTTCAATAGGCTTTATATCTTAAGATGAATTTAATCTTAAGCCACAAATTGTTATTTTTTGAAAACACTTATTCTGTTACACTTTTACCAGCGAAAATATACATTTTAATGAATTTTTGCTTTTTTCTGAAAGGGTGGGCGGTGGAGGGGTCAGAGGATAACTGACATTTATTTTTAATCGCAAGTAACCGTCAACATGAACACATATGTACCTCAGTCCCATTCCAGCTTCACGTTTAACCATCGCCGGTATTCGTCCAAATACATCTACTACCTGGAAAAGAACATTGCATAACCTTACATAAGGTCACAGCTTACAAAACAATAACAATTCGGAAATAGGGAAGTTGAAAGCATTTCCAAAGTTCAATGTGAAGTGGGAAAAATAAAAACTAAAAATAAATAATAATTAACATTTTGAACACATATCACACTTTACTTTTTCCGAAATAAAAACAAGAAAGAGAATAAGAAATTTAAAAAAACAAGCAAACAAATGTGTCACAGCTTTGTAATATTTCATCCATGTCAAAAGTTCCACAATTAAGCTACTATATACATATATTGTGTTACTCGTTCCACCTTAGCACATTTGGAGAAGTTGTCATCATTAGCGTGTTATCAGACCTTGGTGGGGATTTTGTATTCTTTCTACGTCTACTTCGAAATATACTTAACAGGACAGAACTTATGCTTCCGCATATCAAAACACTCCTTTCTATATTCTTTCATCCAGTTTGTCAATCTGGACACTCGAGTTTAGCATTTCTTCGGACTAATGTATTTTACATTAAAATTAATATTATTAATAAAACCAATCATTTCACAACAATGCTGTGGATATTCAATGGTGAAATTCCATATAAGCTAACAAGTGGCAGGTAAAGTTTATATTGAACAGCTACTTGGCTTCATATATAAATAAATACTTACATTCGGGAGTAGCATGCTACGCGAAGTCTGTCGTACTTAAGCAGTTCTATACAACGAAAAATATGAAAGTTGTAGATCCATAAACCCTATTTGTCTAATACGGAGCTCAGTTATGTAGCAATTTCTTCCCGCGCTAAGAACACCTTTCCTATAGCATGAGAAATGTTGAAAATAAGATACTGTAAAAACTATTTCGACAAAAACAATTGCATTTACGAATAATGTAGACAACTTAACAAATAAAAAAGAATTGTCGAAATTATAGAACGTCAATTCTCCAGTAGATTATGCTGCAAAGGAAATAAGTTCCCTTTCTTACTTTCTTAGATAAACGGAAAAAAAGTCTGGTTTTGCTGCGGTAGAAGATGAGGTGGAGTCGCCAGCAGGCGCCAAGTTTCAAACATAGAGAGAGAGGGGGGTGAGAGAGAGAGAGAGAGCTCGCGCATAGCCGGTGGGCTGAAGAAGATTTCAAAGTTTTCCCTTGTCCTCACAATCCTTTTTGAGAACAAGGCATAAACAACGTAAGCGAGAATCTCTAAGGAAAGTCCATGTCGTCAGGAATCAGGGGATGTCGCGATATCGGGAAACTTCTTGACAAACAGGCGTCGTAAACCTCTAACCTTAACGGCTCACGTTTTCATGACAGCAGGAACGGGCCAACTTTGTGTGTTTCAGGGCGGTGCTGTGTTTCTTTTTTCTTTGTGAAAATGGGTATTTTAGCACATGCCCTACCGTATGTCATTCATGAATATCGGGAAACAGCAGCTTGAGGTTTTACGACACGTAAAAAGGAACTGGTGGGAAGAGACCTGGGTATTTTTACATCTGTATACATATTAACCTTGGAAGAAGGCATTGACTTTAATTCCCAGTGCAAACCGAACTCCTCTCACTTCACTTCTTGTGAGCTGGATACAAGTAACGTAATTCATTATTATACTGCCTGGTACTGTGGCCCAAAAGTAAAAGCAGAAATGTGAGACGTTCAGGAGTTAAAACATGTATATTTTCTACAGATGTCGACATTTCAGAACCAATTCTGATAAGAATGCGAAGTGGAAGGGAGAGTATTTGTCTCTCAAGAAGTACACTATAAAAAGTAACCAGCCAGTTCAATATATCGTCATCGTGCATAGCTCTAACTACTGAATACGTCTTTTTCCGCTTTTATACATTCGGACCGCTTTGCATGTTCCTATACGTAAAGGTATTGAAAAATTGTTATTGCTGCAAAAGTCATTAATTTATTTCAGGGTATTTGTGGGTATATACCAATAATAAATTCAGGTGTTGTACACCTTATGTATTCACTGAAAAGACTTGTTTCGCTGCATCAGCTATTACCGGGCTGCCCACAAAGGTCGTTGGCGTTTTTAATTGAGCGTATTCTCTACCCAATTAGTCTGGAAAGTATGAGCAAATTTGAGTATAACTGAGTCTTTAAAATAATAAAATCGTATAGGGAGAGATTACGATCCCTTCAGCTGCCGTGGATGGGTGCTAAGAACCCCACAGCACTCGTGGTACCTCTGACGTTACTTTCAATACCTCAGGCTGAACTTATGAACCCCTCCCTTTGGGGACCTGTTTGGATTGTTTTTGGCTAGGAGGCATTGGCTCCGATACCCTTGGGCTGTGGGAGATTGGGTACGCCTGGACAGTGATGTCCAGGAGAAGGATGCGTCCACCGGTACCAGCCGAGAGAGACGATGTGTTAGATCTCTGTAGACCCTACCGAGGAGCCCTGCCGAACTGTAGGTTTTCTGTTTGTGGTTGACATAAGTGACCTATCCAATTCTGTCACTAGCAAACGGGCAGAGGGGTTTTAGGAAACCAGGTATTGGCCAAATAGAAAAGTAAGCACATAGGAAAAGCCACCTGCTCGTCGCCCTCCGTGCTTGTAGAAGGGGAAATTCCGCAAGTATGACTTGTTTCATCTAGCTCATATAGTTACCCTCTACCACCGACTTGAGTCAAATTTTAGGACATAAATACATGCCGAACATAACATGACAGAGATTGGACTTGTACAGGGATGTTTGTGAACTGTGGAATAGCAAAGTTACGTGCAATAGCTACAGCATATATTTTCGGTTGAAACGGATATAGAGATGAAGTAACAAGATCGTTGTAAGGGCTGCTGAAATGCATTACATACTTCGGATAAAGCGTTTTGTTCATTTAAAAATTATCAAGAAAGGAGCTAGTTGTCGCACAAACTGGGAAAAGAGTTTCAATATACCAGGCGAGTCAGCTGCCCCTATTTACTTTTTAATTTATGCAAGTGCTAAGCGACATATGTAACTTATGCCTTTCTTGAATGCCTTCTAAGGGCTGATGTGTATAACACTTTATAGAGGAGGGATAGATAACTCAGTGCATAAGTGTTTTACGGGACAGAATGCAATAGCCATGTTTATCGATGCTAAAAACATCTCACCCTGACACTGGGAGCTGTAGTAGCACCTATAGGTGATTTTACAAACTTTTATTCTTTGGCATACATTCATACACACCTTTGAAAACGCCCCTGAAGGAACAACTTATCACATGCATCGGTTGACAAACTATTTGAAAACAAAATGCGACCAATTGGATTTAAGCCGTCAGAGAACAAAGGTTCGTTGTACAGCATTCTCAAAAAATGTTAAGTATTAGGTAGATAATTTCGCCTTTGTCACAAGCTATGGCATATTTCAGTTCATACAGTAATTTAAATGGCTGATACAGTTTATTTCAGTTAAAACTACCAAAACAAGCTGCAAACGCTGTATGAAGCTGCAAAAAGCGTGTAAATATCCGAGGTGGGGTCTGAGTTCTGCAATTATTTATTCGTATAGGAACCCCACCTCGCAAGGTACCATTGGCTACATGATGTTATCATGG
Source organism: Deroplatys truncata (assembly GCA_030765065.1). NCBI lineage: Eukaryota > Metazoa > Arthropoda > Insecta > Mantodea > Mantidae > Deroplatys > Deroplatys truncata. The sequence goes on along the minus strand of CM060977.1, from coordinate 179,356,212 downwards.
TTGCTTTCCTGGTATACCAGTTCAGTTCGGGTTCAAATCCCTTTGCGTTAAGTTTAAACTTTGTATTACCTTTGGTTTTATCTCTTTAAGCCTATAATTTTATATTATGATTCAAAGAAAATTTTGGTAACATAATAAGCGTGTACAGAATATAACAATCTCCATGTTTTCCACTGATAGCCGAATAATTTATGCTTCGTAGTAGGTATTTTATTGTGCTCGGTATTAAGCTTAACCCATTCAACCAAGTTTAAAGCACTTTACACACGCAAAGTGGCTTTAGCCATTTGCGTCTTTGTTAATGTTTGGCGTAAATAAACTCTCCATATGTACTGAGTATTTGAAACCTTTCTACGAGACACGCTGCTGTTATAATGTATACAAATGATGAGTATGTTGACATGCTGTTAATCTATGGAGAAACAACGTGTAATGCACTGTCAGCAAAGCGCCTGTATGAAGAAAGGTTTCTAGGAAGGAGGGCACCTACTGAAGATACTTTTCGAAGGGTTGAAAGATGCTTTCATGAAACAGGATGATTTGGAACAGCACCAGCTGTTCGCCATGCTCAGTAATCTCAGGAGGTAATAAAGAAATGCAATAGAAAACAAACCACATACCAATTCAAGGGCCATAGCACAAGATCTGTACATAAGTCTAAGTCGGCCCTCAGTAATGCGCATATTGCACCGTAATAAATATCATCCGTAAGTACCATCTAAAACTACACCAGGCTCTCCACGGACGCGACTTTCAAGCGCGAGTGATATATGCACAATAGCTACAGCAGCGAGCGAAAATTGATGCAAAGCTTTTAGGAAATGTTCTCTGTAGTGATGAAGTCACATTCTACAATGGCGGAACTGTTAAGCGCCATAATATGCACTACTGGAGTATAGGCAATCCTCACGGGATGTGAGAAGCTGCATCAATGTCTGGTGCGGAATATTACGCGACCAGCTAATTGACAGCACTTTTTATAAGATAGCCTCGAAGGATCACAGTACCCGGCATTTCTACAAGAATTGCCATTGCCACTTGAAGATGTGCCACTAATGAAAAGGACGGAAATGTGGGTCCAGCAAAATGGTCACTGATTTTAAGCAATCATATCCGCAAAAATGGATTGTCCGAGGGGTCCCAATCGCATGCCCCTAGATCACCTGATCTCACCTCACTGGATTCCTTTCAGTGGGGTCATTTAAAGGAACGGGTCTACACTCAAGAACTGCAGATCCAAAATCATCTACGGGCACTCATACATGAAGAATGCAGGCAGATTACACCGCGAATTTTACAGCATGCAAGAAGGTCTCTCCGTCAATGTACCCAAATGTGCACTGATGAAGGGGGTCGTCATTTTGAACATTTACTTCGTTGATGAAATCCACGCTCTTTAACAGTTTATTAATCTGCTTACCCGTGCATTTAGCACATATATAACTTCTTTGTCAGCAGAAGAAGTAAAACATAAGATCTAAACATGAAACAAAACTGTTAGATATAAGAGCGTCGACATGCGCCCAAAAGAATGAAATCTAACTACGTAACACGATTTACAACACCAGATAGGTACAGATTATTAAGATAAACAAGATACGGAATTATGTGATTGTAATTCTTGTGTTTGGCTCACTGGAGAGTCAATAACAAAAATAAATAAATGAGTACACTAGAATGCAGAAAATAAACGCAAGGAGAAAAAATAAGAACCAAAGCAATTTGATGTCTGCATTGGTTTCGAACCTCCGAAGATAACCTTAGTTTCGTTAGATTCCGTCAGCTAACTCAATCGGCCAGAACCCACGTATTCTATCCTGTTCTTCGGGAGAATATTCCTTTGCCTCTTCGTAAAGCAATGCATCCATGAAGATCCGTCTTTTTAAGCCTTTCGCAGCTCCTTGGTTCTCATTCACGCTTTTAACCATTAATGGTGGTTGCGTACAGTACCTAATAGAAGGGCAGAGCTACAATAACAGCTCGTTTGCTAAAGGGGTGAATGTTTTAACACTAGACTATGAACTGAGGGTTGCATAATTACGAATACCTAGGGGCAGCTCACCTTTTATGTATGTATACGTCTGAATGTTTATAGCATAAAGCGATATTTCGTAGATGAAAATGCGCTTGGTAAAACTACCTCAGCACCACATCGGCCCCAATGTGTCCCTGTTTGACCCGCATCATATAAATATACGATAGCATTTCCTTCCTAGTTTGTTGCTGGATTCCTGGATAAGCTGTTGGCATTCTCTAAAGAACTAAATATGAGTTAAGTGTAACTAATATATGCATATATACTGGAAAACGTAATATTACCTATCGTATGGACATTATATTCCAGCACCTTTAGCGAAATATCATTTCAAGTCTAGAAGAAATTTGCTTGTTCGAATCTCTGTTAGGGTGAGCTACTCGCATTAGTTTTTTTTCGTGGTTTTCCCTTATACTGAGAAGACAAATGTCGGGTAACTTTTAGCTCTATGGACCCCTGGCATATATGCGCATCATCTCATCCATTGGATTCATTCATCGTCCGATATAAACTACAAGATTGAGGGATTTTAAAACTTGCAAAAAAAAAAATGAAACGATATGAAGACGATGTTGAACTTACTTCTTGGATAACAAAGATCGCTGATTCAAATTCCGTGGAAATGTATGAACAGAAAAACAGAAGCTGGTAATAACTGGGCTAATTTAGAGATAAAATTCCGTAAAAGCGACCGACCATGAGAATTTAAGAGAGCTGCGATTCCAAGAAGCCTTGGCCTATCAGAAGCTACTGAACACGTCATTGAAATTTCTAAACTAGTACGTTTAGTGTTACGTTATTATTTTGTTATTTATTTTGTAGTTTATTAGTTATATCAGTTCCGAACTGTCTTCCTATCGAAATGCCATGTCCTCTCAGCAGCAATGTTAATGCTTTGTATACAACCCTAATAGGAATAATAATCTCGTGGAGCTTATAGCCTTGACCTCCCGACTAGACTGCCGGCCTCACGCCCACGAACGCATGGCAGAGGTGGGCGATCACCCAACCGCTAAGGAGAAGTGATGTGGCCAGCATCGCGCATCACCCAGCCAGGATGTTGCCCTCCGTGGCCCATATCGTTGCCTATCCCACCTCCCTACGATACTGAGTAGGCATACAGTCCCAAGTATTTACATTATACTTATGGTTAGTACTACTAAGTGAAGCTGCACCACAGTGAAATGGAAACTATTGTGCCTTGGTAACTTACGCTATATAGTTAGGTTTTGTAAAACACACATAAAAATATCAGAAATAAAATATAATACTTTATATTTGCATTGAATTTTCGGGATACGCGACAGCAAGAACTGTTTTAGAGGACACTGAGTTAAAAATAATTGAGTTTCGACAAACTAGACAATTAGCCTATTTGGCCTTTGGTCGATGGAAAAACATTATCATTTTTGGTTAACTGTTATATATACGTTTTGGTATTGTTTAAAAATAACTCATTCAGGCTTAAAATAAGGTTTCCGAGATGCAGTTTTCTGGCTTCTTGTTCTTCTTTAAATGATTACTCTCCTCTTTTTAGGACTCCCTGCCTGGGATCAGTAGATTGATTTTTCTGCATTTTGTGTCATAGTTTGTATCAGAATTGTTTAAATGTTGTGCATAAAACATATAGAACATACTAAATAAAAGTTGCTTCTATATTTGTTTGTTACATTTTTCATAACTGTGAATTGTATTATCCGCTTATTAAATATTGTTAATCTTTTGAAAACATTAAAATTAACAGCATTCACAAATTTTTAGCACACTAACTGTTCATTTGGGAGCAAAATTGTACTCCTAAATTTGCTTTCAAATTTATAAAGAGTAATATTACGCCATATCGGAACGAAGTAATGAGTTGTGTTGCAAGAGACATTTAATCGTAGTTAATGGATTCAAGGAAGTGATGGACAGTGCTTGCCATGCTAACAGCAAGAGTAACACTAGTGGTACTCTTATTACATTTACTCCATTGAGACTTTACACATGATTTAAAAATTACTAATACACTTAATGACAATTTACTTTATGCGAAAGTAGTATTCATCTAAAATAAACATTTGGGATAACATCCAATGGCGATAGATGACATATAAGGAATGGAAGTGGTGGATTCAAGTCCTACGTTCAAGCTGGGAATCTTTTTGTTTGGTCGTTTTAGTTAGTCTCAAAGCAAACACTGGATTGCATTTTTAATACTATGATCCAACGTTGGGATCATATTAACAGAATTATATACTTTTAATAAATCAATTCCCCTAAACAACAAAATAAATATAAAGACTAGCTACGTTACATGAAGAGGCTAGGGACTGAGGTCTTCTATCCAGCATCACGCTTACCTCGTAAATATAATCACGGAGCAGTAATTACGTTCACAGAAGTGCATCGTTCGATTGCATCAATAAGACAAACTCAAGGCGGAGTTTGACGATTACCAAACCAATGCCGGCTGGGTACTTTGTTAGAAAGAAACTAAAGGTATGAGTACACGTCGGGAAGTACCTGGAATTACATCAATGTAATGTATTAGAAATAAAACAAAAATAACAGCTGATATGCATTGAATTACAGGAGTACAGCATTTAAGTATAAATCTTAAATTCACTTCAACTACAGTTTTGAACTTAGGAAATAAATGAGATTAAGTGTTTTCTATTATGCACAATATGCAGCTTATCTGCAATCCTTCCGAAAGCCTCCAACATAAGATGTTCAACTCATTTTGAATTAAGTTAATGCATATTCATGACGAATATTTGATCCTCAATGTTCCTTTGGTTAATGAAGCAATTACATGCTTGGTGTTGCTTTTTCTCACCAAGAACACAGAAAATATTTAATGCACCACACGAGTAGCATGGGATTTGGGAGTCCATTCAATGCATATTCCGTTATATGAGAGTATAATTAACGCCTGCTTTTACTAAGATTGCATATTATAATTCTATTCTGTGCTAGGTTTTCATATATCTCAATGAATCAATGTTCCTAGAGACTAAACTCCGCCAACTTCTTAACACAAATAGAATTAGGAGGTTGATAGTTAAACAAAAAGGGAGCAGGGGCAGTTTTTCTTTTTTCTTTCTTTACTTTAAGTTTCCGGGTTTGATTCGGAAGATTTTTTTTGATTCCTAATGTTAATCACAGCAATGTGCTTCATAGATATATATTCTCAATATTTCTTCTATTTAGGAGAGCAATACTCGGTAGAGTAATTCAGTTGCTCATATTGTGATTACCTGCTGGTAATTCACATAGCAACAGTCAAGCAAATATAAGGGTGTGATTGAAATGATCAAATTTAAATAATGCACTTCTTATTGTCTTTTCAGTTGTACTACAATTTCTAGCATATGCTATCATTTTTCTTTACTTTACTTTCTCATAGGCTTCGTTCATTCTTTGGAAACAATTAGACTTTTCCCTGGATGCTGCGGGAGAGATGAAGAGGGAGTCCAGACCAAGCTAGGGTCACGGTTTTGGACGAAGGCCAATGAAAGAGAGAGAAAGGGAGTGAAATTGGGTCGATGGAATGAGCTAGGGTAGCAGCGGTACTGTGGGAGCGAATAAGCGATGCAGTTAAAAAAATGACAGAAAGGGATGTTTGCAAGGAAGCATTGCATTTGTACAAATAATGGATGTCTGCTTTTCATTGTGTTCAGGAGGCAAAAATACTCTATCAACAAAACCAAGTAACAACTTATAAATACTTATAAAAGTTCTCTGATTTCCCTTTTCCTGCGCTAGGAAGCTCACGCCTTAAGTTCATCAATCAGCATTGAAGCAGTTGTAAATCACACATTGTTGTCTTTCTTAATAATCAAAGAGAACTTTGTTTACTACGCCACCTAGAAGTAACAGTAAATGTGTATTCTCTTCAAGAAAAATAAATACATTCATTGAGGCATTGAGAGCTGTGCGAGGACTGAAACACGCCCTTCTTGCTCCCGGCGCAGAGGGATGAGCTCCCAGGGAAGTGCGTGTCAGGTGAGGCAAAGGTTAATACGAATCGATGGATAAGTAGGAACTGAAGGGCTCAAGGGAAACACTGTACGTGACTGGAAAAAAAGGAATAAAGAAAGAAGAAAGGTAACCCTGCAATCAGCCTGCTCTTAGCTTCCCTTACATCTCTTATCAAACATCTTTAGGTCTTTCTCCATTGATGTCTTCTTACATCACACTCACACACTTGGTTGGCCCTGCCATAAGACCAAGAGTTCTGAAATATATAAAGAAAGACCTGAATAACTGTTCTGTTATCCACGCTTTTACACCCATTAAAAGTTTTTAGAATCACTAAGGTATCAAAATTACAAGACTCAGCTTTCTCTCTGTATGTGAGGGGATAAATATGGCTTCTTCCCTTTTACCTTTTGGTTCTCTATTTATGATACTGTAAAAGATAAATTATACCTCTTACAAACCTGATACGCTGCTTGAACGTGGCACTGCCAAAAAGGGACACTGTACTTTGTGAGACAACGATATATCTCACAACGAGATATTCTCTTCTATGTACGTATATTAATGTAGAATAGTTACATATAGTGTTGTAACACATTGCTTGATTTGTCTTATTCACAAATAGGTTTTAGATGAAACAACTAATCTTTTACAGTTGCATTGGTAGTTAATGATTGACATTTGCTGACCACGTGCCTTGAAAACTGAAGGAAGGAACTAATATGTCACTCTGGTCTCATAGTAACCAATAAAGGCACCAATTAGAGGTGAGCGTTTCCTTGGCAACCAAAGGCGTTGCCAGCAGCAACAATGAATAACGTGTGTTTTTCCGTTTAGCGGCTATTCAGTTATTTACAGGAAAATCTCCATCTGATGCGAGTATGTTGGCTCAATATTATGATTTTCAAAGAAAGTGTTCATTGTGTTGCACTGTAAATCGCTGAGTCGTTGACATCACGTACCTGGTAAATCAGTTTACTTGTTTCAGTCTAGTTCGTGTAGTGTTTGTTTTACGGTAGCATTTGCGAACACAAAATTCGGTGATTATTATTATGTGTAAGCGTGTGTATGTCCGAGTTAAATATTTATAATTTAACTATGTCGACAGAAAGTAATGTACGTGGTGCAGAAAAAGACAAACAAAGCTTTCTGGAAAAATGATATGACTGCAGTAACAGCACTGCCGATGATAGGGATTCGCAAATGAGCGGTATTTTCCATTTGGAATAAAGCATCATATTTCAGGTGTCGTTTCCTTTATTTGATATGCTGTCATTAAAACAGCTTCACATTGTACAGCTCTTGTACTTTATTACTGTCAAAGGACAAGAACTCATTAGTTTACTTAACAACTTTGTTGTAATATTGCACTATGCAGACGATTATTCCTTATTTTATGATAAACGCTGGCGTAAGTGTAGATAAAATATAACAATCGGTGTTTCTCCTAGGCCAGCGAATACCAAGTGGACGGCGGCGCTTAATCAACAACAAAAATGCGCGAATCATAGTTTCATTTGCATGTTAATCGAGTTGATGTCTTCCTAATAATAATGGTGGCAATACTTTAAATGTTTATATTTTAGAGAAAAAGAATAATTAGTTATGCAAAACATTAAACACAATATTACACCGAAATATTTCTTATAATTTACACGCGTACTATTTATAAGTACATATTTGTCATATTAGCAGCTGCAAACTTCCGTTCAGTTATGCATGCAGAGAATTGATTAAAAATTGTTTATATTTGATGTCCTCAAAATCTCAGTGGAGTGGAGTGTATAGCTCCGGCGTTCCGCCAAGCTGATGGGCGCGGGTTCGAGTCCCGCCATGGGCATGGGTGTTTGTGTGTGTTGTAGTGTATAAATGCAGTAATACGCGGTAACGAAAACAGTAATAATAAACTGGGTAAAACAATGGAACTTAAAAAAATAATAATAATAAAAAAAAAAGGAAAAGTGGTTAATGAGCTTTTGAAACTCATGAGAGCCCGTATCCATGGCATACACCTGAGTTAGCTGACATGTGTTATACTAAGAAATCTCAGAAATAACCTTACTCATGCGGCAGTGGCGACTCGTAAATTGCAAGTTTGGAAGGGCGGCAGGTGAAGCTTTCGTATTAAGCACGCTTTACACGGTTCGTTTTTATTCATAAGTTTACTAGAAAACATACGTGTATAAAAACAATCATAATAGCATATTATAGAGATAACGAGCGCAGTTTTGCGTTTATATGGGAAAGGATAGGGAGAACGACGGTAGATGCAACGGTTCAAGGAGGAAAATGCGTTTATACGGGGAAGATAGGAAAAACCGGGGACAGATCCGAGGTAGAGCAGGTGCTGTAGGAGGGGAACGTCCTTTATATGATAGAGTGGGGAATACGAGGAGAAGTGCTAGACAGAGTTTGAGGTGTGGAATGTACGTTTATATGGGAAATATAGGGAAAACGTGAACACATAATAGGCTAGAGAGATGCTGAAGGAGGGTAGGAGGGTACGCTTTATACGGGAGAGATAGGGAATATGGGGGGAGATGCTTGAAGGGTAGAGCATGACTTTATATGGGAGTGATAGCATACCGAGTGGAGGTGTTAGTCTAGGAGGGTTTGAATGACAGATTATGCGTTTATATGGGGAGACAAGGTAAACGATGGGAGTAGCTAGGTTGGAGGAGCGTTCAAGGAGGAAAATACGTTTATATGAGAGAGATAGGGAATATGAGGACCAATGCTAGGCTAGAAAGGGGCTGAAGTAGGGAAATGCTCTTCATATGACAGGAGGGAATACGAGGAGAAGTGCTAGGCTAGACAGAGTTTGAGGTTTGTAGTATGACTTTTATGGGAAAGAAACGGAAAACGGGGACAGATGGTATGATAGACAGATGCTGAAGGAGGGGAATATAGGTTTATACGGGAGAGACGAGGAAAACTAGGGTGGATACTAGGTTGAGAGAGCCTTCAAGGAGGAAAATGCGTTCATATGGGAGAGATAGGGAAAACGAGGTAAGATCCAAAGTAGAGCACGTGCTGAATGAGGGGAGGGGGAACGCCCTTTATGTGTTAGAGGTAGGGAATACGAGAAGGGGTAGTTAGTTAGACAGAGGTTGAGGGTTACGGTATTTGTTTATATGGAGAGAGATCCTATGCTAGGAGAGAGTTGAATGAGGCGTTTATTTGGGAAAATATAGGAAACCGAGAAGAGAGGCTAGGGAGCTTAGTGTTGGCGTATGCGTAATGTTCATCCATACATAACATAATTTAGACTCATTGACGTCGAGATTTAAACGCTAACAAAGGCTATATTGCATTCTAACGTCCCGGCATCGTGCCTCTAAAGGGCTGGACGCAGACCCTCGATCGAAGTACCCCGCCGCATGTATTTTGATTGATTAATGTAATTAAACGCTGCTCGTCGATCGATGAATACATTTAAGTATTTATTTATTGTTACAGTATAAAGAGTAATTCGGATAGTATCGTATATATGTAGGATAAACCGGTTAGTATCACAAGTGTTCATGGTAATTCAGAGCAGCGATTCGTGTCAGAGCTATTTAAGGTAACTTCGCATGATTCGGATAGTATCACAGGTATTTAAGTCAGTTTAACGGATAATTCAGATAGCGTCGCTGTATTCGTGGTAATATAGAGAGTAATTAGATTATAAACATTTCTTATCCCATGCTACAACACTTTTATATACTTTTTTCTAAATCTTACAAACTTTTATTATGTTAAACAGTTAGTGTGCGAAACGGAGAGGGATAAACTGTATATAGGTTTACAGTGAAGCTATATAGAAGTATTCCCAGCTAACTCCGCACCGAACGCCCTAAACTATCCCTAACTTGACTTCTCATTATCTATTCAATCCGATCGTCGTCTAACCTAACCAATGTAACCAGTAAATGTGACCACGTAACAAGACGTAATGTAACCAACAAAAGTAAGCCAGGACAAGACGTACCACCACGTAACATAACAGCGTAACACAACGTAACATAACCGCATGACAGACGTCACACTACGTAACATAAGCACGTAATAAGACGTAACACCACGTAACATAAATACATACCCACGTAACAAGACGTCACACTACGTAACATAGGCACGTAACCACGTGGCAAGATATACACAGCGTAACATAGCCACGTAACAAACACGTCTCGGATTTTTCGAGGTTTTCCCTGGTCTGCAGGCGAATACCTGAGTGGTGTATGCTACCACGATTTCCTTTCATTCTATTTCTTTCGCATCTTTCACCTGTACTTCTAGGGCCCCTGGTTCGATTCCCGTCGGTCTCGGATTTTTCGTGGTTTTCGCTGTCTGCAGGCGAATGCATGAGTGATGTATGCTACCACGATTTCCTTTCATTCTATTTCATTTGCATCTTTCACGTATTCTTCTAGGGTCCCTGGCTCGATTCCCGTTGGTTGCTCGCTCTGACCTCGGATTTTTCGTGGTTTTCCCTGGTCTGCAAGCGAATGCCTGAGTGGTGTATGCTACCACGATTTCCTTTCATTCTATATCTTTTGCATCTTTTACGTGTGCTTCTAGGGCCCCTGGTTCGATTCCCGTCGGTCACTCACTCTGGTCTCGGATTTTTCATGGTTTTCACTGTCAGCCGTTGAATGCCTGAGTGGTGTATGCTACCACGATTTCATTTCATAACTGATGAGCTATGCTTTATGTATCCTGTATTAGCCAAATTCGTCAGCATCACCTCAGCGCTTGAGCAAATACAAGCAACTTCAAAATAAATATGATTTCAACTGTGTTACTTATCCAACTCCACTTTCTCAAATAACTAAGTTTGAGAAGCTTAACAGGATGTCTATCAACGTCTTTGGCCTGGATGTGAAGCATGAAGTGTATCCAATAAAAGTTGCTGAGACTGAACTGCCTGAACACCGTAACCTCCTACTATTGAGTGACAGTAGTGGGAAACATTACTAAGTTTATATAAAGAATTTTGAAAAACGTATTCGACGTCAGAAAACTATGCATAATAGCCGTGTTTATACCTGTAAGCGTTGTTTTACACATTTTGATGATAATTACGGACGAAGTGGACTGGAAAAGCTAAAAGAACATGCTGTCATCTGTATTCAAAATATGGTGTTGCAAGGGCAGTTACGTCTGCAAAGGAGAAATCAATTGTTCAATTTAAAAATTGAAATTCATGTACAGCCCCTTATCAGCAGCATGTACCATATGAGTTTTTGCATTTACGTTAAACCGTCATCCGACGTTGAACATCTGGAAAATGGTCTTCCTAAGCATCCCTATGTATATCGTGATGTTGTTGCTGCTCAGAAGTTTATGGAATATCTGTCGTTCCTTGAAAAGGAAATTAATAATATATACAAATCTGTCATGCCTCTGAAACTTGCAGATCAGCAACAAATGGATTTCATCTCCTCTACAGGATACTACTTGTGTAGAAAAACCTTTACTGAAGAGAACTACAAAGTACGTGACCATGACCACATCAGTGGTGAATATCGTGGAGATCTACATAATGAATGTAATTTAGCCTGCAAAACACCTAAATATATTTCAGTCTCCATGCACAACATCAGTGGGCATGACTCACACTTCATTGCTAAGGAATTGGGATGCACAAGTGAGCGGTGGAAGTAATTCCTAGCTCTGAAGAAAGCTATATATCATTCTCCGTAGGAGATATAAAGCTTCGGTTTGTGGATAGCTTTCGGTTTCTCAGTACAAGCTAGGATAAGCTGGTGAAAAATTTAACATCGTGCCCTGAAACATTGAAACACTTCGGAGAAGACAAGTTGAAGTTGAGGACTCGTAAGGGTGTATTTCCCTATGATTACGTCACGTCATAGGGTGTTTTGAACGAAACCTGCCTACCTCCTAAGGACTCCTTCTACAATAGATTAAATGAAGAAGAAATTAGCGATGCTGACTACAATCATGCTAGAAATGTATGGGAGCTGTTTAATGTAAGAAACCTGGGCGAGTACAGCGAACACTACTTAATCTCTGATGTACTTCTTCTAGTGGATGGCTTTGAGACATTTAGAGATCAAACCCTCAAAACACACAAAGTTAACTCTGCACATTATTTCTCCTCTCGAGGCCTTACATGGAATGCCATCTTGCTGTATACTGGAATTCAGCTGAAATTTGTTGCAGGATTATGACCAATTAGTCATGGTGGAATCCGGCATAACAGGAGATTTATGCCAAGTTTCCCACCGGTATGCGGAAGCAAACAACCCCTACATGGAGAACTATGATCAATCGAGACCAACCCAATTTATTACATATGAGGACGCCAATAACCAATATGGTTGGGATATGTGCCACGCCCTCCCTTGTGGCGGATTTTGAGTGGGTGTCATCTGAAAACATCCACTTAGAAAGACTATAAGATAATCCTCATGGATATATATTAGAAGTCGACATCGAATATCCTGCAGAACTTCACTATCTACACGACCTGCGTTTCCTGCCTGAGTATTTAAAACCTGAGGACTCGAGTACAAAGAAACTGATACCACATCTTGGACCTCGAAAGAAGTATGTAGTACATTACTTGGCTTTGAAGCAAGCACTTAATCATGGACTACGGCTAACAAAAATTTATCGCGTGCTACAATTACGACAGTCATAGTGGTTTAAATCTTATCTGGAACTTAACAGTAGGCTACGACAACAGGCTGCAAATGACTCCGAGAAGGACCTCTACAAACTGTTTAACAACGCCATGTTTGGAAAAACTATAGAGAACCTACGTAATCGTATGGATATACGACTGCTTACAAATGAGAATACCCTGAAAAAGCTGATCGCTAAGCCCTCGTTTATCGATAGGATGCTATATGCTGATAACTTAGCTGCTATACATATGGCCTCGCGACAGATCGTATTCAACAAGCCTATATACATCGGTATGAGTGTTTTGGACATCTCCAAAACATTACTGTACCACTATCATTATTATGTGTTGCTCCCACATTATGAAGCTGAAAACTTGAAGATTATGTATATGGACACTGATTCCTTCATTCGTCGCGTGACAACTGATGATGTGTACCAGGACAAGCTACGTTTTCTCGAACACCCGGATACAGCTGATTACCCTGCCAACCATATATGTCACTCCGCTCAGAAAAAAAAGTTTTGGGGAAAATTTAAAGACGAGGCTAATAGCAAAATCATCCTACGCTTTGTTGGACTACGACCTAAGATGTATGCATTAGATATCCACGGCTCAATGATAGAAATAATTACAGGTATAAAACGTAGCGCTATTATGCAGTACATTACATTAGACAGCTGTACAGACTGTCTTAAAACCCGTGAAATCATTACGACGCACATGAATATGATCCTATAACGTGAACATGCTGTTACCACCGAGAAAGTGAATAAAATCACATTGACTGCTTTTTATGATACAAGAGTTATTGCCGAGGATGGAATAACGACACAAGTGTATAGACATTATCGTATTACAAATAGTGCTTAAAAGAATGTAACCTAGATCTTAAGATGAATATTTTCTCAGCGAGTCTACAATCTTAAAAAATTGAGGTTTACTCGTGTGCGGTGAATACACCTAGCATATAATACCGGTGGAGGAAGAAGAAGATGGAATGGGAGGCGTTAACCCTGTCATTAGGAGCAAATCCTAGTGTTAGTCTCAAGCCTATATAAAGGGGAGAGACGTCTACCCTTACAATTCTTATCTAATGAAGCATCAATTAACCGGTAAAGTCGATGCACCTAGCCAAAAATGTAAGCATATAAAACAATAAAGCTGACTAGAAACGTTATAATATCTCCTCAACCATACGGATGCGCTAGTTTATGCTATTTCTATATACCCTCACTATAACCCTATACACTGTTTAACACTCTCTGTTTCACACACATAACTGTTTAACATATAAAAATGTGTTGTAACATTCGATAGGAAATGCTTATAATCTAATTACTCTCTATATTACCGTGCACACCTGTGATACTATTCGAATTACCTGTTAAAATGACTGAAATACCTGACATACTAGTCGAATCATATGAACATTAACTTAAATAGCCCTGGTACGAATGGCTGCTCTGAATTACCTGTGATGCTATTCGGTTTATCCTAAATATCAATGATACTAACTGAATTACTTGTTAAAATGACTCAAATACTTTTGATACTAGCTAAATCACCTGAAATAACATTAAAGAGCTGTGATGCAAGTAGCTGATCTAAATTGTCACCGACACCTGTGATGCTACTCAGATTACCCCAAGTACCAACGATACCAGCTGAATTATCTGTGAAATCAAACGGAACTATGCTACACGCAAATTTTTGAAACTTGCCTGTGTATTATACTATCCGAGTTACCATAAATAACTACGATATTACCTGAACTAACTGTGAAATACGAAACTATGCTACATCCAACGCTGGAATCTGTCCTCTTTGTGATACTACTTGAATTAACCTAAATACCCCTGACACTGTCTGAATTACCTGTGAAATACGAAACTATGCTTCACTCGTCCTCCATGGAATCTACCTTCTATGATGCTAGCTGAATTTACCTATATACCTCCGATAATACCTGAATAACCTGTTAAATCATACAGAGCATGTTACATCTAACCTCTGGAATTGTCCCCTTGTTATACTGCCTAAATTTCCTAAATACCTACGATACTACCTGAATTACCTGTGAAATCATACACATCTATACTGCACTCATCCCGTGGAATCTGCTTGTCTGCTGAATGCTGGATGGAGTTATCCTGGAGAAGACTGGACATTACACATGCATCGACACTAACCTCCATAACACCTATCTCTCCCATATAAACGCATACTCTACCATTCAACCCTTCCTAGACTAATACCTCTCCTCAGTTACCTATCTCACACATATAAAGCAAATTCTACCTTTAACTCTGTCTAGTCTAGCACCCCTCCCCCTCGTATTCCCTACCTCTCTCGTAAAAAGCGCATTCCCCTCCTTCAGCATCTGTCTAGCCTAACACTCTCCACGTATTCTCTAGCTCTCACGTATAAAGCGCATTCCCCTCCTTCAGCATCTGTCTAGCCTAACACTCTCCACGTATTCTCTAGCTCTCACGTATAAAGCGCATTCCCCTCCTTCAGCCTCTGTCTAGCCTAACACTCCCTATATTTCCCATGTAAACGCATACTCTACTCCCTAACCTCTGCTACCCCAGCACTTCACCTCGTATTCCCTAGCTCTCTCATGTAAGTGCATACTCTAGTCCCGACCTCTGACTAGCCTAGAAGTTCCCCTCGTATTCCCTACCTCTCTCATATAACCGCATACTCTACTCCGCGACCTCTGAATAGCCTAGCAGTTCTCCTCGTATTCCCGTCCTCTCTTGTATAAGCGCATACTCTGCTCCCCGACCTCTGACTAGCCTAACACTTCTCCTCGCATTCCTTACCTCTCTCATATAAAACGCTTTCCCCATGCTTCTGTCTCTGTCTAGCCTATCACTTCGCCTCGTATTCCCTATCTTTCCTGTATAACCGCATGTTCTACCCTTCAAGCCCTTTCTATCCTAGTATCCTTCCTCATATCTCCTATCTCCCCCATAGAAACTCTCCCCCTAGCCTACCATCTCCCCCTCGCTTTCCCTATCCTTTTCCATGTATGCTGATTTTTCTGTTCCAGCTTCCCCTATAATATCCTACTCTTACGGCTTACAGATTATAAACCGAGCGGGATGGCTTAGGCGGCCATCGGGAGGTCCTGAGTTTGATTCCCGGTGATCGTTCACTCTGACCCATACGTTTTCGTGGTTACCCCGGGATCGACAGCAATAGCTTGGATGGTTTCTTCTCTACCACGATTTTCTTTCATTCCGTTTCTTTCTCATCTTTAAGGTGTGTTTCCAGGTCTCGTGGTGGCGCGGATGCATGGTCACTACCCCTGGATACCAGAGAGATGGGTCGTTCATCGCTCCGGCAGTGACACACAAGCCTGCGATATAGGAAATGTTAGGGACTTTCACGCATCCCTCTGCCTGTCTTCCTTCATTCCTTCCGTCTGGGAGTGGTAAGCACAACAGATGTCTGTGCACGGCGGCGCCGAGAGTCTTCCTCCATTAACAACCTATAACTTATATATAGGTTATAAATATTCATTCATAATGAAGAGTAGGTACTTCATGGACTATTCGCAGAACCTTTAAGATATACATTTTGTTTGTCATGCATATTTGTTAAAATATGGCATTTTAATTAAAATTGTTAGTACCATTTCTGTGAAAAAAGAGTAGCACATATTTGCTTGTAAGGGTACTTTGGGCTGCCCCATCCTTGAAAGACGCTGAACTTAAACACCAAGTGTGGTATGTAACCGACTTTTCGTTTTGAATTATACTCTTCTCACACCCTCACACATACAGACACATATCACTTTTCTAAAATTTAAACTTTATTTAGGGGCCTCAAAACGTGTATTTTCGCTTAAATATCAGCATCAAAATTTTGGGTGGAGCTATTTTATCATAAGTAAGAAGAAGAGAAAATTAAAATCAAAGCTGTAAGGTGAAAGCATTGTTTTTGAAAAGGAGTGATAGAAGACAATAACTTGATTGACATGGACAGAACTACACAAATCTGGCAGATTCGCCCCATATTTGTGCCCTGTTCCATTAGAATGCATTTTCCAGCTGGTTATACTTTTTAAATACAGCCAACGTTATAAGTTGTGACCCATTACCTTGTTATGTTTGAAAATGCTCTCGGTTTGTCCGAACATTTCCAGCTAGTATTATTACACTTCGTTTGTATGGTCATCAAATGTTACTGAAATACGTTGATAGCTATGTAATAAAAGGTAGCAGATTAAAGACATAATATCTTTTCGGTATCGTTTCTATCGATTTACAGTTTTCGTTGCTATACGTAGAAGTTTGGCCTGATTTCAGCTCGTTTGGTCTGTTTGCTGGATTGCGACCGTATTTCAGTATGTGCTACATATTCATTCGGCTTTAGCATCTAAATGCAAACAAAGACTAAGCTGTTAGTATGATTGGGGCTTTCGTGCACATAATCTATGAAAACAAGCGTGGTTGGTATTAACAATGCAATTTGTTGACTAGGAAACATCTACGTTTAAATCCCTAGATTAACTACTCTTGATTTGTAGTAAAGGAGAATCAGATGAAGAAACATCAAACAAATCTATGAATGTATATGGTTTGCAGTGTGAACTATAGTTTTTCTTTGGAATGATATTAATTGAAAACACATCCTCGGGTTTCATCTTAGAATTTATTACGGCAAAACATATAATGTAATATTATGTGATAGTCACAGCTCGCTCTTTGTAATAGGATGGTATAAGTAGTAAGCAAGGAATAAACAGATCGTTTAATAGTTTATAGTTTGCTATTTGCATTTGGTTTTACAGTTCGCATTACGCTCAAAGTAGTAATTAATCCTTAATCAGAATTAAGGATTAATTTTTTGTATTTTGTTTCCCCGGATCTGACATATGAACATTGCCACCCACCGACGCAAATGGTGATAAATATGCATGCAGAGTTCTTCCGAAAATTGCAACTGCTTGGGTGGTGCGTTTCATCGCATATGGTTGGTTACTTATTCTCAGATATTAATGTTATCAATACAGTTTGTTAATCTGTTCCTCGATCGGAGGATTCCGTCGTTTATTTGTATTACATATCTCGCTGTATAATTATCATTACAAGCCCTTCTATAAGGTTTTACAAATATTCCATTACTTTATGGTCTAGTTGTATTGCATTCAATACAAAAATCCAAGTGTGCATAGATATTGGGCGTGTTCGCGCGTGTGTGTGTGTGATTATTGCCATCTCTGAGATGGAGAGGGAGAGAGAGAGAACACACAAATCAAATATAAATGTTCGGATAAGCATAAAATTTCATGGACACAACTAAATAAATCATTTCTTAAACACTAAAGTGCAGCTATAATTTCTTTTCAGGCAGGTTTGAATATTCAAAATTGTTATATCATGTCTATATCTCTTAAGGTTTAGCTGTTATTTCTTTTTACCATTATCTTATTCACTTACTTTCAAAAGTTTGTGTTTCTTTAATTTATGGATGCACTGAGTAATGTGCTGTTTGTGTTATTTTTGCTGGTAAATTACAATTTGAAAACGATTTCACAGATAGGTCACAAAGGAAAGATCAACAAAGTCAACTCACTGAAGACTAAACTTTCCCCGTTTATCGATGTTAACCATCCATATATTTTGCAAAAACAACAAATACAATAGTTTATAAAAGCAGTTAAAATGTATGTTTTTCCTGGTGCTGCTTGCTGCATAATGCAATAAAATGTTCTTTGGCATATTAATATGTTTGTCTTTGACCATTACACTCCCATTTTTAGACACAACAAAGATAATAGAGCAAGCTGGTAATAATAATAATAATAATAATAATAATAATAATAATAATATAAGTATCTGTCCCCTATATACTATTGCACGAGAGATACACTCAGAGTGCCCATTATTTAACAGCAGTGTACACGCCAAGAACTAGAATTCACTAAACTATTAAACATCCCATAACATTACCTAACAGTTTATTTAACAACGGTCTACAAAGCCGAATTAAATTATTATGAATACTAATAGGCAAGAACAGATTAAAAATTCCAGAAAAACATTCCCCTTAAAATCTGCTCCCAAATATCATTGCAAAATCAGTATAGAAATCAAGTTCTCTACTTGTATCTCATAATAAAAGCATTAAAGCAATTTATAGAGGGGAATACTGAAAAGTGAAACGATCAGATAACCAAGAGTGCAATCATTTGCCCTAGAAAGTACAACATATTACCGACACTCACACACTTGAAGAGTTGAAGAACAAGTCACTTTGCGAGGCAAGTAAACTCGTTAACTAATCTCAGTACGGGCCAGATTCTCCACCTATCAAAGCCAAACAAAGAAAAACGGGAAGCGCTCAGATCCAGCACCTGATATTAGCACGAAACACGGATAACACAAAAATTGGTACAGGATAGTTGTTGCATTTTTGTTGCAATTCACATATGTTTATTATCATCATTAAATATTTGTACTGTTTAGTGTTTCATAATAGTGAAGGATACAGAAGGATGCAATTGCTTAATAAATGTTAATGCAATTTTTCAATTTTCTAGCATTTAATTTTCAAGCTGCTTCTCAACCTAACAAGGTTAATGCTAATAGGAAATAATTCTTAAAGTTTAAAGAGCAGGCACAAAATATTACACTGGTAACTTAATATTTCTTGAAGATGAACCATTTCACGGTGAAAAAAAATCCAGAACTAGAGCTCTAAAATAGAATAACATATTAAGAATACTAATAAATATAAGTAATACCTACTATTAAAGAGAAAAGTAAGTTTTTTATGTACTATTTGTAGAATACGGGAGTCTTTCTTATAGTATGAGAAAAGTTAAAACTTAAGACATCAAGACATCAGGAAGTTTGTGGAACAAGTATTTGGCAATGGTGCCTTTAAGAGGCACTTTACTAAAATCTCGTTTTCGAATTCTTCAGACGTGAATCCAGCAGCATTTTGTTGTGAGGTTACCTTAAAGAACGAGTTTTCATCCAACAACACCGCTGCAATTGAAGGACGTCGTTTCGTAAGAAATTGCCAATATTCCACACATTGTCTACAAACTTCTGTTCATGGTTTGGAAATGTGTATGTTGAGCAAGAGAATTACGAGTATTTATATATTTAAAAACTGTTTTATTTGTTAACGACGTTGCCGAGTTTATATAAGCCGGAATTTTATGTGCCGGAATTTCGTCCCGCAGGAGTACTTTTACATGTTTAGTAAGTTTACTGACAGTGCTGTCGGTTTTAAGCACACTTAAAAACCATCGATCTGGGCTGGGTTTGAACCTGGACCTTGAGATCAGAAGACCAGTGCCCAACCAACTGAGCGTCTAACCGAACAAGTAAACCTGGATATGTTTCCGTGTTTTATAAAAAACTAACTCAATTTTTATGCAAATCAATATTGTTAACATTCATCTATCTCTACAGTTATATATAACTGTGTGTGTGTGTGTGTGTGTGTGTGTGTGTGTGTGTGTGCGCGCGCGCGCGCATTAAAGAATAGTATTATAATGGTGATATTTATAGTATTATCATTTATAACATTTATATAAATTACACTTTGAAACTATTTTTGTAAGACACCCGTATTAATTTTTGTTAAACGGGCAAGCCTATTTAAATCCCCAAAATGAAATTACTAATGTTCCCAATAAAATTTGTTCATAGCAGCTGGTTTCGCGAATTCCATCATTTATTGTTTGCCTAACACAGAACACGTCTGCAGTACAGGTTTTCATATACCAGCGGAAACGTAAGAAAGATTTCCATGGAACCTCCCTTCACGTTTTATCCCACATTTCCATTTATCTCTACAAACCATGGTTTCCTCCAGCAGAATTCCAATTTTACTTCTGCGTGCCCACGGGAGTTCGGGACATTTTATTGTATTATCTCTCGTAAGAGCTCTATCTATTCTGCCACTTCAAAATACTGCCCTTTGCACCCTAAGTGTTTCTTATCCCTAAACGTTTGCTCTTACTAAACATACCTGTGGTTTTACGCAGTGTAAAGCTTGATAAAATAATAACACACAATTATTTGTTTTTAAATATTTTGAGGCGAATCTGCAATGCAGGTTGATGCAGTCATCGCATGTATAGAATCTTGTAAGCCTTTTAACGTAGGGGTGTAAATTGGAGGTAGGCCATTCTGCAAGCAGGTTATATTGCAAGGGTCCTCGTCAACCGAAAAAGATTCATGTCTAGAGACATGACCTTGAGTTATCTTAGCTCATAGAAAACTGTATTAAATAATAAAATGTTGACATTTTTAAGATTTTATCAATTCTTCCATTCAAGTTGTGAACGACTCAGTGTAGATACACCTTAAGATGTATACACATCTTCACAGCGAATCTTACTCACTGGAATAAATACTGTCTGTGACCTCCAGCAAAACGGCTATAGATTAAGCGGATAACCTGGGTGTACAGCAAAGAGTTATATCTATTGAGAGTAAGTGAAAACGTAAAGAAATAAAGCTAATGACTGGAGTTTATTTTGTTTAGTATTAACACAAAATGCCAAGGGCAAAGGTTATTCAGTTTAGAATTGGACGTGCGTTGCTGCTGCTATATTGAGTACTAATTTGAAACAAAAACATCTGAGGTGATAAATTTAATTACTACCTCTGCCAATTTAAATTTTGTATATATTCCTTATATCTTAAAGTATCCACATAAATTCTGATGTTTCTAGCCACGCCACTTTATTCCAGATGTATTTTTGCCTAAGATTGATTTCATATTCAGCAATACTTATTTGGTTACACAGAACGTGATGAAAAAGCATTCTAATGTCTATTCGTGGTAACAAGTTCTTGCAATGAAAAGAAAAAGAAAGAAAGAGAGAACGACCAACGAAAGAAGAAGCCTCACATTTGTAAACAGAGTAACTTGTCATATAGAATAGGTTATTTGAGACAGATTATGTTTACGATATTCTAATGAGCTGTTCCTTTAGTAGGTTATTGCCTATCTTTTACATAAAATTTAGACAACATTTAATAAAATTTCTTCAAATAAAGGGGATGACAGATTATTCATAGAAATTAAAAATATAATGTTTCTTGCGCATGTAAATGTATCAAAACTGTCATATTTAATCAAAATCTTTAGAACGGTTTTCGAGAAATTAAAAGAAAGGAAATATTTTCCATTTTAAGGGAAGTTTACGTTGGCAGGATTTTCTTGAATATCTTCGTGGAACATTTTTGTAAAATTTAAGCTTTGGTTTGGTATTCATCCTATGTTATTCACGTAACTGTATAGGGAAGAGTGTTTTCAGGACGAGTAAGATGTTTACAGCCGAAGTGAAGCTTAAGCAGCATATCTAAAGAGTCCTGAAAAAAACTCCTTCCTGCATTTACATAGAATATTTTGTTGTCGAAACAATTTATATATTGGTTAAGTATTGTACTGTGTATTATGTTGGACACTGATGCAGTCACAATATGTTCACTGCAAAGTCAATGTTGGTTTGAAGTACGAAAGTAACTGAGTGGAAATGTCCAATTTGACATATTGATTTGGAGACGGGGAAAAAAAAGAAATTTCAGATAGAATGATACAAATACCTTTTTCTTTGTTCGGAGACTTTAAAATCTGTATTTAGTGTGAAATCCCATATCACATTGTATGAAATACAATACTTCCTCTGTCTATTATAGGATGGAAGTAGGGAAATTAAAACGTTGTGTTAACATGTTTTGGTGCGGTGTTATCGAATCTCAGTGGCACCGTGGCCGAGTGGTTAGACCATTCGCCTCCCACCAAGGACTGGATTCGATCCCAGGGACCCGCTTATGGAATTTGTGGTAGACGAAGCGGGTGTGGGCGGGTTTACTCCGGGTTCTCCCGCCATTCATTCCACCAATTTCTCCATCATCACTCTTCCTTTCGTCTATTTCACCTTCATTTCATATCGTCTTCTTCCTCACTCTCATACCTGGCTACGGGCCGATCCCCCGTTCCGGGTGCCATGTTCGTCTGCTCCTCGACAGACCTCTGACTCTAGTATGGCTGTAAGCCCTACATACGAGGAGGGTATGCCGAATAAAGGCATGTTTACGATCTCAGATTAAGGTTCAGGTTACAAATTAACAGGAAGTCAGGGCAAAATTTCGGTTAACAGCTAACCGGAAGTAATTAATTCTTTGCGATGAACTGACCGCCACCTCCGGTGGCGATTAGGGTACTAACTTGGAGGTAACCACCCAAAAATGGGGTACCTTCGGCCTCGATTGATAGTCGATAGCGATTCTAAAGCGAAATATTAAAGCAATGTTTATATAACAGGAGGAAAGACAAAATAATTGTACTTCCGAAAGAGTAATTCCCAGGTTTGTGACGAGGGTGAATTTCATAAATGTTATTAGATTATCGAAGGTTGCACTGGCTACTTTACGTTCTATCATATTTGTGGTGCATAATACCTCCAGCATTATTCTTAAACATAGTTTGCAGTCGTTTTGTTTTATTTTTTAAAGTGAATGGCATTAATGATTGCTTAAATTTATAATGTAACTCATATTAACCCAATAAAGCTTAACCTATCTTGCACGTAACCTATATGAAATAATAGCGAAACTTAACCTTACATTCCAAAGGGTCCTATTTTCCTAATAACTCATAGGAAGCCGTAAAAAATCCATATCAGTTAAAACTCCGGAACCACCCAATATATTTCCACACTAATTTACAATAGTATATTAACAGCGTTTATATATCTATTTATGGACGCTCTTTAACTGCATTGGTCCTTAGCGTCCCATTCTAAATTGGGCGACAAAGACCTGTAATTTTGCTCACAGGCCTCTTTATCAGGCTTGAGCTTCCTTTGCGTACCGTAAATCTACGACAGGAAACCACGATTTACTTCCCTTCCGAAGGAAGCCATGCTAAGGATTTTTACGCCCGAAAAAAATCCATTGCCCTCCGCTGGATTTGAACTCGCGACCTCGGGAACTAGAGGCTCGCATGGTAACTACTACACCACAGAGGACGACGTATGTTAACAGCGAAATCCTAGGTACTTAACGTAGATGCTATCTTTTGTTTGTTGGGTTTTTCTCCTAAACGTAAGCATTTATTAATAACTACACAGAGCGTGTTAACAGCGAAACCTTTATAATTTTTCTGAAATGTTTTAGTCTAGGGAAAGTCTTACATTATTCGTTTTGCTTAGACATTATTTATATAATATGAATAAGATCTCGGAAACAAATTCGAGAGAAATGAGGAAATCGGGAAATGATCCAGGTTATTTTTCACTATGGCTCTATTTGCTATCAAACGTACATTCTGTAATAGTTTGAGGCACCTCTTGCTGAGTTTATGCTCTTTTTTTAATTCAACACACTTGTCGAAATTGTTTCTTAAATGTAACGGTCACAAATTTCAATGTAGTGGAGTACGCCTTACGGCTTAGACATCCGTGCCACAAGCACCTGGCAGAAGTAAAATAAGTGCGATACTAATGCACATGAGGTAAATCATTTCATTCCTGCTCCAATCTAATTCGAATGTTTTGACAGAAACGCTAATATAATATTTGTTAGTGTATGTTACAATCAAGAGGGATTCCAGGATTCTCCGCTACCAACACGTTTTTATATTATATGCAAAATCTGTTTTTCCACTAACCTAAGTCATATTGAGAGCGAAATCCCACACAACCTAATAATATAAAAACCTCTAACTTACCTTCAAACGTACCTACCTACACGTATAGTTATCCTATTTTATACTACCTCTAAAAATTAGATTAACGGAAAATCATTGTGTTTTAAACATACCGAAACGCACTTAACATACTCCAATGTGAACTAAACTGCCGCCACCTAAACTATACAAATAGTAATAACAAGTATGCTGTATTACGTACCTGAATGCATCCAGCCGTCAGAAACCGTCCATATTAATCAGAAATTACTCAAACTAACTTAATAGAAACTTTAGATTTTACTATACACAGAAATCAGATGGCGAACTCAAGAAAATGACTGCAGAAAGCTTATTTTAAAGATCTAATGTACGATGTTTTCTCTTAGGTGGCGTGAGATCGCGCACATAAATATTGCCAACCATACCAAATTGTTAACAGGTTAACTACCCTACAGTTACCTTGCGTTCGTAATACTGGGCACTTCGGTTAACCAACAGGTTATATAGCTACAAGTTCAACTTTTAACCAGAGATCTGATATAAGCGCTAAGTCAGTTATTGAAGCTTTGATGGCGTTGTGCTGCCTTTGCTTCTTGTAACATTCTGCTGCACACAGTTAATGTCAAAGAGATCTTGTTTTTATCTACAGTGTTAGAGATTTCACGACCACTGATGAAACAAGAACACATTTTGCTCCTTTAGCTTCGCTATTGAAAGTTGGCCATCAGCTGAAGCCTTTTAATTAATGCCTTTCTGTCGCTCCCCGATATAAATAATATTTACTTGCAGTATACTGATTCTTCTTTGATTTTTTAAATTGGCAGCTACAGTTATAACCTGGAATTAAATCTTCTTCTTAGGATGCTAACTTTTAATTTTCCAAAGCATATTTAACTTCAGAACTTTATTAATTATTATCTAAGTTGAAAGTATACTTGTCTTTTACTATTAACCCAAATGCAAACATTTAACATCTTTATATAACGATGTCGTATGCGTAATTATTCACGAGAGAGGAATGCTTACGCGTTATAATGGCTACTATGTGGCACTGTTACTTCATTCAACCCCTAATGATAAATCGAATTTTATTGGTAATTGACGATAGAATTAGGCTAAACAAATGGAAAATGGTGCATTAGTGGCTTAACTTTTATAAACATAACTAAATATTTACATATATTATTGCAATTGCAAGTAAATGTATCCATGAATACTGACTGTTTAGTCTACTGTACACTGCGATCGTAATGTATGCTGCGGTTTGTGTGTGGCTCTAACCTTAAAACTTAAATTAATTAACGCAGCGATGATACAAATAAAACAGTAAATTACACGCATGAAATTAAAATATTTAATATGCTTATTCTAAAGCACATCTCTAAATAATTGCACGCTTGCCGCCTTTAACTTAATAAAAAATAATAACATGATTAGAAGAAACACATTTGTTTTCGGAGATTTATGGTTTATAATTTATTTTGGATTCACAATGTCTCAACTGTCAATCGGTCTCAAAATAGAGACTTCCTTTTTTACTTTCTCTACTACGTATAGTAAGTAGGGGAAGTATTGTATTCCACCCAAAAATTCGATACCGAGATTTCACCGGAAATACATGTTTTGAGACCTCCTGAATCCAAAAAAAAGCATTTTTGGAAACATGTCCGTATGTGTGTCTGTGTGTGTGTGCCTGTGAACAGCATAACTCAAAAACTAACTGTCGGATAAACACCAAACTTGGTATTTACGTTCAGTATCTTCCAGAGATGCGACACGAAGATTTTCAAGAAAATCCCCCCACCCCAGACTACCCTTTACATGGAACATTTTTCGAAAATTTTAATTTTCTTAAAAATGGCTCTAACGATTTTGATGAAAATATCATATGTTTAAGATAATGTCATGAGAAATGAAATGTATATCTCGAAATTTCTGGGAATGTCTCCAAAAGTATTCTTCATTATGAACGACTTTTGCATAACTGGTAAACCATAAGAGATAGACAAAATTTTACTACACAAAAATGCAGATAGCGTTAAAATACACAACTTATATCATATACATTTTTGTTGTTGAGTGAACCGTTTTCGAGATATTGCTTGTTATTTCCTTAAATTTTCCAATACTTATACTTTTTCTCAAATTCGTTATTCATTTTTTTATGTCCTGGACATGCAAAGAGAATGGAATGCGCCACATAGCAACCAGCGTTAAAATATTTGACTATCGCTTAAAAGCTACCATATTCCCCTTGCATCTACAAGAAAATTACAAATAAGATTGACATCTCGATATCTCGATTAACATGAAGCATATGGAGAATAGGCGTTTGTAAAAATAGATTGTACAAGAGTAGAGAAAGTCATGTGAGTGTAACACATCAGATTTTTTAATAACAAACTGTGTAAACAATATTTTATGGATCAATATAATTTAAAAAAATATATACAAAAGAATTTACACCTCCAATCTTAGTGGCACACAGTTTTGCTTCTCACACATTTGTTGGACAGGTTCGTAAGGCAATTTATTTATTTATTTATTTATTTATTTATTTATTTATTTATTTATTTATTTATTTATGGTTGCTTAAACAGTAAAGTCATAGCGCGACCAGCGTTTTACAATTAACATAGCACATACAATATAGTTTACAGTAGATGTATAGTTAGTATTCACATTCATATGTTAGTCTCAACAATTAATTTTTTTCTTAGACAAAAAATATAACTCAGTTCAACCAAGAGTTCATAAACGCTCATACTTTACAGTGTTAATTATTTACGTTAACGTTTTAGGTAAACCATAATAAAATTATTGACAATCAAAGCTATAGCTTGTGGTAGAGTTGTATCCTTAAAGAATTCAAATATCTTTGGGTTCCTGAGCGCTGTAATCTGTGGAGATACCATGAAGTTTTCTTTTCCCCTTAAACTTGGAGTATTCGGTGATGCCATGTTTGATTCTGAGAGGAGTATTGC
The DNA here is from genome assembly GCA_030765065.1 of Deroplatys truncata. Taxonomy (NCBI): domain Eukaryota; kingdom Metazoa; phylum Arthropoda; class Insecta; order Mantodea; family Mantidae; genus Deroplatys; species Deroplatys truncata. The sequence continues at coordinate 179,328,914 of CM060977.1, read as the reverse complement.
AGTTTGAAAACACTGGTGGGTCTTCTCTGCATAGCAGGTAGGAGTGTGTCAATGAGCTGTGGCCAATACGTGCCACTTGTTCTCTTCTTAAGCTGGAATCACGGTTGAGACTGTTTCAGGGTAAGTTCTGATTTCGAGAAGTTTGGTGGACGGTAAATTTGTCCTACTTAGTTTCCAGCCTTGCCTCAGACGGTGCTTAATGTGATGAAACAGATCGGTGTGCGTCACTGGTATTAAATGATCACTGACTGGGAGTTTGGTGGCTTCTCTGCGTCTGCCGTTTCATTGCCGGTTATCCCACATGGGATGGTAACCAGCAGAATATCACCTTTTACCACGATGTTGCAGGTCGTATATATGTGACGAACATCCTGTATTAATGTATGGGGTGTATATTTGTTCTGAAGGGCTTGCAATGCACCGAGGGAACGTAAGGCAATTGAGTACACCCTTATCAATAAAAAACCCTACCCAATCTTAGACTTCGTTTAGGGATCCAAGGATGTGATAGTCTATAACTCTACAATAAGACAGACCTGAACTATAAGGGAAATTATCAAAGTGTGATTGTTGCAGTTTGCTCCAGTTATCTTGTGCAACAGAGGCAGTGTGTGGCATGTAAAGGGTAGTTGGAGGTGCGGGGATTTTCTTGAAAATCTTCTTGTCACAACTTTGGAAGATATTGAACTCAAATACCAAGTTTGGTATTTATCTGACTTTTCGTTTTTGAGTTATGCTGTTCAAACTCTCGCTGACCAGATTGATCCTATCTAAAATTTTGGCATGGTGTATTCACATGACTTTCTGTACCCTCTATCGTTTATTAGCGGGTATAAACACCATTTTACTAATGCTTATTTTTCTATTCACTACATTTTTATATAATAAACCTTTGCAGAAAAAGCTACATTACACATTTCTTTAGGATACAAAGAGAACAGCGATAGTCAAATGTTTAAGAACTGGACACTGTATGCTGGCCTAAAAATTCCATACTGTTTCCATGCAATCGGGAGAAACAGCCGAATGTTGAACGGACTTTACAGAGAATGTCCAAGAAATAAACAATTCGAACCATTAATAACGAATATCTCAGAAAAGGCTTATGGATTTATTTGAAATAAATTTTGTGTTTTAAAGAGATCTATATTTTTTATGTAGTACGTTCTCATCTACTGCTTAACGTTTACCAGTTATACAAGATTATACAAAATTCCACCAGAATGAAGAGCACTTCAAAGGTTATTCCTAGAAAATAAGATACACACTCTATTTGTCACGTAAATATGTTTAATATATGTTATTTTAATCAAATATTTTAGAGTCACGTTTTAGAAAATAAAAATGGTCGAAAAATATTCCATGTAACGGATAGTTGGAAGTGGAAGAGGTTTTCTTGTCGCATCTTTGGAACGTACTTAATCTGAATACAAAATTTCTAGTTATCTGACTTTTTGTTTCTGAGTTATGATGTTTACTAACACACACAGACATTACACGGGCCTTTTTGTGGTTTCAGGGGGCCTCAAAGCATGTATTTCCGTGAAATCTCGACTTCGAATTTTGGATGGAAAGTAATACTTCGCCAACTTACTAAATGTATTGGTATTCAATGTTGGTCTTACATTCAACTTAAGATAAAGCAAAACGTAAAATCTAAACATTATCTGCTGACATCTTTGATTTATCCATAGAGATATGAAGATATGTTTAAGCATTGTTTTACCCAGTGAGGTTATACAAATAAAACCTAGTATAGTTTTACGGTGTTACATAAATTAATTATTACGTGAATTACCATTCGTATGTTATAGTAATTGAAATTTGCTACGCTGAACTTTGCATGGAACCATTTGAATTTATAAATGTGTTATTGAACAGCATTAATAACATTAAATTTGAAAGACGAAAAATTAACAATCATATTGCTTAAATATAATTCTTTGCAATTAACTTTAAGAGATGTCCCCTCAAAGGAAACAGTGAGAAATTTGGTTCCTTCAAGAGTCAAATAAAGCCAGTACACAGAGAAGTAAATAAAACCTCTGTGTTGCGTGCATCCACAGCAGATTTGGAGATAATCGATTACTTCAGTAATCATTTACACATAAAATTATTGTAATCATTATTATCAATAATCATTCGGTGTGATTATTGCGTAATTTGAAGTATACTTTACTTTGATTATTCTGTAATATGGAATGTTAATAACTACGGTATTGCTACCTTTGTTTTTAAATTTACATTTTTTGCGTGCATGTATGTGTAACACCAGGTGGAAGGGGGATACATGCTATCATGTAGAAGTGGATTCGGTTACACAATTAAGAATGAATACATAATTCTCCTTCTTCATTATAAAGATTAGACAATCCATCTGTTCCGAGTTCGCATTCTTTACTTTACTCTCATCTTTTTCTGGGTCATCCGATGTCTCTTTTTCTTGACGGTTTGCATTTATTAAGCAATGGTGGTATTCTTTCTTCACTCATGCGTCCCATGTGCTTTTTCCAATTATGTTTATTTTCTTCACTTTTATAATATGATTTATAAATATTCAGTTCATCTCCAATTGCATCATTCCTTATGCATTCCTAGTGCACTCTTTAGTTCTTCGTAAAAAGCTTATTTCGCTGTCTGAATTTTATATTTTTCCTTTTCTTTTATTATACAAGATTGCTGCCATACATGAGCATAGGACCGCCATGGTCTTGTAAAACTTCAATTTTGTTTCTTTCTTTGTTTTATTTTGTACAGTTCTTGTGATTGTTCCAAAAATTTGTTGAAATCTATTTATATTATTATCTCTACGACATTGAAACTTATGTCACAATCCAAATAATTTAAATTAAAACCTGCTCGAGGGTACTATTTCCAATATATATTTTTCTCCTCACAGAGTATTTTCGTTGGTATGCCATTACTTTGGTCTTTTCTATGGAAATCCTTAATTTATATTCATTGTCGATTTGGTACAATTTATAAACAGAACGCTGTAGGTTTTATTTACTATTCTGCAGTATTCCAACATGATCTGGTCGCATATAACATTGCTTTTAAATATGAATTTTTATTCAGTTGTATTCCTGGATTCGCTTCTTTTTCCCATATTTTTATAAGATCACACACACGCGCATATATATATATATATATATATATATATATAGAATAAAGTCTGCGAAAGGTTTGGAGTTTGATATGCATTAGTTTATATTAGCCTTTGTATATGTACCTTTAATTACCTCTAAGATGTGCCAGGGATATCCGCGTTTGTCCATAAAATATTTCTATTCATAAAGTCGAATGCCTTTTCAAAGTCAATAAAAATAATATGAGTCGCTAGGTTGACTTCTCTTCTTTTTTTATAGAATTCGTTTAATACTAAAAATATTATAGCTGCCTGAACGTCTGTTCGAAAGCCAATTTGTTCTTCTTTGAAACCTATAACGTGTGTTATAGGTTTTAAACGATTATTATTAATTTTAGCATAAGGTTTATAAGCGGAATTGAATAAACTTATACCTCTATAATTATTTAGATCATTTCGCTGGCCCTTTTTAAATACCGGAATTATCTCGGGAACTGTCCAAGATTCAGGTATTTTATAATTTTTCCAACACTCATTATATAATTGTAATAATTTTAGTTGGCACATTGAATATTTAAACTATTTCTATGGTTATAACATTTTACCCACAAGGCTTCCTATTTTTCATACGCTTCAGAGCGACTTATAATTCGTCCAAGTTTTTAAGTCTACTGTTTCATTACTGTTGCGTAACGTAGCTGCCATATCTGTTGTTACTTCATCACAATTCAGTAAACTTTGATAATATTGTTCTTTGTTAATGAAATTTACTTTTGCGGTATCCTTTTCGGATTGATGATGTATCAGTTTACTGGCAAAGGCCCATGTATGTCATGCTCTATGTTAGTTCTCAGTTGCTCCCCTTCTATACCAGTTGCTTTGCAAGTTTCGCTTTTGTTTATGCATATATTCATTTTCTTTTGTTCCATTTTGTATGAACTTTCTTTATGCTATCTTTTTCTCTTTCACTCTGTATGTATATGAACATTCCATATTCTTAATCCTTTTCTCTTTCTTACTTTCTGTTTCTTTCCTATGGCTTCATTTGCTGCTTTCCTGATGGATTCCTTTAAGTTCTATCACTCTTCTTCTAAATCGTTATTTGTTACTGCATTCATTAAGTATTTTTGCAATCTTCTTCCGTAAAGACTTTTAGTATTTTCCTGTTGTAATGGATAAACTTTAGAACTTTCTGGAGTTCTTGTTATTTTTTTGGTTGTCGTTTCCACCTCGCCAATAATAAGATGATTCCTATAGCTCATAATAATCAGAATAGATATCACTTCCTCTGCACACTGGAATATCTTGTACTTGATTCTTTATTTTATCGTTGTCATTACGTAACTTTCTTATCCCTCCTGTACTTATGTCTTTCCTCTTAAAGAAAGTGTTTGTTATTTTTAATTGATTATGTATTCCAAATGTCTCAACTCATAATTCTATTTAAGGAATTTTTTGTTATTTTCTTCCTTATTTACCCCGTTTCGTCATAATTTCTTCTTTTTTTTAATAAATCGTAATTTTTCCTAGAATGAATGTAAAATATATAAATTATGGCGGAAAGAGACCCTAAATATAAAACAGATTTAAAATAGTTTAGGTGAATACCATTTAGTGATGTGCTTTTCTCTGCTTTACTGGAACTAAATGATTTGACTCGCAAATTTGTGAACAGCCAGGATAACAAGTGTACATTCAAATATAGTCTTAAGTAACCAGAATGTCTCAACTCCAGTAATCAAAACTGTGATCATATAAAAATGATTACAAATTACTGTTTAATCATAATCCTGGCTTTTGATTGCGATAATAAAAAATCTCATATGTTCACATTACTTTCTCTAATCTCCATTTTAGAGTGGGTATACAAACTATTCTTATGAAAAGCTTATTTTTCTATCTACTTCATTTTAATCGAGTCAAACAGAAATTGTTTGAAGAAATAACTACATTATACATTTCATTATAGGTAAAAGGGCAACAGTTATAAGGAAACGTTTAAGAACTGAACGCTATATGCTGGCCTTAAAATCCACTCTTTCATTACATAGAAAAACAACTGATAATCGACAGAACTTCAGAAGAATCAGAGAATATTGAACAAATCAAACTACTAATAACGAATATTTTGGAAATGGCTTATGCCACAAAAATCTCACTGGAGAAAAATTTTGTGTTTAAAAGACATCTAAATATTCTGTGTAGCACGTTTTCGTTAATCGTTTAACATAGGTATATCAGTTATACAATATTACGCAAAATTCCTTCCTAATGAAGGGGACTCACAGGATTTTCCCGGAAAATTTAAGATGTTCCTTTTATTTGTCTTTAAAATATCTTTAATATATGATATTTTAATCAAACTCGTTAGAGCCTCTGTTGAGAAAATACAACTTTCTAAAAATTTTCCACGGAAAGCTTAGTTGGGTATGGATCTTCGATTCGAATCTTTAGAAGGTACTGAACTTAAATTCCAAGTTTGCCATTCATCCGACTTTTTGTTTTAGAGTTATGCTGTTCAGACACACACACACACACACACACACACATGGATCTCTTTATAAAATTCTGTTTTATTTAGGGGCTTCAAAACATGCATTTCCCGTGAAAGCTCGGTATCGGATTTTAGGTTGGGATGCAATACCTTCTGTATTTGCTATTTATGTGGTAGAGAAAGTAAAAAGCATTCATACTCATCGGTGGGTGTCTGATTACATTGTATACTAAACGAAACAGTATCGATTACATTTCCCCAAATCTCATAGAAGTTGAACAATTCAGTTTCTCACTATTTTTATGTTCAGAAAATACGTTCTACATTGTGAGGACAGATGGAGTTGCAGGGAGGTACAAGAAAATATTTACAAATGTACTATCATACACCATACTTATAAATGGTGTTATTTATTGTTATGTTATTTAATATCCGTATAAATGGAGAGAAGTGGCAATTTCATGATCGTATCCTGAATTTAGTTGCTCGCCATTGCACTTTTCTGCAATGCTAGTTAGAGATTAGAGAAGAAGCACAAAGAAAGAAGCTGATAGAGTTACATAAGAAGATATCTTTAACATAGCAACACAGTTGTGCATTAACGAAGTTGGCATTCTGGCTTACGTTGTTAAAGACAAGAGACAGACATTAAGGATAGGGCGCACTGCAACAGAAGGATAAGTTTCAAGGGTTGCGCTGCTTACGGAACAGCACCTGGTCGCTGTTAACGAACATGCTTCCACAGATATGAAGCGATAATGAATCCCTGCCAACACTTGTGCTCAATTAGCTAACCAAAGCTCAAGACTCCGCATGCTTGGCTGCGACTTGCATGCTTTCTCCAAGAGGCCCGTAATATTGTCATACTTACGTCGACACGTGCTGTGAATGCTGGGTAACTCAACCGTGCTTCTACTTGGCAAGAAGTACGTTCTGTACTTTCTGAAAATGCACATTATTCCCTTCACAACATTTCCGCCAAATTTAAACTTCAAGTCTCTTCCAATGACCGTTTATCAATCACTCAGATATACAGAATGATATTTGTATCATTGCCAGGGATTTCAATGAAATTGGCGCACAAGTGGTCCAGAGCTGGAATTTTCGTTCTAAAAATGAACATTGCTTACTCCACTTTCTTTATAAAGTTGTTATTAAATAACCTTCAATTCTTTATTATTCCCTTTTATTGTGGTTCATTGAATAAACCTCTTGAAATATATTTAATGCCTCCCACTACCACACTTCAAATGTTTCAAATTTTACGAACATAGTGTTCACATATGTTCACTCTGATCAAAGAAAAATTCTTATTCAAATACTAATCCCTTTCGTCCAGTAAACTGTCTTGTTTTGGCAGTCTGCTGTTAAGGACTTGAGTTGATGCTATACCAAAGTTAGAGAATGTGCTAACTTCCGGATGGAATATCGGCAATGCTCTCAAGGATAAATTAATAACACCTCATTAGACCTCTGATATCTTAACTTCTATCTTCATTGGCATATTGCATACGGACTGGAAGTTTGCACAAACAAATGTTCAATGCTAAACGAAAATTGTAATGACCTAATAACTCGTTTTATTTTGCTCCTTAGAACCCACGAGGGTGGTTCCAAAAGTATCGACCTGACGTATAGATAGTGGTTGTTTCAAACAGATGTCTGTGGTAGAAAGTATCAACCTTATAAAGCTTAAGTTTGAAATTTGACGATGCTACGTTGTTTAGTAATTGTTTGAAAGCCATTAATAGTGAACTCTCTCAGCGAATTTGTAAACATGAATAAAACTGGTCATGTTATGTAATACAATACTTACATTTGAAAGGTCTTAGTCCAACTAATGTTAAAGCTCAGCTGGATTCTACTCTGGGGGAGTCTGCTCCTTCGTTTACAACAGTGAAATATTGGGTGGCAGAGTTTAAGCGAGGCCGTACGAGCTGCCAAGACGAACTTCACAATGGTCGACCAAATGAGGCAACCACGCCAGAAATGGTGAAGAAAATCCATAAAATGGTATTGGTGACTATTGACTGAAAGCGCATGAGCTAGCAGACATTGTAGGCATTTCAAAAAGTGCTGTACATCGCATACTGACTGAAAATTTAGACATGAAAAAGTTGTGCGCAAGATGGATGCCGCGTTTACTCCCAATGGAACAAACGCAGCATTGTGAGAATGTTTCAATCAAGTGTTTCGGCGTTGTTTCACTGCAATAAGGCCACGTTTTTGCGCCGATTCATAACCATGGATGACACATGGATGGAAGAAATGTCTTGGTGGTAAAATATTTGCCAACAATGAAGAGGTGGTGTTTGCAGTTGATGGCTATTTTGCAGAACTCGACGGTTCTCACTATAAACAGGTTATCGAAGCTATTGAACATCGCTGGGAAAAATGTGTCGATCTAAAAGGAGAGTATGTACAGAAATAAAGTTGTTTTTCCCAACATTTTTGTGTTTTCTTTGTTAGTTCGGGTACTTCTGGGACAACCCTCGTAAGTTTTGATGACCTTCAGCGTTTTCCCTTGGAATGACAGGATTACAGCCAACATTTCAAGTCGAACTTGCTAAAAGGCGCAGCTACATCAAACTTTATGATAAGATGCGAAAATATTATTAACCTCACCTCATTGCTTTAAAAAGATTGACAGCATTTCTTAACCATGAAGCGTTTGTTTACTATAGCCTAAGATGTGTAAGTCATTTATCGCCTTACAGTGGTACAAGGTAAAACATTACACATCAATAATAGCAAAACAGGTGGTCTTTTGCAAGAGTTGCCTCCGAACCTAGCCATACTGACATCAGAACACGACTTTCCCTACTTAGATTATGAAGGTTAGTCTTTATTGTGCTGTGGACAGTTAGTAAAATCATAGTTCGTCATTCAGTCTGTAATGTTTTGAAACTACCTGAATAAGTGCTTATATTTATTTCTAATTAGTGAGTGGCAACATATTTGAACAAACAGAGAGATGACAGAGTTATGTAGTAATACCTTTTTTACATTTTACAAATCGTTACAACCTCTGTTTTACCTAAGGGTATACCACTAGATATTTATAGTTTAGTTACAAAATGCTTAATAACAAATATATATAACTGAACAATCTTCAGCTTTAAAGTGTGTCGAAGCTGCATTTCAGGAAGCTGGTATCGTTGACCGTATTGATGTATTTCAAAACCTGATGTATCTGGAGACTGAAATTCTGCAGGTCTTTCTCTGGAAAACACTGTGCATTCCCCATGAGATGATGTGCTGTTTGCACTGCTTTTGCAGGACAGTTGCAAAGTGGTGAGGGAGCCTTGTTAATTCTGTGGAGGTAAAATCGGCAAAATTCATGAGTCGTTAGGAACTGCGTAAGCTTACAGTTTGTCCAGAGCTGTAGGGAGTGTCTGTGGAAAATATTGGTTATAAAGAGTTTGGTGTGGGCCGCAACTTTGTTGAATTCCAGATTGTTACATAATGATTCTTCAGTAAGTGCTTTCTCCTGCTCAGTGTAGTCTATGGTGGTACTATAGCTTGAGATTGTTTTTACTAGATAGTCAGCCCTTTCATTTCCATGTAGTCAGTATGTCCTTTGACCCAATGGAAGGCGCCTGAGATGTGCTTTTGCAGGTTTATTGTTTTCGTCCTAATACCGACAGCTACTGACTGTGTGGTGTGTTTATCCCCTATTGCCAGTAGTGCTGCTGTGGAATCTGCGCTGATTGGATAGGATAATACCCTTGTTTTGGTGTTCTATCCATTTTAATTCCGCTGATTTCTGCTTGAAATACTGTAAATTCTTTGTTTAATCTTATCATTCCAATGTGAATCTTGTGTTCTCCATAGCGACCATTGCCGCCCCAACGTGATTATCAGCTTTTGAACCGTCCTTCTACTCCAGTAAAGTCTACGCTTATATAACTGTCGTTCGGATGGATTGCTTTTGTTGTTTTAAGGACTTCTATCTTCTGTATTTCAGGTGTGACTGCGTTTATAGATTGACCATTTCAGATTGCTCTTAGATCTTTGTATATTTGCAGAGTCTGATCGATGGGCATTACTCCTGTAATATCTTGGAGGGACTTATTGGAGACTGTTCTGTAGGCTTTTGTAGCAAAAATTAGGAAATATGTTTTAATATGTTGTAAGTTTTCCTTATTTCTCATTGATGTAACGTAACAATGGTTTAGTCGGGTCCTAGCCCAAATGCAACTTCCCTTTAAACGTTAAAGCTTACTAAACATTACTAAAGGTAGAAATGGTAGAGATTAAAACACAGTAAAATTTAAAAAATCTACTCAACATTTATTATGAAACCAATCCACAGCATATTTCAGTCTTACGTTCTATTAGTTGCCCACTTATTTGCTGATGGAAGACAGCTTTGATAAGTCTGAGGATGAAACTTAATGTGTGCATCACGCAATAATTCTAAGTTCTTAAACAGCAAAAAATAACGACATAGCCATGCCGGGCACACTCAGAGCCAGCTGAGGCAAACCCAGGTAAAACTGCAGCGAAGAGCCTTGCCGGGACTTCAGGTATAAGTCACACAAGAAGTAGGAATTAGCAACAGTTTGCGAATAGTTCTTAAATTGCATTCATTTACGAAACTATACCGTTGACGGAACACTAACTATTTCAAATGCTTATACTGATTTATATAAACATTGGCCAATAAATTTGTTGCCATGATATTATGGAAGTACAACTGTACTTATTCAAGATCACTGCAACATAATTTCGTTAAGCTAAAGTTCTTTCGATTATCGTTTTACAGTTGTAACTTGAAATGTGAATAAATTATAAAATAATAGTGTTGCTCATCTTAGCTTCCATATGCTACCTTTTACCCAATGGCACCCTCGCCTTAAGAAATAAAGAATTGCCTCCTCTCCAAAATGACACATATGTAAATCACTAATTCCAGCATCATACTTTCTTTCTCTGAGTAACCTCCTCTTATGTAGAACTTACACCCCCAGGACTTTCAGGCGTCTGCCTGGAGTCAGAGGCCCGTCGAGGAGCAGACAGAAAATCCAAGATGGATGATCAGCCCGATGCCTGGTATGGGAGGAAGGAAGTAGATGAAACGAAATGTTGATGAAATGGATGAAAGGAAAGGTGATGATGGAGCAGTTGGTGGAATGAATGGCGGAGGAAACCGGAGAACCCGGAGAAAACCCGCCCAGACGCCACTTTGTCCACCACAAATCCCACATGCGGATCCCTGGGATTGAACCTCTCGGCCATGGCGCCGCCCAACATCATACAACTAATATAATTTAAAAATAAATTATAACCTTCTCGAAGACTACAGAACGGAGAAAATAAAAATCACGCTTATGGGAACTTGTAAATTTTTAAAATATTCTTTTATAGCCCAATGTTTCGGTGCGTATAATAACAAGAGTGATAAGGGAATTAGGGGATTCACACAATGACAAAATGAAGCAGAAAAAGTGTTTTTCATGAACACTTCACTTATCAGTCGAGTATTAGCACACTTAAAGTTCATAATTTTCAATATAACTAGGTAGTACAGAATCCAATATAATTTTGTATATCAAGTGAACAACTTTACATTTCATCAAACTCAACTAAAACTGAGTTATTTTACGGTGACCGGTAAAAAGTTCAAATTACTAGGAACTGCTTGTGGTACTAAGCAGTTTCAATTCATAGTTGCAGAGCTCTGTAGACAGAAGCAGCTGCGTGCAGAACCTTGAACAAGCATTTGGTGTAAGTTATGGTCGCTGCCGACAAAGTATTCATATAAATAGGTTTCAGCTGTTTGAGGTAGATGTAATCAGCTGTGTAACTTAGGCTCTGACCGGGACAATTGTCAGTAGAATGACCAACATTTGCTCACGTTCAAGGGCAGGATTCCAGAACAAAATGCATGTAAAGAAAAATAACTGAGCAATAAATAGAAAAGTGCCTTGGGAAACATCATAACATCAGGGATAGTTAAAAGGAAATGGTATGAAAGTCAGTTGGAGTGAGAGACATGTGACTGTAAGTTTAAGGAAAATTAACAAAAAATCTGGAGAAATATTTAATGAGCAGGCAGGAAGAACATTTGTGGAAATACATAGGCACCACAAACTAAATTAAAAATAATGCATAAGCTTTAAAAAGAATTAGAAACTTAAATGATGAAAATATTTAGTGTACTGGATTTTAAACTACAAAGAAGTTCCAGGGTGATTTACAAAGTAGTGTTTAGAGTCACATAACTGAATTATTGTTAAGTTATAAATAAAGTTTGAAAAGCTGCAATATGTTAACCAGAATTCGTTATGAATAAAAAAAAGTTTTAGAACTATTGTGACCTTTCTAACAAATGTGACAATTAACACACAAAAACGTTAGAAATATCGTTTTCATTATTTAATAGTACCCTTGAGTTCTTTATCTTGACTTTCAGTTGCATCACTTTTAATTTACATTAAAAGGTACTAAAACTTCAAAATTCATATTCCCAAGTAAATTTAATAGGAAGAAATGCATGGAAGAATACACGCAATTATAATATGTAAATTAATAATGAAGTTAACGTGTTTGTCTTTATGCCCTGAACAGACATATTGTGTAGGTCTCAACCATTAATTTTGGAACCTAGAGAACTTAGCTCCACCTAATGGAACGCAAATTACGAATTGTACGTGATACAACAACAAACTTCGCAACTAACTTTTCGTAGCTAAGAACTTCTTTGAAAATCTCATTATCTTAGACAACCAAAATGATTCCATGGATAGTTTAAGTTTTAAAATCACATGCTCTAAAAGAACAATAAACATATAAAGCACGAATCCATATATAACATTTCCTCAACGTGGAGAATCCCGCATCTGGGAATATTGCAAACTCGATCCAGAACTAGGCATCTGGACAAATTATAAATTCTATAATCTGAGAAACAACATTGCATCTGCATTTTATTGCATATACAATAAAGCATGACTCTTGTAGTACCACTTTCACCACTATTACACATGGTACCATCTCGTTATCTACATTTTGCGCTCTGTGCTTAAAATCTGATTTTACGGATGGAGGCAAGAAAACTATATAAAACGTCTCACTCTAAAATAAATGCAAAAACTTTTAAATATTTGAGAGCTACAATTTTCATCTGAGATAACACAATTTCAAAAATAAATGAATAAGTAATTATATAAACAAACGGTACACAAACGAAATAAAATGTGTTGTCCCTAATTGAAGTAAAGGTGAATACTAGGATGCACGAAGAGGCAAAATACAGCACTCCGTATGTGTTAGCAAATGCGAAAATCATCTCGAGGTTTGTTACATCTGCTCGAGGAAAGAGTTAACAGTCACAGGAAAAGCAAAGGATACACAACATATCTTCAAAACATTATAAGTGATGCTAATTATAAGTAACAAAGTTATACGTAACGCTGGATTTGAAACAAGCAACCACAATTGGGAAAAAAATTAAGGTAGTGCAAAAGTAAAGCCGATCGGTCCTATGCTGTTAAATTTGCACTAAATTTGCTTCTTTAAAATTTAATTATGACACTCACAGAGTCACACACACACACACGCACGCACGCTATTTTCTAGAAATTCAATAATTTCTGGGAAATATAAAGTTTCTAGAATAAAATATATAAGTGTATGGTTCAGTTCGTTATATTAAATGCAACAATATACCGTTTAGTACGGCAATACCATTCCCATTTGTTCAAGGTGACTGTTCATGTAATTATCACCAGTTGTACTACAAGGTAAAAAATAAATAAATAAAGTAGCACTATTACGAGAATGCAACATGTTACTTGTGAGAAGAATGAAGCATGCGATCAGCAGTAACTCCAAATAAAACTTTGCAAAGTAATAGATACAAAACAATTACACTGATTAACGTCTTAAAAGGAAAACAAAAATGACTAAGGCAACTGTAGGAGTTAAGACTTCCCACGTTACGGCAGCAGAGCATATTTTTGAAAAGCGAAAAGCATAGGTGGGTGCCCAAAAAAAAAAAAAAAATAAAAACAATGAGAGGTAGATGTGTAATTATGATTGAGCAGGGCCAAAGCCCGGGTGTCCATGTACTTCACTTAATGTAGTATATATTGATACTATTGTCATTACTTTATATCGTCGTTTCAAAACTACACGAAAGCCGTCTCTGAAAAATATTTCAGTAATGGAACATTTTAAGCAAACAATGACAAAATAACTGTAAGGAAATAATTACAAATGATTGCTGCTCAAGCATCCTTCACGAAATTAAACCAGAGTATATCATTTCTGTGGTACCATAACACACCAGTTTCTCCTCCAATTAATGCATCTGAGCCCAACATTAACCTGACATGCACTGGATCCATTCCATTATATACTTCCACTAACGAACAACCTTATACAGCGCGTTGGGTTGTTCCAACTATAGAATTGCAATACGTATAAGAGGCTGCTCTATATTTCACATTAGGAACTACTTGGCACCAACTCTATTTAAAACATACATACGCATTACTTTATCTACCCACTATCGTTTATTTTCATATTTATTCTACAAACTACTCTTCCGAAAGCTTATTTTGTATCATGTTAACCGAGATAAACATTTGCAGAAATAGTTGTATTACACATTTCTTTGCAGCTGTAAGGGGGATAGAAAGCGAAACGATAGTTAAATATTAAAAGTAAGACGCTGTGTTTTAGCGTTATCACTTTCAAGACATCGAGAGAAACCACTGAGTAGCAACAGCAGCTTAAACATTATAGTTTTCAAAACTCAACCAATAAAAACGGCTAATCGGAAGCAATTGATGTAATTAAGAAGTTATTTGAAATACATTTTGTGTTTTAAAGAAATTTACATTTGTTGTTTGTGTCTATCTCATCGTATATCCGTAAAATTGTACAAAATCATTTCCGCATGAAGAGGGCTTCATTGACTATTCTAAGAAAATTCAAGATATACATTTTGTTATGAAAATATGCTAAACATATGACATTTTAATCAAAAAGTTTAGTAATTTTTATTAATTAAAAGATTTCAAAGTATTGAAAATGTTTCCATGTAAACGATAGCTTAGGATGTGAACATTTTCTTGAAATGATGTGATCTTGTAAGCTGAAGAAATAGTAGCTCTGTGTAGTTCAGGGCTACCAAACTTAAATTATACGATACCATACTTTCTCTGCGTACTGTGATCGCATGCGTAGGCTACCTACGGGCCGCCGGTAAGCGCCTCTCGGCCCGGGACCTTTGTGGGTCCTTCAAACTGCCGTCGGAACAATAGTGCAATTGCCAGTATATCATAACAGCCCTTACAGCGCTTACCTTTTCCGGATATTAATTTCGGCATGTTACAGCAGGTTCCTCCTCTAGAAAGTTCTTCTTTGTATGCAGAGCCAATGTAAGGCTGCTCTTACCCGGACAGCAGTTCTGTCAGTTAACAAGTTACGAAGTGAAAAGTGGACAGCACCAGTGCAGTTTAGTTGTGACTCTGCAGTTCAGTTGTTATTTGATTCGACTGATCAGTTGTGTTGTGTTCCGAGTATGTGCCAAAATCGACTCATATACGCTTTTGCTACGCTGATAAATAAATTATGTTGCTCTTATTTGTTAAGAGTACTTACACCATGTAGAAGAAGCATTACGAACACCCAAAAATTCGACACTGAGTTTTCACCGGAAGTACACATTTTGAGGTACCTTGAACCCAAATACGCATTTTACAAAAAGGTCGCGCGCGTGTGTGTGATTCTGTGAACGTCATAATTAAACATTAAAAAGTAGGTTAAATGCCAAACTCAATATTTATGTTCAGCATCTTCAACCTTGCAACAAAATATTTTCTAGAAAATCCCCTAATGATTTTGATTAAAATACAGTAGGTTTAAGATATTTTCATAACGAATGAAACCTATATCTTGGATTTTCTGGCAATAGCTTCTGAATGATTTTTGTGTAATTGGTAAACCTTATGAGATAGGCAGTCTTACTACAAGAAAAAAAATTAGATCTGGATATAACATATCATCTATGACATACTTTTTTGTTGTTGAAAAGTTAACTATTTCCGAGGTATTCCTTGCTATTTTCAAACACCTCCCTCAATTTGGAAGTCGCTATTCGTTTCTTTTTTCCCCACTCCTGGCCATGCAAACAGCATGGAATTTCAAAGCCATCACACAACAACACGCCCTTAACCATGTGACTATTTCATTACGTACAAGGCAATTTTAAATGTGAATTGAAAGTTTATCTGGAGAAGTAAATAAAGGAAGGATAAGTTTAGTTTTTGTTAGAATAGCTTGTAGGAGAGTCAGTGGAGAGCACATTAATTTTCTTTAAGTGTTCCGTTTTGCAAAAGTTTTCCTTACATACCAGTATTATTATTGTTGTTATTATGATTTTGTATATACTTAATGTGTCACGTAAGTGTTTGTAACCATCACAGAAGGACTGAAACTTTCCGTGAGGCGAAACCACTTCTGGTGTCTTATCTGGGAATGCATCAAACTGGCCACATTTGTTTTCCGTTAGTTGTGTAAGATTCCCAAAGAGATTTTTCGGGCTCTCTTTCTCACTTATTCGTGTCCACTTGCTCCAGGAAGACCTTCCCATAATGTAACAAGCGCCAGTCGAGTGATTTGCTATCCAGGAGCCTTGGGGCGTGGCCACGACTAGGATTAATGGTTGAGAGGCTGTGAGATTTGTCCCAGGTGTTTGCTGCGCGTTTCACACAATAATCCTCCGCAGAAACCTGAAACCTACAGGCACTACGTTTTATTTATATCTGTACTGGTATTGCGGGATTTTGGAGAAAACTAATTTAGGCCAAACGGCCCTGTCTTTTGGAGATCGTGCGAAAGAATTACCGGCGGTAATTCAAGTTTATTACGTACTAAAATCGTCAGATCAACGACTAAAGGCTTTCGACGCAAAATTTAAAGTCTCTCTGCTTTTATGACCACTAAAATGTTGCAGTTGTTATAATTTGAATGAACCAAAGCCAGGGTTACTATAATAAAACATCCAAGTAATTTCACTCGTAGAGGTTTAACTTTGAATGTTCACCTCCTGGAGTAACAAGGCAATAAAGCTTTCATTAGCCATAAAATCCTGCAAAATTATTTAAACCTTAAAGTAAAGCAGCACTTTTTGTCGTAAAAGCAATATTTTCTAAATGGAAGCCTAACAGTGAGTAAGCTTGATTGAGTGGAACGACCATTAATGCAGTGGAATAACTGTTTGTGTTAGTTGCCTATGCCATTGCTATCAGGTTTTAGTTTGTGGCTGTAGTAACACATCGCAATATAACGGAAATTATCGTTTCACCAAAAGTGATAAATCAGTGGTCAATATCTGTTAACTTGACGGAGGATATAGACGCACAAATAAGAGAGAAAATAAACCAGAACCCTAATAAGATAACCTAGTTATTATTGATTATCGTTTGAGGGCTCTATTTTTTCTCTTCTCCAACATTGAGGCATTAATAATAATAATAATATTGTTATTATTGTTAATATTATTGCTCTTATTATTTTGGGATGATACAGGTAGTGAAGGTTAAGAACTCGTTGAAATTTCGCAGGAGCGTCATCCCTGACTAAGGCTTCTTCCACGTTTTCCTCAGTGCTGGTAACTGAAAGTGCCCTAAACTTAGATCTCGAGTGTCCTTCCAAAATTTCCTTTCCCAGTTATTAATTCATTCATGTACCATCTGCGTCCACTACACTTACAAATGACGTTATCAACTACCACTATTACTTTGGTTCTTCATTCACAATTAGGTAAATGAACGCTGAATATTGTGAGGCAACGAATATGGCCCAAGGTTATCGGGAGGAGGTCGGCACAGGGTGTCGGAGTATACAAGACAACTGCCGCTCGCCAGCGTAAGCTCGGGAGCGCTATCGGCAGATAATTGGAAACTTCTGGAAGCTTCCAGAAAGTGTGTCGAAATAGTTCTAGAACATTCGGGAACCCTGTGAAAGGATTCCACTGAATAAGCGAGCGCTCTCGAGGCAGTCAACAGGGTGAGTCGGGTGGGTTTCCCGTGCGACATCAAGTGCGGTTCTCCGAGCGAGTTGGTAACGGCTGTTGCGACGTGCAGTGAGTGCTACTGCGAAGCGACGTGTTATGGAGGTCTTGTGTTCGACTCCGAGTGTAGGAGGTTACGTCACGAAGAAGTAAAGGGACCGAGAATGAACTTGTTCACATCAGCGAAGTGACAGTGAAGTGAACAGTCAATGAAGTTGAACTGGATAAAGTCAAAACCGACAATAAAAACATATAAGTGTGGCAGTTGAAAAACTGACAAAGACACACTGGTATTAGGAGTGGACAAAGTCAATATTTATGAAAGGCACAATGTGGCAAACAATAATTCGTTAACATTCGGTAATCGCAACTAGGTAAAAGTACTTACATAAATACTGAAATCAAAATATATTTTCTTATATTTTAATATTTATAGTCCTTTTGCACACTCAGAATAAAATGTTAAACATTTTTAAGATGGCTTTGATAAACAGTAAATATAAAAATCCTGAAAAGCGCAGTAATACTTTACCTGTGCATCAATATTTTATAGATACATGGTGAATAGTTGGCACGCATTGTTGTGTCCAGCAGATAACAAGGAAATTGACTGATATATAGTTAGAAATGACAATTTGTGTTTCACACAGCGACATGGACATTAACTTAAGGTGGCGGAAGACACGTAGAAACTTTCAGATAACATTTTACTAGCATGGAAAGAATAACATGCAACAAATATGAAAGAACAGAAAAGATCAAGTATTATTGCAAACAAAAAATTAAAATGTTTTTAATAATATGAGCAGATGGTATATATTATACATTTGGGTTAAGCAAAAATCGCTCATCAAGGAAAGTGTTAGGCTATAAGTAGTCTCTTGGAAAAAGGAAGTTTGGTTTTCTCGGGTTCAGAAGGAAATACATAAGGGAGAAGAAGAAGAAGAAGAAGAAGAAGAAGAAGAAGAAGAAGAAGAAGTTGATGATAGTGAAATGGCATTACGGAGTTGGTTCCAAATGTAATAATTGATTCTGAATCACTCTGAAGGAGAGACGGATTTCACTTTCAAACTTTAAGGAACAGTTCGTTTCCAATTTTTAACCAAGGAAGTTCTACTGCAACTTTTATGGTTAAAAGACTTGTTATGCAATACTGATATAATTTCCCAGGTTCGAGGGTTTGATTTTTATTACAAAAATTAAAACAGACGTATTGAATGGACATGGAGTTATAGTGTCTTCTTTTAATCTCTTAATCGAAGCTATGCACATTTATCCATAATTTTCCCCTAATTTTAAACCCTTTTATACTAACTTTGGGTCGCACTGAATTTCTTTTGAGAATTTCTGCCAGATTGCTATTTTATATTTGAATATAAAATGTAAAGCTAGTAATTGGCCATTTTGCGGTGTATATTCACAGTCTGTAGCAACATAATGTGAAGAATATATTCAGATATTATCCTTAATCTTAAATCCATGGGTTTTGCCCTCGACCAAACATGGTTCTAAATGTTCTGCTGGTAAGACAAGAAAGACCAAAGAAGAATTTTAGTAGCTAACCGATTTCTTACTCCTTATAATTCTGGAAATGGCATTTTCTCCACAACTGATAAAAGATGAAACCTGTAACATTCAATTTTAAATTGAGGAAACACTTAGAGGATTCCGTGAGTAACTGTTTTTTCTGAAACTACCTGAACAAGTTCATGCTTAATGTAGCTTTTGATTGAACTTTGTCTTTATACCAGTCAATGATTTATTTTGCAATGCCGAAGGAAGGTGATGAAGAATGCAACTATTTTTACACCATAAGGCTTATTAACTAACTTTAAGTGTATGTACCGTTAAGAAAATAAAGTCTTAAAATCCTTTATAATTTATAAATTTGAGTCGGAGGGGCCTATAAAAATTACATCCTCTTATAATTTTTACCTAGATGGTATTTTAATACATAATCTGTTCAGATTGCCTATAAATCAGTATTAACACACAGATTTCATTTTCAGGAGCACTTGTTCATTACCTGCATTAAGAAAAGAATAGTAATGCAGCTGCATATACAAAATGAAATAATTTCAGTGTGCTTTCATATAAAGACTTAATAATCATATAAAGAGTAAATGCTTAAATAAACACTTGTATACATCTTAAAAATCATTAAAGAAAACCTGAAATTATGGGCTTCCAAATTTTAAAACAGCTTTAAATGTATGTTTTTATGAAGGTAATATACATAATATAGTTTAAAAAAATTATAAAATTTTGTGTATAAACGCAACGCCCTGATATAATAATGCAATGCAATACGATAACATATCTGGTAAATTTATTGGAACTATGTCCAACAATGGCTAAGCTATTTTGCAATGAAACCTGAAAAGTGCAAACGATTTATTTTTCGGGAAATGCAAAACGAAGTTTAACAGTGTGTGCCAAATTACTAATCAGCCATTTGATGTATTACTCTCTAGTGATTAAAATTAAATTTAACTTGGTTAAACCATTTGTGGTATGCAAAAGCAAAATTACATTTTAGTTGTCATTTTTACCATTTTCGTATTTAGATGCATGGATAAATAGATAGGCAAGAAAGAGAATGCCACTACTATCTAATGTAGTTAAAAGTAATTGTCGAATATTACCATAAATAATAACCCAAACATTGCGAGAAGTAAATCAAGTAATGTTAAACTCCCGAGAGAAAATGGGAACTAAACTTAGACACAGAAGTTCGTCTTCACAACCCCTCGAGCATTCAGGAGTAGCTTACCCTCTTGTCGCTCAGAAATTAAATACACAAAGGAATGAAATTTATTTATGTGTGAAGTACGAACAATATGAAGTTTAGGCTCGTATATGATCTGAAAAACACTGCAACAAATGAGAACACCACTTACTGCGAAACACACTTTATCGCTTAGGTACTCAGCTTAGCACAAACGTTACACTTGAGTCACTTATGCACTCGAAACACAACACAACTGATCCGTCGAAACACAACCCACATCTTAACTGCACTGGCACTGTCCACTTTTCTTTCGTAACTTCCTAACTCTGAACTCAACTTTCCTGGCAAGAGCGGCCGCTTAAGTAGGCCTCGCATGCAAAGCGGAAGGTTCTAGAAAGAGAGGCTACTAGAACATGCCGAAAGGAATATTCTCGAACAGGTAATCCGCACACAATGGTTATTGTTCCGCGCTGGCTATTTTTCCGACTGCCGGACGAGGGCCCCACTGAGATGCCGGGCTGAGAGACGCTTACCGGCGACCTGCAGGTAGCTTCGCGAGCGTGTTCACAATACTGAATATGCTATAATCTCAATCATTTAAATAGATGATTCAGCGTTTCGAATTCCTTTATATATTTGATATCTTTCTAATAAAAGAATGAGCAACCCGATGCTTTAGTTTTGATTGACCACACAATGGGCAACCTAGATGTTATATTTTGTCGTCTTATGTGTTTTAATTGTCTGTTGCGTTGTCAGTTTGAATGTTATAAGAGTAGTAGCATTACGCGCTGCTATCGCGACTTTGGCACAAGTTATTAACAAATATGAAAATCAATTGAAACCATTCCAAATAATTTTAGGATATACATACGATTTATGCTAGTATTATCCATCCACATATTAATGAAAATATGTAAGGAGATTATTGACAAAAGATGAGATTTCTCTTAACAAATTGCTTATTTACCTCTGGAAAAATTCCCTGAAAAGTTTCATTTTTAATTCTCATGAAAACATGAGAAATACTTAATCTAATACACACAGGGGCCTCAAAACGTACTTTAAATGAAAGTGCTGTGAGTAGAAAATAATATCTCCTCTAAGTTAAACCAAAGGGCATATTATGTAGCGATCCGAGTTGTTTAATTCTGAACCCACACGAGAAGACTAGCTCAGTCTCCGAAATGAGATAGAAGGGCAGAATAACTAAGACAGTTCGTCTTACATTATGCCCCAGCGATTTATTCTATCTATTCTCGGCCCTAAGGGCCTAGTCGGCCAATTCAACACTGCCGGCCTTCGTAGCTGTGGTCGCTACAGTGTATAGCTCTGGCGCTCCGCCAAGCTGAGGGTTGCGGGTTCGAGTCCCGCCATGGGCATGGGTGTTTATGTGTATTGTGTAATTGCGGTAAGAAGCGGTAACGACAAAAACAGTAAAAACACAGCATCATGAACTGGGTAAAACAAGGAAACTTAAAAAAAAAACATATTTGCGAGAGCTCCGGATGGTCTGATTGTTTACAAAATAAATACATGTATTTTCAGAGTAAGTCAACAGGGGCGGCAGCGACGGGCACTAACAGAAAGACGGTGAGATTGACCGATACTCATATGTGGCGTACTTGTGGGTAGCTTATATTGCTTTCTAGTGCTAAGTACAACTAATATCAGCATTCTACTTCACCAATTTTCGCAGAACTTCGATTTAAACACTTCATGACATGTTGCTGGTTTGGGTCTCGGATGGCTACAATATTAAGATACAGAACCTTCAAATGTCTTGCTAAATGATAAATTATAAATGATAAGTGCTATAAAATTGTCCTCTTTCTAACTGTATAACTTCTCTCTTCTTCCTTTCAGGTGAGTAACCATGGCCGTGATATTGCGAACGCTACTTCGGTAAGTACTATTTATATGCTGCGAAATGTTTAAATCTTACTTTAAAGCTAAATGTTAAACAGGGTACTCAAGTTTATTCGACATTAAATTTAAATGTAACTCATGGTAATTGAACCTTCCCTTGCAGCATATTTGTGGGCAACTGAAATAACTTCAAAAGTATAGGCAAAATAAGTCATCAAACACATGCCGACAGAGCTAAGTTAGGGGACGGTCTGAACCTTTTTGAAATTGAGGTAAATTTAAAGATCTAGGCTTGTCCTAGGAACTAGCTCCGTTCAATTTGAAAACCAGTTGTCCCCACAAAATCGCACTGTGATCACTGGAGTTATCAGCGTTATGGGTGCCATTATCAGGACCGTATTTCCATAGTTGGAGAGTTATTTTCAAAGTGGAAAGTTAATCCAAGGTGCTCGGCATTACGATGTTGACCAGTGTTGATTATCTTTTCCTACAATTAGGAAGTGGATGTGAGGATTTTATATGTGCCTGCACACTAGTACTGTGTACACGGAAGGAGGAGACTGGTTGTTACAAACCTCAAAATAAACGTAAATCTAGACAGAAAGTTGAAAATAACGACAGAGATCGCCAACATTGTTAAGATTGAATAGAAGAGAAATCCGTTTGAATTTCAAAATTGCAAAGAATTTACCAGCCATTATTTTTTGCATCACAATGTCCTCTTTCCTTCCCCCTTATCCTCTGAGCACTGTAGTTCTTTGGGACAAATTGGATCTGGCTTAAACGATATTCAAAATTGCTACCAAGAAGTTACGAAAGAGCTTGATCACGTAACATTAATGAGCAAAAATCCTTGTAAGAAAGTAAGCTGCAGTTGAATAAAAATTTACCCAGGATAATAGTTAGGCAATACAGTCTAGGTTACGTCTAAGGTGCGAAAATAAAATATTTTTTTTTTAAATTATAAAACACTTTTTGTTATTATTGAGCTTATGTAGTAAGAAAATAGAAATCGCACTTTTTCAAGCATACTTCATTTTGCATTAAAGGTTTGTTCCTCTGGAATGACTTCTTTGTTACATAATAGTTAATCCATATCCAGAAATTAATAGATGGTTCCCAAGAAATTCAACATGTACATTAATCAAAAGTTGCCGGCCCTCATAGGCGTGGTCGCTAGAGTGTATAGTTTCGGTGCTCCGCCAAGCTGAGGGTCGCGAGTTCAAGTCACGCCATGGGCATGGTTGTTTGTGTGTGTATGTGTTACATGTGTAATTGCGGTAATAAGCGGTAAAGTAAACAGTAAAACACAGTACTCATAAACTGATTAAGTAAGGGAACTTAAAAACAAAGGTTCAGATAATGTATGCCTGAATCTACCACAGCTGGAATTTTTAATTACATTAATCTCGAACCAAGGCTTTACAACATACTAACAGCAAGCAGCCCAAACATGGGATTTGCTAAAGCTTCTGGTTCTCCTGAATACTTCTTAACGTATCTGCATAATAAAGTCCAGAAATGTAACTAGTTTATTTTGTTACCGTATCTAGATACGCTATATTTTTATTTGCGTTATGTACATACTAACATCTCTCAGAAATGTGAACCTCTCCAGGTTGCTCTAGAATACTTTGAGCGACATATGGTTTTCTTCTACAGTTCTAAAATTTAATGACACGTATATATATACATTTAAATTTTGCTTTCTCTTCTCTTACTTAAGCTGGAGTACTTTATTGATCCAGAAATTCAATGTGGTGTTTTCGATGATAATAAACGATTTGAAGTCCTTGGATCCAAAGAGCGAAAGGATTCTTAGAGGTCTGCAAAGCTTAACTGAAAAACAAAAGTTGAGATATACCGTATTTAGTTTTAAGAATGGGTGTCGAATTATTTTCGGAGTATTCCAACCAGCTGAAAACACACTATCTGAAACATTTTCCTAACCTTTTATTTAATCAAAAATACCTACAAGGATGTTTAATAAAATTTTGACGTAAATGTTAAATTACTAAAAATCGCTCTAACGGTTTTAATTGAAATACTACATATGTAAGTTCTTTCGCTAAAAAACAATTTCAGTAAACTAAGTTCAGTTTTAAGGTATATATGAAAATTATTTAAAAAATCGCAGCCTTGTTTGAAACATACACTATACTCTCTCACGTTTTGGTACCATAAGCCATTTACAAAAGCCTAATATGTTTAAAACTTCAACCGTTCGTTTATGTGGCTCATATTATGAGCTCGTG
Source organism: Deroplatys truncata (assembly GCA_030765065.1). Taxonomy (NCBI): domain Eukaryota; kingdom Metazoa; phylum Arthropoda; class Insecta; order Mantodea; family Mantidae; genus Deroplatys; species Deroplatys truncata. Next base: position 179,304,449 of record CM060977.1, on the reverse strand, counting down.
GCTAACACCCACTGCTGTTTGAATCCCATATCAACAAAATATCTATTATCACGGCATTACGTGAAACCATTTCTACAGAATTATTTACTGCAATTAGCACAAACTTTACAGAAAAATAACCTTGTGTAATAATGGTCCCTAGAGTTGCTGGGAAATGGCAATAGTGTGACTATCAGACATCACATTTTTAAATATGGTTTGTAACGGAAATTGCATTATAGCGAACCTTGAATTGATATTAGTAGTTACAGTATAAACATGCCATTATATTGTCAGCTAACCGTTGTAACCGATAAGCGTGCACAACTAAATGTCCAATCATTTTCGAAATTATATCGAAGAGCATTTCTCAATATGGCCGGGACTTTACAACGATATCTTACTTTCACATCTAAAGGTATATCCCTGTTTTAAGGAAACCTTTAACAGAGAGAAGAATCCAAGACACGGTTATCCAGGCTATGAAGTACACAAACATGGTCACAAAGCTGATTTGATGGAGATTTGTCTACAAGAAAAGATAAAAAAGAGTGGAAACTAAGATCCAACAGAAACTTACGTTTAGGTATTCTCTGAATTTGAAAACAGATTTTTTAGAAATATGTCCTTTATTGTATTCTATATGTGTGAGGGAGGGCAGCATAAGTCAGAAATCAAACGATTAAGCCTGTATTTCTTTAAGGAAAGAAGAGAAATTTTTATAAGCTGGAGGTTGCAGATATAAATATAGTAAGCAATATGCACACAATGTGTACAGTGTGTATAGTAAAATCACCGACAACGCTTAGTATGTTAAGCGGGACATTAAAGTGAACATTTTTCAAGCCGGAACCCATGTCCGGAAAAACATGGTTTGGATGCTGTGGGGCGTTAAAGTTTGCACAACATTCATGTTTTTTTTTCAGACGAGAATGCGCGTACGCAAGTGGTTAGAGGTAACCAGCACAGGTTCAATGTGAAGCAAGGACTGGAATAACTGATGATCAGAACATTGGGCCGTATTTACTGCCAACCAGACTAAGAGGACCGACAAACCTCGCTTTTGTAAGAGATTTCTTCCTGCTCTAATTGATGTGGTGCCACTAAGGTTGGTCAGGTAAATGGCTGCGACACGACGGAGCTCCAGCTCACTTTGATGCAACTGTGCAGTTCAACATGGACACCACGTACCCCAATCGATGGAATGGTAGAGCGGGACCTGCGCCATGACCACCACGGTCATCTGATCTTGCTATTTTCTGTGGGGTACCAAGAAGACTATGGTGTAACAGAGTGGGACCTGTGTCATGACCACCACGATAATTTGATCTTGCTATTTTCTGTGGGTTACCAAGAAGACTATGGTATATCAGAGGAGGAACTGAGCCATGACCACCACGATCATCTGACCTTGCTATTTTCTCTGGGGTACCAAGAAGACTATGGTATATCAGAGGAGGACCTGTGCCATGACCACCACGATCATCTGATCTTGCTATTTTCTGTGGGTTACCAAGAAGACTATGGTATATCAGAGGAGGACCTGTGCCATGACCACCACGATCATCTGATCTTGCTATTTTCTGTGGGTACCAAGAAGACTATGGTGTATCAGAGGAGGACCTGTGCCATGACCACCACGATCATCTGATCTTGCTATTTTCTGTGGGGTACCAAGAAGACTATGGTATATCAGAGGAGGACCTGTGCCATGACCACCACGATCATCTGATCTTGCTATTTTCTGTGGGGTACCAAGAAAACTATGGTGTATCAAAGGAGGACCTGTGCCATGACCACCACGATCATCTGATCTTGCTATTTTCTGTGGGGTACCAAGAAGACTATGGTGTATCAGAGCGGGACCTGTGCCACGACCACCACGGTCATCTGAACTTGCTATTTTCTGTGGGGTACCAAGAAGACTATGGTGTAACTGAGCGGGACCTGTGTCATGACCACCACGATCATTTGATCTTGCTATTTTCTGTGGGTTACCAAGAAGACTATGGTATATCAGAGGAGGAACTGTGCCATGACCACCACGATCATCTGATCTTGCTATTTTCTGTGGGGTACCAAGAAGACTATGGTATATCAGAGGTGCCATGACCACCACGATAATTTGATCTTGTAATTTTCTGTCGGGTACCAAGAAGACTATGGTATATCAGAGGAGGACCTGTGCCATGACCACCACGATCATCTGATCTTGCTATTTTCTGTGGGGCACCAAGAAAACTATGGTGTATCAAAGGAGGACCTGTGCCATGACCACCACGATCATCTGATCTTGCTATTTTCTGTGGGGTACCAAGAAGACAATGGTGTATCAGAGGAGGACCTGTGCCATGACCACCACGGTCATCTGATCTTGCTATTTTCTGTGGGGTATCAAGAAGACTATGGTGTAACTGAGCGGGACCTGTGTCATGACCACCACGATCATTTGATCTTGCTATTTTCTGTGGGTTACCAAGAAGACTATGGTATATCAGAGGAGGAACTGTGCCATGACCACCACGATCATCTGATCTTGCTATTTTCCGTGGGTTACCAATAAGACTATGGTATATCAGAGGAGGACCTGTGCCATGACCACCACGATCATCTGATCTTGCTATTTTCTGTGGGGTACCAAGAAAACTATGGTGTATCAGAGGAGGACCTGTGCCATGACCACCACGATCATCTGATCTTGCTATTTTCTGTGGGGTACCAAGAGGACTATGGTGTATCAGAAGAGGACCTGTGCCATGACCACCACGGTGATCTGATCTTGCTATTTTCTGTGGGGTACCAAGAAGACTATGGTGTATCAGAGGGGGACCTGTGCCATGACCACCACGATCATCTGATCTTGCTATTCTCTGTGGGGTACCAAGAAGACTATGGTATATCAGAGCGGGACCTGTGCCATAACCACCACGATCATCTAATCTTGCTATTTTCTGTGGGGTACCAAGAAGACTATGGTGTATCAGAGCGGGACCTGTGCCATGACCACCACGGTCATCTGAACTTGCTATTTTCTGTGGGTTACCAAGAAGACTATGGTGTATCAGAGCGGGACCTGTGACATGACCACCACGGTCATCTGATCTTGCTATTTTCTGTGGGGTACCAAAACGACTTTGGTATATCAGAGGAATACCTGTGCCATGACCACCACGATCATCTGATCTTGCTATTTTCTGTGGGGTAACAAGCAGACTATGGTGTATCAGAGGAGGACCTGTGCCATACCACCACGGTCATCTGATCTTGCTATATTCTGTGGGCTACCAAGAAGAGTATGGTGTACCAGAGCGGGACCTGTGCCATGACCACCACGGTCATCTGATCTTGATATTTTCTGTGGGGTACCAAGAAGACGATGGTGTATCGGGGGGGACCTGTGCCATGAGCACCACGATCATCTGATCTTGCAATTTTCTGTAGGGTATCCAGGAAGACTATGGTATATCAGAGGAGGGCCTGTGCCATAACCACCACGATAATTTGATGTTGCCATTTCTGAGGGGTACGAAGAAGACTATGGTATATCAGAGGAGGACCAGTGCCATGACCACCACGATCATCTGATCTTGCTATTTTCTGTGTGGTACCAAGAAAACTATGGTGTATCAGAAGAGGAGCTGTGCCATGACCACCACGATCATCTGATCCTGCTATTTTCTGTGGGTTACCAGGAAGACTATGGTATATCAGAGGAGGACCTGTGCCATGACCACCACGATCATCTCATTTTGCTATTTTCTGTGGGGTACCAAGAAGACTATGGTGTATCAGAGGAGGACCTGTGCCATGACAACCACGGTCATCTGATCTTGCTATTTTCTGTGCGGTACCAAGAAGACTATGGATTATCAGAGGGGGACCTGTGCCATGACCACCACGATCATCTGATCTTGCTATTTTCTGTGGGGTACGAAGAAGACTATGGTGTATCAGAGGGGGACCTGTGCCATGACCACCACGATCATCTGATCTTGCTATTTTCTGTGGGTACCAAGAAGACTATGGTGTATCAGAGGAGGACCTGTGCCATGACCACCACGGTCATCTGATCTTGCTATTTTCTGTGGGGTACCAAGAAGACTATGGTATATCAGAGGTGCCATGACCACCACGATAATTTGATCTTGCTATTTTCTGTCGGGTACCAAGAAGACTATGGTATATCAGAGGAGGACCTGTGCCATGACCACCACGATCATCTGATCTTGCTATTTTCTGTGGGGCACCAAGAAAACTATGGTGTATCAAAGGAGGACCTGTGCCATGACCACCACGATCATCTGATCTTGCTATTTTCTGTGGGTACCAAGAAGACTATGGTGTATCAGAGGAGGACCTGCGCCATGACCACCACGGTCATCTGATCTTGCTATTTTCTGTGGGGTACCAAGAAGACTATGGTATATCAGAGGTGCCATGACCACCACGATAATTTGATCTTGCTATTTTCTGTCGGGTACTAAGAAGACTATGGTATATCAGAGGAGGACCTGTGCCATGACCACCACGATCATCTGATCTTGCTATTTTCTTTGGGGCACCAAGAAAACTATGGTGTATCAAAGGAGGACCTGTGCCATTACCACCACGATCATCTGATCTTGCTATTTTCTGTGGGGTACCAAGAAGACTATGGTGTATCAGAGGAGGACCTGTGCCATGACCACCACGGTCATCTGATCTTGCTATTTTCTGTTGGGTATCAAGAAGACTATGGTGTAACTGAGCGGGACCTGTGTCATGACCACCACGATTATTTGATCTTGCTATTTTCTGTGGGTTACCAAGAAGACTATGGTATATCAGAGGAGGAACTGTGCCATGACCACCACGATCATCTGATCTTGCTATTTTCCGTGGGTTACCAATAAGACTATGGTATATCAGAGGAGGACCTATGCCATGACCACCACGATCATCTGATCTTGCTATTTTCTGTGGGGTACCAAGAAAACTATGGTGTATCAGAGGAGGACCTGTGCCATGACCACCACGATCATCTGATCTTGCTATTTTCTGTGGGGTACCAAGAAGACTATGGTATATCAGAGGAGGACCTGTGCCATGACCACAACGATAATTTGATCTTGCTATTTTCTGTGGGGTACCAAGAAGACTATGGTATATCAGAGGAGGAACTGTGCCATGACCACCACGATCATCTGATCTTGCTATTTTCTGTGGGGTACCAAGAAAACTATGGTGTATCAGAGGAGGACCTGTGCCATGACCACCACGATCATCTGATCTTGCTATTTTCTGTGGGGTACCAAGAGGACTATGGTGTATCAGAAGAGGACCTGTGCCATGACCACCACGGTGATCTGATCTTGCTATTTTCTGTGGGGTACCAAGAAGACTATGGTGAATCAGAGGGGGACCTGTGCCATGACCACCACGATCATCTGATCTTGCTATTCTCTGTGGGGTACCAAGAAGACTATGGTGTATCAGAGCGGGACCTGTGCCATGACCACCACGATCATCTGATCTTGCTATTTTCTGTGGGGTACCAAGAAGACTATGGTGTATCAGAGCGGGACCTGTGCCATGACCACCACGGTCATCTGAACTTGCTATTTTCTGTGGGTTACCAAGAAGACTATGGTGTATCAGAGCGGGGCCTGTGACATGACCACCACGGTCATCTGATCTTGCTATTTTCTGTGGGGTACCAAAACGACTTTGGTATATCAGAGGAATACCTGTGCCATGACCACCACGATCATCTGATCTTGCTATTTTCTGTGGGGTACCAAGCAGACTATGGTGTATCAGAGGAGGACCTGTGCCATACCACCACGGTCATCTGATCTTGCTATTTTCTGTGGGCTACCAAGAAGAGTATGGTGTACCAGAGCGGGACCTGTGCCATGACCACCACGGTCATCTGATCTTGATATTTTCTGTGGGGTACCAAGAAGACGATGGTGTATCGGGGGGGACCTGTGCCATGAGCACCACGATCATCTGATCTTGCTATTTTCTGTGGGGTACCAAGAAGACTATGGTATATCAGAGGAGGGCCTGTGCCATAACCACCACGATAATTTGATGTTGCCATTTCTGAGGGGTACGAAGAAGACTATGGTATATCAGAGGAGGACCAGTGCCATGACCACCACGATCATCTGATCTTGCTATTTTCTGTGTGGTACCAAGAAAACTATGGTGTATCAGAAGAGGACCTGTGCCATGACCACCACGATCATCTGATCTTGCTATTTTCTGTGGGTTACCAGGAAGACTATGGTATATCAGAGGAGGACCTGTGCCAATACCACCACGATCATCTCATTTTGCTATTTTCTGTGGGGTTCCAAGAAGACTATGGTGTATCAGAGGAGGACCTGTGCCATGACCACCACGGTCATCTGATCTTGCTATTTTCTGTGCGGTACCAAGAAGACTATGGATTATCAGAGGGGGACCTGTGCCATGACCACCACGATCATCTGATCTTGCTATTTTCTGTGGGGTACGAAGAAGACTATGGTGTATCAGAGGGGGACCTGTGCCATGACCACCACGATCATCTGATCTTGCTATTTTCTGTGGATACCAAGAAGACTATGGTGTATCAGAGGAGGACCTGTGCCATGACCACCACGGTCATCTGATCTTGCTATTTTCTGTGGGGTTCCAAGAAGACTATGGTATATCAGAGGTGCCATGACCACCACGATAATTTGATCTTGCTATTTTCTGTCGGGTACCAAGAAGACTATGGTATATCAGAGGAGGACCTGTGCCATGACCACCACGATCATCTGATCTTGCTATTTTCTGTGGGGCACAAAGAAAACTATGGTGTATCAAAGGAGGACCTGTGCCATGACCACCACGATCATCTGATCTTGCTATTTTCTGTGGGGTACCAAGAAGACTATGGTGTATCAGAGGAGGACCTGTGCCATGACCACCACGGTCATCTGATCTTGCTATTTTCTGTGGGGTATCAAGAAGACTATGGTGTAACTAAGCGGGACCTGTGTCATGATCACCACGATCATTTGATCTTGCTATTTTCTGTGGGTTACCAAGAAGACTATGGTATATCAGAGGAGGAACTGTGCCATGACCACCACGATCATCTGATCTTGCTATTTTCTGTGGGTTACAAATAAGACTATGGTATATCAGAGGAGGACCTGTGCCATGACCACCACGATCATCTGATCTTTCTATTTTCTGTGGGGTACCAAGAAGACTATGGTGTATCAGAGGAGGACCTGTGCCATGACCACCACGATCATCTGATCTTGCTATTTTCTGTGGGGTACCAAGAAGAGTATGGTATATCAGAGGAGGACCTGTGCCATGACCACAACGATAATTTGATCTTCCTATTTTCTGTGGGGTACCAAGAAGACTATGGTATATTAGAGGAGGAACTGTGCCATGACCACCACGATCATCTGATCTTGCTATTTTCTGTGGGGTACCAAGAAAACTATGGTGTATCAGAGGGGGACCTGTGCCATGACCACCAAGATCATCTGATCTTGCTATTCTCTGTGGGGTACCAAGAAGACTATGGTGTATCAGAGCGGGACCTGTGCCATGACCACCACGATCATCTGATCTTGCTATTTTCTGTGGGTTACCAAGAAGACTATGGTGTATCAGAGCGGGACCTGTGACATGACCACCACGGTCATCTGATCTTGCTATTTTCTGTGGGGTACCAAAACGACTTTGGTATATCAGAGGAATACCTGTGCCATGACCACCACGATCATCTGATCTTGCTATTTTCTGTGGGGTACCAAGCAGACTATGGTGTATCAGAGGAGGACCTGTGCCATACCACCACGGTCATCTGATCTTGCTATTTTCTGTGGGCTACCAAGAAGAGTATGGTGTACCAGAGCGGGACCTGTGCCATGACCACCACGGTCATCTGATCTTGATATTTTCTGTGGGGTACCAAGAAGACGATGGTGTATCGGGGGGGACCTGTGCCATGAGCACCACGATCATCTGATCTTGCTATTTTCTGTGGGGTACCAAGAAGACTATGGTATATCAGAGGAGGGCCTGTGCCATAACCACCACGATAATTTGATGTTGCCATTTCTGAGGGGTACGAAGAAGACTATGGTATATCAGGGGAGGACCTGTGCCATGACCACCACGATCATCTGATCTTGCTATTTTCTGAGTGGTACCAAGAAAACTATGGTGTATCAGAAGAGGACCTGTGCCATGACCACCACGATCATCTGATCTTGCTATTTTCTGTGGGTTACCAGGAAGACTATGGTATATCAGAGGAGGACCTGTGCCATGACCACCACGATCATCTCATTTTGCTATTTTCTGTGGGGTACCAAGAAGACTATGGTGTATCAGAGGAGGACCTGTGCCATGACCACCACGGTCATCTGATCTTGCTATTTTCTGTGCGGTACCAAGAGGACTATGGATTATCAGAGGGGGACCTGTGCCATGACCACCACGATCATCTGATCTTGCTATTTTCTGTGGGTTACGAAGAAGACTATGGTGTATCAGAGGGGGACCTGTGCCATGACCACCACGATCATCTGATCTTGCTATTTTCTGTGGGTACCAAGAAGACTATGGTGTATCAGAGGAGGACCTGTGCCATGACCACCACGGTCATCTGATCTTGCTATTTTCTGTGGGTTACCAAGAAGACTATGGTATATCAGAGGAGGGCCTGTGCCATAACCACCACGATAATTTGATGTTGCTATTTCTGAGGGGTAACAAGAAGACTATGGTATATCAGAGGAGGACCAGTGCCATGACCATCACGATCATCTGATCTTGCTATTTTCTGTGGGGTACCAAGAAAACTATGGTGTATCAGAAGAGGACCAGTGCCATGACCACCACGATCATCTGATCTTGCTATTTTCTGTGGGTTACCAGGAAGACTATGGTATATCAGAGGAGGACCTGTGCCATGACCACCACGATCATCTCATTTTGCTATTTTCTGTGGGGTACCAAGAAGACTATGGTGTATCAGAGGAGGACCTGTGCCATGACCACCACGGTCATCTGATCTTGCTATTTTCTCTGGGGTACCAAGAAGACTATGGATTATCAGAGGGGGACCTGTGCCATGACCACCACGATCATCTGATCTTGCTATTTTCTGTGGGGTACGAAGAAGATTCTATGGTGTATCAGAGGGGGACCTGTGCCATGACCACCACGATCATCTGATCTTGCTATTTTCTGTGGGTACCAAGAAGACTATGGTGTATCAGAGGAGGACCTCTGCCATGACCACCACGATAATTTGATCTTGCTATTTTCTGTGGGTTACCAAGAAGACGTATCAGAGCGGGACCTGTGCCATGACCACCACGGTCATCTGATCTTGCTATTTTCTGTGGGTTACCAAGAAGAGTATGGAGTATCAGAGCGGGACCTGTGCCATGACCACCACGATCATCTGATCTTGCTATTTTCTGTGGGGTACCAAGAAAACTATGGTGTATCAGAGGAGGACCTGTGCCATGACCACCACGATCATCTGATCTTGCTATTTTCTGTGGGGTATCAAGAAGACTATGGTATATCAGAGGAGGACCTGTGCCATGACCACCACGATCATCTGTTCTTGCTATTTTCTGTGGGGTACCAAGAAGACTATGGTGTATCAGAGGAGGACCTTTGCCATGACCACCACGGTCATCTGTTCTTGCTATTTTCTGTGAGGTCCAAGAAGACTATGGTGTATCAGAGGGGGACCTGTGCCATGACCACCACGGTCATCTGTTCTTGCTTTTTTCTGTGGGGTACCAAGAAGACTATGGTGTATCAGAGGGGCACCTGTGCCATGACAACCACGATCATCTGATCTTGCTATTTTCTGTGGGGTACCAAGAAGACTATGGTGTATCAGAGGGGGACCTGTGCCATGACCACCACGATCATCTGATCTTGCTATTTTCTGTGGGGTACCAAGAAGACTATGGTGTATCAAAGGAGGACCTGTGCCATGACCACCACGATCATCTGATCTTGCTATTTTCTGTGAGGTACCAAGAAGACTATGGTGTATCAGAGCGGGACCTGTGCCACGACCACCACGGTCATCTGAACTTGCTATTTTCTGTGGGGTACCAAGAAGACTATGGTGTAACTGAGCGGGACCTGTGTCATGACCACCACGATCATTTGATCTTGCTATTTTCTGTGGGTTACCAAGAAGACTATGGTATATCAGAGGAGGAACTGTGCCATGACCACCACGATCATCTGATCTTGCTATTTTCTGTGGGGTACCAAGAAGACTATGGTATATCAGAGGTGCCATGACCACCACGATAATTTGATCTTGTAATTTTCTGTCGGGTACCAAGAAGACTATGGTATATCAGAGGAGGACCTGTGCCATGACCACCACGATCATCTGATCTTGCTATTTTCTGTGGGGCACCAAGAAAACTATGGTGTATCAAAGGAGGACCTGTGCCATGACCACCACGATCATCTGATCTTGCTATTTTCTGTGGGGTACCAAGAAGACAATGGTGTATCAGAGGAGGACCTGTGCCATGACCACCACGGTCATCTGATCTTGCTATTTTCTGTGGGGTATCAAGAAGACTATGGTGTAACTGAGCGGGACCTGTGTCATGACCACCACGATCATTTGATCTTGCTATTTTCTGTGGGTTACCAAGAAGACTATGGTATATCAGAGGAGGAACAGTGCCATGACCACCACGATCATCTGATCTTGCTATTTTCCGTGGGTTACCAATAAGACTATGGTATATCAGAGGAGGACCTGTGCCATGACCACCACGATCATCTGATCTTGCTATTTTCTGTGGGGTACCAAGAAAACTATGGTGTATCAGAGGAGGACCTGTGCCATGACCACCACGATCATCTGATCTTGCTATTTTCTGTGGGGTACCAAGAGGACTATGGTGTATCAGAAGAGGACCTGTGCCATGACCACCACGGTGATCTGATCTTGCTATTTTCTGTGGGGTACCAAGAAGACTATGGTGTATCAGAGGGGGACCTGTGCCATGACCACCACGATCATCTGATCTTGCTATTCTCTGTGGGGTACCAAGAAGACTATGGTATATCAGAGCGGGACCTGTGCCATAACCACCACGATCATCTGATCTTTCTATTTTCTGTGGGGTACCAAGAAGACTATGGTGTATCAGAGGAGGACCTGTGCCATGACCACCACGATCATCTGATCTTGCTATTTTCTGTGGGGTACCAAGAAGAGTATGGTATATCAGAGGAGGACCTGTGCCATGACCACAACGATAATTTGATCTTCCTATTTTCTGTGGGGTACCAAGAAGACTATGGTATATTAGAGGAGGAACTGTGCCATGACCACCACGATCATCTGATCTTGCTATTTTCTGTGGGGTACCAA